>OU898278.1:80225247-80272747 GCA_918026665.1 Diabrotica balteata | reverse complement strand
GTTAATTCATTGAAATAAGCATTCAATAATACAACCACAAGATCCAGTATATTTCAAAGTACATTATATGGAAATTACAAGGAGTTAAATATATATTTATATGGTGAGTGGAGATAATTAAGAAGGAACATATTAAAATAGTTGGATAACCAAGGCTTAGTAAGAAGATATCGAGTGGTGATAATAACTTTAATTTTGGAAAAACTTTAGGCGTTCAGTGAAAGAAGGTACCAAATTTTGTTAATAATTTAATAATTGTAAGAATTTCAAATTTTAGATAGATTGTTTTAAATTGATATTGCTTATATTAGATAGATAGGTTTGTTTCATAATAGTTATAATAAAGATAATTTAAAAAAGTACTTACAAACTAATTCTTTAGAAACCGCGATAAAAACCCTATACTTACATATATCATTCAAATTTACTCATTGCTCATACAACAACAACACATCATAACAATTTATATATATAATATATATAATATATATATATATATATATATATATATATATATATACATATATATATATATATATATATATATATATATATATAAATATATATATATATATATATATATATATATATATATATATATATATATATATATGGCTCTAGAGCAGTTTTTTAATCATTTTAGATTGTTTGTAATGTGAAAGTTTAGGTTCAGCGTTTTTTAGACGTATTTCAAACGCCATGCCTCACATTTGTTGCCAAAACTTACAACTAAAATTTCATGCTATAGGTTTTAAAGATTAGGCTCCAGTTATCGAAACTCTATAGTGGCCGGGAAATAAATGGGATAAATGTTTTGATCTTATAAAAATCATAAAAAATGGCAGTATATTTGTCGCAAAATACAAAAGTTGCATACGAAAACTGCATTAAAAAATTAAGTTTAATTTGGCTTACTTAAAAAATATCGAAACGTCCAAATATCCCACCTTAGTGAAATGGTGCAGAGAATACTTTTATGATCATTTCAGGCTTGTTTTTAAGAAAAATAAACCATTTTTTTTGTATATCTTAATGTTAAATATTTGGTAAAGTTATGAACAATTAATTTTTGTAAAACCCCTCTTTTTTGCACTCCCTGTAATAGCACTGGGAGGAAAATTTTACTTTTATATCATACTGGATCATTAATTGTCCTATATTTGTTAACTTCTGAACGTACGCCTCCCGTAAACTTTTCCACTTACTTCTGTATTAAGTTTCTTGCATCCAATTCATGTTGATGCGCTTCGTCAGCTTCGATATGGATCTTGTCTTGTGCACCATTCTAGAATCTTTCCAGCCCATCTATCATCCGTTAGTCTGACAACATGTTCGGTCCAACTCCATTTGGCTATGGCTATTTTTTAAATGCATTCGCAACTCCTATTCTTCTTTTTATTTCCAAGTTTGGTACTTTATCTCTAATTTATTGCCCAATATTGATCATCTTCGTGTTATGTCATTCTTATTTTATTTATTGTTCTCTTCGTCAGAGTTGGTGTTTTTACACCGTACCTGAGAACGAGTACAACAAATTGTTAAAAACCTTTTTTTTTCAAACAGACTGCTATAATTGACGTAAAATGATGATTCGTCTGACGAAGGTAGCCCTTGTTAGACCTATCCTTCTTTATATTTCAATTGTCTGATTATCACTGCCTAAGCGAATCTGATTTCCTAGACATGTGTAAGCTGTTACCTGACCGACGCTATGACCTTTAATTTGAATTTTGTCGCTTACTGACAGGTTGGTAACAATTTTAGTCTTTAAGTTATTAATTTTAAGATAATTTGTCTTTGACACTTAATATAGTCTTTTCAGTATTTCTGTAGCTTAAATGTATAGATAGCTCAGATACGCTCAGATATTAAGGCGATGTCATAGGTAAATCTTAAGTGGATCAGATGCTCTCTAGTTATACTACTTACTACTTACTACTTACTTACAGAGCAATCCTTGACAATGTTTGGTGCAGGACCTTTAAACTTTTATTTATCAATAGCTTAAGCTAATTGTTCGTTGTTGTATTTCTGATCTTCTTCTTAGCCTTCTATTATCTATTTTTGGACATAGGCCTCTCTTAACTCCTTCCATTGATCCATATCCTAAACAACATACTCCCAATTTGTTCCAGCTACTCTTTCTATGTCATCTGCACATCCCATATGTATCTATCCCTCCATCTTTGTAAGGTCTTGAATGTTGTATTGTAGCGTTCCAGCGTTTGTCTTTTTGTCTAGCAGTGTCACCTGCGAGGCTTCATTTAAGTTTGGCAATTTTTGTTCGGATATCCTCGACTTTTGTTTTTAATCTTACCCAGTCATTACTCTTTTTATCATACCTAACGTTGCTCTTTTCATTGCCTTTTCTGTTATGGCTAGTTTATTCATATTTACCTGGTTAGGGTCTAGGTTTGACATCAATATATCATAATAGAAGGGATGTACTAGTTAAACAATTTGCTCCTTAATTATTGAGGTATTTTGCGGTTTTTAAGAGCTTCAATAGTATTCTTTAACAGACTTTTGCAAATCCTGCCCATGCCAGTTTTGCTGTGTGTTTTGCTAGTGATTTCTGCACTTTAGTTCTCTTTAACAAGTGTTAGAATTTGGTCTAGATATATCCCTAGACTTATTCTATTTCACTGCCATGTAAAGTTATGAGTCCGATATATTTTTAAATTAATTTTGAGATATCTTTTTCTAACTATTAAAGTATCGCAAAATTTTTTGTGTATTTATATTTCAATTCTCTTTTTTCATTTATAAGATCTTTCATAGCTTGGTTAAGTTTATGCTTTTTGGTTTGTCTATGTCCAGTTTATTTTTACTTAGATACTCTACTTCTTAAAGTTCTGATGTTGTCAGCTTTTGATAAGCTACTTTATGATTTATCGATGTCCTTTATTTAAAATGTTTCTCTATCATCTTTCTTTTCCTCTAGCTTTTATGATTATAAAATTAATTTCATTTCACATTGTGCCATCTGAACTAGTCCAGTAGTATGTCTGGACTAGTCTGCGTACGTCGTTGGTTCTATTTGAATAATCAATATAACAAAAACATCATGATTTAATAAAAAATGGAATAGCACACATCACCCATCTTTTTGCTAAATGATCCATGATGACTTCTGCGTTATCTTACTTATATCCAAGTTTAGCGTTAAAATCACCCATTGAAATTATGTAATGGGTTTTATCTTGTTCCATAGCTCTATATATGTCTTCATAAAAGCTTTTTTTGATTTCTTAATCGCTATGACCAGTCGTGGGTGCCTAATTCTGGATAATTTTAAAAAGCATCTTCCGTTTTATTACAGTATGAGGTATATAACTCTTGAGCTTACACTTCATATTTTTATAGTTTTATGTTAATATTTCTTGTGCACAATTATCCCTAGGCGGCCAACTGCCTTATCAGTTTTTCTAATAGAATTCAGCAAATACCCGCATTTTAGCACTCCTTTGTTGTCTCTTTTTCTTCGTATTTTAGGAAGTCCAATTTTTCCTTTTATGTAGTTAACTTTTTTCTACAATTAAATGAGCTTTTATTGAGCTACAAGCGTTCTTACATTATAAGTGGCAATATAAAATGTTTGTTATTCATGGTAGCCGTATCTATCCCTGGGATTCTTTGAACTCTCTACTCTTGGCTTGATTTGGTGGTACCAGTCGCCAGTAGCAGTACCATCACCAGTAACCGCTGAGCCGTCGCGATGGCTTAGAATTAGGCAGCACCATGCTGGACAGTGGGTGTTGATAGCGAGATATAGCAGGATATTTTAGAAAATGGAAATGATGGAAAAATAGGTTATAAACCTGGCCTCTTCTAAGGCCTTGGACATAGAGGAAAGTCACTAGCTAACCTTGAGTAAGAACGGCACTGACTGTAGCAGCTTGTCTTCTACCGGGATGGTAAAGGTGTGCTACAATACCACGCTAGTTTTGTATTAAATTTAATTTTATTTCATGTTTTTAGACAAAATGTTTTTCTAAAATCAACAGTTTCTGACATAAATGACAAAATGTTGGGAAAATAAGGTTTTCCTTTCTTTTCACCTCACAAAAACATTAATTGATAAGGGTACACCCTCATTATTGTCTTAGCTGATAATATTTAACAATAAAATCACAGGTATGCATTTTTTCAGCTACACAGTTATTGGACTCTTTGCCTAATATAAAATAAACGCATTAATTATGTTTAACTCTAAAACAATAGAAAACTATATAATTGTTACTCTCGTTTACATATTTTAAGCTCATCATTAAATTTAAGAAAATTTTATACTTTATAAGTTCGGGAATATCTTCAATTCTAAACTGAAATTGTAAGCTTACAGCCTTATTGTCCCAATTTCTAGATAGTATACGCGACACTAAATTTTTTTAAAGCTACGTAAAGCCACCCAGAAGGACTCGTTCGTTTTGTTCCATTAACCCAGATTTTTAAAAGATGCCATCCGTAACTTTTCGTGAACTCTTCATATACGAGAGTGGTATTAGGGCTCGTTCAGTCCGGGATATTTTTCTCTCGCGTGCGAACAAAAACAATAAATCTAGAGGCCTGCATAGACTCTCAGAAAAGAGACTTTTCGAGGTTTTTAACCACCAGAATAGAGAAACAAATGGAAAAAATAGGAAAAGTAAGGACTTTCATCCAAAAACAAACGACTAACCTCCGGTACAGCCGGGGTTGAGTTTTTCAGTTTTGCTCGGAATAAAGGACTCTGAGCATTTTCCCGTAACATAATTGTACACGAATGTGTAAAGTACGCGTGAGGTGGAGTTGGATTTTTTTATAGTTTTCCTTGTTTATGACTCTTTTGTCTAGATAGTGTAGTTTTTCCACCTTTCTGCTTTATTATACGCTTTATTTCATGAAAACACATCACATTCTAGTATTTACATGCAGGAATATTTTAACCAGGTATTTTTTGTTATACAAAACATATTGGCATAAAATAAATAATATAGGTCAATAATAGAGATTATCACCTAATAAGAGACTTCCGTGCGATAAACAACTTATAACAAGAAAGAATGGAAAATCGCCTAGATGCATCTTATCGTATCGCCAATAATATATCAATGTATAAATCGATTGGCGATACTTCTCTATACAACTACATCTTAACTTGTTGGAGGGTATTAAATGTACTAAACTCAACTAATATAACGAGTTTCAATACCTAACATCTATTCTTATTCTCCTATTTATTTCAACATGTTTTTGTGTATTTATCTTTTTTTGTTTAAATAATTTTTTCAAATATTTTTTTAAAAATTCAAAAAAGGAAATTTATTATTTATTAGATCAAAAACTTTATAATAATGTTTTTTTTAAATATGTTTTGCAGCAAATTTCGTTTTGAGAAAAACCATCTCTGCCTTAGCATAAATATATATATATATATATTTATATATATATATATATATATATATATACATTATATATATTTATATATATAAAATATATATATATATATATATATATATATATATATATATAAATGTGATATTAAAATTCCGAGGTGCGCCAAGCAATTAATTAGCTAATTTAATTAATCAATTAAACTTATTTAAATGATGAAATTATAATTCTATCACACTATTTAATTCTCTTATCTCAGGCTTATACTCGTACTTCAATACCTATGCTTTACATATGATAGGTAAGGTCCAAAGAATACCGGAATAATAAAAAATATATATGATACAGCATTATATAATGAAATAAAATATATTGAAATAAAATTCACACTCAAATATCTTCAATAAAAATATCTCATATAATGATTATCTACGTACAAATTTTGTTCTACGTACGTGAACCTTCAAAAAATTAGTGGTAGGGTAGATCGGGGCTAGTTGTGACAGGGGCATGTTGTGACAAATAGTTTTATAGACTAACCATAGGTAGCAGCGTCGCCCGGTTACCCAGAATTCCACGTCCGCATGTCCTCAGTCTGTTTGTGTAGTTTGGTTGTGATGCTATGCGTTTCTGCCGCTTTATAAAATTATATGTCATTTCGTTGTAACGAAGTAAAATTTTGCTGTTGTCTTTGAATTGTTATTTCACTTTCAAACCACAAGGTAAGAAACTTATTCTAGTTGTAGTAGATAGTTTGTTTATTTCTCTCTAGTAAGACACAGTTTGGTTTCTATACGACGTGTCAAGGTCTGTGCAAGTGGCTTTATGTAAAATGGCGTACGGTGGGGCTAGTTGTGACGAAAGGCTTGGGGCAGATTGTGACAGTGTCACAACATGCCCCTACTAATTTTAATGCATGTTTATGGGTTTGTTACAGATAATGGTGAGAAATTATAAAAAGAAAACGGAACGTGGTCGGAGTAATATAAACAGTTACGAGTCGGCTTCGTTAGATGTTAAGTCTGGATCGTGTAGTTTAAGGCAAGCAGCTGAAAAATATGGCGTTAACCGGATGTCCTTACTTAGATATATAAAAAAAACAACAAACCAATCCAGATGGAGTGGTAGAAATGGGTTACAAAAGACCTCGAATGATATTTTCACAACAACAAGAAGAAGAGCTCTGTGAATATGCTGTTCAGGCAGCGAAAATATTTTATGGTATTAGCCCAAAAGAAATGAAAAGTTTAGCTTTTGAATTTGCTATAGCGAACAAAGTTCTTGTGCCTGAGAATTGGGTAGCAACAAAACACGCCAGTAATGATTGGTTTACAAAGTTCATGCAACGTAACAATAATGTGTCTATTCGTGTTCCTGAGGCTACCAGCTTAAGTCGGAGTACAAGTTTCAACAAGCACAATGTCGGACTCTTTTTTGATAACCTCGAATTAGTATTAAGTCAAAACCATTTTACAGCTAATGATATTTGGAATATAGACGAGACAGGGACTGGGACTGTCCAAAAACCGGTAAAAATCATAGCGAAGAAAGGCGAGAAAAGAGTTGGTGGTGTCACTTCAGCTGAGAGGGGGACCAATGTTACTATGGTTCTTGCTATTAACGCAGAGGGTAACTCAGTTCCTCCTATGTTCGTTTTTCCACGTAAGTTTTACAAGGAGCATTTTGTACGTGATGGGCCAGTAGGTTGTTGTGGTACTGCTAACCCAAGTGGCTGGATAACAGGCCCGGACTTTTTGTTTTTTATGAAGCATTTTGTAAAAAAAGTAAGGTGCTCAAAGAAATCACCGGTTTTAGTTCTGTTAGACAACCACAGTGCTCACCTATATATCGAAGTCCTTGACTATTGTACAGAGCACGGTATTACTCTCTTATCGTTCCCTCCCCATACAACAAATAGACTTCAACCACTGGATGTTTCCGTTTTTGGTCCATTTAAGAAGTTTTTAAACGACGCCATGTGTGGATGGATGAAATCTCATCCTGGAAACACAGTCTCAATTTATGACATCCCAAGTATAGTGAAAACAGCATTACCTAAAGCTGTAACACCAACAAATGTTCAGGCAGGATTTCGTTCTACAGGAATATGGGAATTCAATAGAAACATTTTTAATGAAGAAGACTTTCTGTGTTCTTCGGTGACCGACCGACCTTTGAATAGGCCTATTGACATCGTAGATGGTAATGAGGAAGCCAGTGCTGGGCAGCTTAAAGAGTTTCAGCATCTCGATGAACCTGAACCGTCGTCATATTATGCTAACCAGCCAGGACCCTCCCATACCTATCAACCAGGACCATATCAACAAGGATCATCGCAGGCCAACCTACCAGGATCATTCCATGCCGAAGTTCTGCCTGTCAGCCCTATGGATATAAGACCTCTGCCAAAAGCTGGTCCTCGAAAAAATAAAAAACGCAAGAGCTTAACATCTGCAATTTTGACTAGCACACCTGTCAAGGAGACAATTCGCAGTGAAGAGTTAAAGAGGAAGGAAACAATAAAGTGCAAAGAGGATAAAATAAAGAAAAAATTATTTGACTCAAAACAACTGTTGCCTAAGAAAAAAGCAGCGCCAAAGAAAGAGACCGCAACAAGAAAAAGAGAAGACAGCTCAGAAGAAGAGGAAGAAGATTACTTTTGCTTAGTTTGTATGGGACCATATAAAAAGTCTAGGTTAGGAGAAGACTGGGTGCAATGTATGGAATGCAAGAGGTGGGCTCATGTAAAGTGCACAAAAGATGATCTTTATTATGTTTGTATAAACTGCCACTCTTCAGAACTACAAGTAGAATCAGCACAAATTGACGATAGCGATTAAGTTTTTTATTTTACTTTAAATTCACTAGATGTTTTTCTACACATTTGTTTCTTACATAAACATTTATCAAACATTTATGTATCTATACTTAACTATAAAATAAATTTATTATGGAAACTTTGTTATTATTCTCCAACTAAAGTTTATTATATTTAAAAATATTTACTGTCACAACCTGCCCCAAGTTCGTCACAACTTACCCCATATTGGAGCAAATTGTGACAATATGTGCATTTTGTAAAACTATTTACATACTGTAAGGTATTGCTTAAAAATTGCTGATGTTCCCAAATAATGATTCCCAATTAAAAATAGTACCTCATTAAAGTAATCTAACAGCCCTAATAATTACGAAAAAAATGTTAAAAATTATTTTGTCCAAAGTGGCACAACTAGCCCCAGTCTATCCTACGTACAATACAAATTAAAAATTTTAAATCAAAATTGTTGTTCTATCTCTCCTGAACAAAATACTTTTATCTTTTCTAAAACAATTGTAAAATTGTATTGTTAATTAAAGAAAAACTGACGAATAGTAAAACTATCTCTCTGATCATGAGTTGTCCAAATCCTTGTTCCTTGTAGCCTACACTATCTAATCTTAGCAGTCCCCTAGGTAATCAGCAATCTTACAACAAATTGTTGTGAGCCTATCGTCTTTAATGATCTCCTTCAAATACACGTATCGTTCAAATTATGCTTGCCTCTTCTCCTCTCGATAAACTGAATCTCTCGTTCTGGCCTGAACAGTGACTCTTGGAATATAAGTAGAAAAATGTAACTTACAATATTTTACTGGATCAGCTTCTGTCAGATACACTAACTCCACGAAACTCACAAACATTCACTTCTGCTGCTTCCTACCTCTGGTGAACCACCAGAGAACAAGACTGTTCGCCTTGTACCCTTGGAAACCAACTGATTATCTTTTTTCCTTCAAAAATCTAGCACTCGTAACTCTCGTACTTACAAACCATCCCACTTTTTCAATCTCTCCAATCAAAGCTCGTCATACGTATCCCCATCCCTTCATTTAGATAACAAACAACAATTTTTACCTACAATTATAAATTTCCTAAAAACTATTAACGTGCTACTCGGTTTCTACAAATTCTTAAGACTAATGGAGAAATATATTTTCTAAATATTCTATTGTATTGTCTTATTCACTGTACAAGTTCATTTGGAAAACCCGCTCTCATTGTTCATGGTTTCACTAATTTCACCCACGTCACTTTATAAAGAAAATAATTTATGCATATCTTTAAAATTTTGTTTACTACAGGTAATTCAGGATAATGGACTTTCATTTCTTCGAAATATCTGTTTTAGTTTATTAGTCAAATTATTTGAATTATTATATTTTATACTTTGAAATATATTAAACAAAACAATATTATTTTCGATTTCACATAGCATAACAATACATATATATATATATATATATATATATATATATATATATATATATATATATATATATATTTCATAACTCGACATTTCTAAAATTTCACGCCTGAAGAAGCCAAATTCTCTTTGGCGAAAACGTTAGGTGAAATAATTGATACACATTAGAGTTTTTTTGCAGATTTCTTTTCAGTGCGAGTCGTCACAAGTCCTCGCTGACGAGTGGAAAACCACGAACAATTTAAATGAAGTCACAGTTCTAGTTACCGGTTTGAATAGTTTTAAAAATCGATTTGATGTAAATTAACTAGAGGATGTAACTTTTGCCTAATTTTTGTGTTTTGAAGACCATGTATCCTGTAATATATAGTTTTGTATTTGTTTTTTCGGTCGTTTTGATATATTTGGGAAATTTCACTTAAAGTTTAGTATTAAGTATTGATTGAAAATTTGTATTTTTTTATTAACAAGGACATCTTAAGATTCTACGTAAAAATACCATCTAGTTATAATCTATCACCGGATGATTTACCTATAATAGTTACTGTTAGTATGAATTTTATACAAAAAGTACAACCCCTGGGCTACATAATAGACGAAGCAATTTAAAAATGAACGGAAAGAAGTAGGAAAAGTTTTTACAGCAATAATTTTACTACTACTACTAAAAAAAATATTTACTAATAAACTGATGCGGATAATCAATAACTGAAACAGTGAGCAGTCTTTTCATAATTATTATCTCAAAATCCCAAAACCATGTTTTGAGAACAAAAAGAAAGCTAGATCAGTGGGCTCATAACGATAAAGTTCAGAACACATTTCATAAGTATTCGCTTCGAAATATATTCAGTCCGAGAAATTAACCAAGGGACTGCCTTCTTAGGTATCTAGGCGAGTACAAAGTATTGTGACCCGTGAAGTTATGGTCTCCGTCAACCAACTTTATTAACAATGTTCCAAGTACATTATTAATAGAGAAAAGAAAGCTAAAGTAACCAAATTATATACATATAAAAATTGTTAAAAATGGTACACATTAAAAACAAAAAGAAAAAACGGAAATGCGAAAACAGTAAAAGTAAAAGATTTCAATTTGTTATCTTTTATTAAAACAGAGTTTTTGTTGAGTCACAACTGTTTTACATTTCTGTTAAATAAGAAAGAACTCGTCATCCAGCGCCGAAACTTTTTAAACTCAATTTAAAAAGAAACGAAAGAGGCAACCAAATAAGCGAACCAACAGCGACTTATGTGATTTCTCTCACCGGTTTCCCGCTCCTCCAGAAACCCCCGAAGATTTTCGATGGAGAAGCAATAACGTTAGAGTCTCTTGCTAGCGGCAGTAGCCTCGTCCCCGCTTGGAATTCGGCAATCTCTAATCAAGGGCAATGAATCACAGCTATTGGACGAACTGTAGATATTTCCTTTGAAGGAATGAACATTGCTGTGACAGAAGGTGACGGTGAAAGAAATACGAAAGCGGGTTTTTTCTGTTATTTCTTTCAATGGTAGTTATTTCTGTTATTTCTTTTTTTATTTAAGATTGTAGGGAAGGAGGCTCGACCTTTTCGCGTATCTAAAAAAGGATTTTCTGAGGAAAGGTTATCTTATCGCGGACGGGTTTCAGACGAATTATGGCAGACTAATTGGATTAGAGAAAAAAGGTATAACACGAAGAGAAAATATTAGCACATTTTATATGTAACTGCTAACTAATGATTTTTATTTTTAAAACTATAAAATATTGTTATCCCTCAAGATTCAACCCCCAGAAAGGGCAAATCATACACTTACAATTCTAAATGAGTACGGGATCCAGTGGCACCTCATTCTAAAGGGTATTTAATTTTCTCTGCAAGAATGATTTTATTTAATATTTTTGCTCAACGATTGCCAAAAAATTACATTTGAAACGTACAGAAGTAATTAGATTTTGTCTATATTGAGATTAAGGTTGCAATGTTATACTGAAAATAAATAATGTTATTTGATTCTAACTTTCTTTAGTTTGCATAGGTAAAAAATAAAAAAAGTACTCTAAAAGTAAACTTTGGATGGTAAATAATTTAAGTTTAATAAATATTGCTTTTGTACATCTTAGCGATAGAATTCCATAAATAACCTTACTTTTTTGTCAGTGCTTCTAAAACCACTAAATAAAAGAGAAAATTACAGATGTAAATAAGGAATCTCTAATTGAAGCTTTGAAAACATTTGTTGCAATACAAACATCAGAACAAACAGGAATATCACGGAAGACCAAGAGAAACACTAAAAATGTATAAGTTTCATCACTATAAAATGCAGATACTTTGATACCTCTATGACGATGATTTTGATAGAAAAATATAGTTTTGTTAAATCATGTCTGATCAAATCAATGCAATCCCAATGTTTTGCTTAATATTTTTTTCAGCGATGAATAAATTTTTTTTTTTGGCAATTGCAGTATAAATAAATAAATATTTTCCTATTGGAATGGCGAAAACCCGTATATTTTTTAAGAATAGTATACACAACATTCACGAAAAGTTAACGTGTGGGCTGTTACTCTCGGTGATGCGACTTTTGGGCTTTATCTATTAAAGATGACTTAACAGGCGATCTTTATTTTTGTGAGGCGACTATGGATCATTTTATAACTACTGAGCTAGAAACTAAGGTTAACGTAGAATTTAGTCTAACAGAAGGATCTTTTAAATTTCCAGCAGGACGGTGTAAAACTTTTATCCCAAAAAATGTTATGAGAGCTTTCTAAAGCATTTTTTTTTGATTGATAAAACTGTTGCCACATGTATCCTGACCGTTTATTCATATTTCAGGAATTACTTTGCTAGATTCTCCCTTTCATGACTTTTTTATGTTTCATTGTGTTTTATAATCTCCTATGCTCTCCATCTTATCCGTGTCATAAAAATATTTGAATTTTTATTTATTTAGCGTATGACATACAACAAGAACTCATAATTAAAAACAATAGAAAACGTTAAATTACAAAGAAATATGTAATATATCAATATATTCTAAAACATTTTCGGTCGCATTCAAAAATTCATCAAAAACTCCAGGACACCGCCTTCGGGGGCATTGTTCAACAAAGTAACGGACAGTCTGTCGTTGCGCACCACAATCACACTCAGAAGTAAGGGCTTTTATCCATCTATGTAAGCTGTCAGCACATCTACCGCTGCTTGTTCTTATTGTGTTCAGCGTTGTCTTCGTCGTTATTTGTTGGTGTCCTTTAAAACTTAAAGTTCTGTCAAGGGTTACTCCAAGATATGTTAGTGTTGAGTTATGAGTCAATAGTATATTTTCAAAGTAAACGGAGAGTTTTTTGCTGGCTTGGGGATTATTTAACAGCACACTTAGATTTCCATTGCATTAGGCCATAGCCTCCATTTGCGGAAGTAATCTCCCATAATGAAAACGTGGGTTAGTATTTTTTCTGTATCCATGTATGAATTATGTGTCCTTTTTACACAGTTTTAAAAAAGTAAATTAAAAAAGTACATTATATATATATATATATATATATATATATAAATATATAAATTAATTAAATATATATATTATATATATATTATATATATATATAATATCTACAAATTAATCGTTTATTGTTAGTGGCATCATTTTCGACTTGCATCCAAAAGAAACAGTCATAAATGTAGGGTGCAAAGAAGAATGCACAATAAAAAGAAGCCTGCTACAAGCATGATTGCTATCCACCCAGTTAATTTCTATTCTGAGTGGATGACGATTTAACTAAGATATGCAACTATAAAAATGATAGCTACCCTAATGAAACTGTAATAATAGCCATGGATCACCTGGTACAGATAACAAACGATACAGCGTCTAGATTATGGTATAAATATGGGTCATCCGGTAAAGTGCAATGAGAAGTTAGTTGATAAAGATCATTTATCGTTTTGCTGACTGAGATGCACGCAAAGCAAATTTAATTTATTTAAAAACTTACCGTATGTGTTTGTTTTACCTGGCGACAAGATGCAAGGTACTAGTAGTTTATTGGATATGTATTGAAAGAAACTAAAACGTTAAAGGGGTGTTATTGTTTCATATGATCGAATCCCCAATTAACGAATCCCCAAATATGAAAAAACCGCGTTGTCCGACTATTTAAAGGAGTGCGTTTTTGAGAAAGGGGTGAATTATTCGCTATGTATGATAGTGCATTTAAGTTTATTATAATGCTTTTTTCATTTACAAAAAAGTTGTTCACAATTAAATTTCCCATAGAAATGTCATCTTTTAAAGTAAAAACAAACCTTTTTTTACAAAAATATATTCAAAAATCGAAGCAAAACTTTCTTTTCGGACATTTTGTCATGAGAAAAATAAAAAAAATGGCAATTAATGTTTCTTTCTATTAAATATATCATTGCATATACCTACATCTGTATAGAGAAAAGTTATAAAACAATATTTGCAACTATTTTAACTGATCATCTCTTAGATAACGTGATTACACAATTACCTTTTGAATTACCGTTTATATATAAATATGTCGATGACGTCATTATGTGCAGTTCCATCGTATCACATCAATACCACACAGATTTTAGTATACCATTTTTAGACACAAGGGTACTAAGAACAAATGACAATATTTTGACATTGGATTGGTACCAAAAGCCGACAGCATCAGGCAGGTACAGACAAACTTGGATAATTCGAATCTCAAAAGACCGATAAAAAAATTCGAATTATCCAAAAATTCGAATTAAAAATATATCCACAAAAAAACATTTGCAAACGATAAAAATCAAAAATAGTTGACCATTTTTATCGCTTGCAGATGTTTTCGTTCCTATTCTGTCACGAATTTTGTCAACCCAACAAAATGGACCAACAAAATTCGGCAAGTATACCAATTAAACCATTTGCTAGCTATAAAAAACGGGCAACTATTGTCGATTTTTATCATTTGCAGGTGTTCTCATTGGTATTTTCGGCCAAATCTTGATCGAAACAATCGACCGATAAAAAATGCCCAGTAAGAACGCATCATTAAAACAGTAAAACATTTTTTCTCAAAGAGTTTACTGAAAATAAGAATACATATTTGTTACAGTTAATGAAAAAAGAATTTTTAGCTGCTTTTTAGAATTTAGCTTCTCGGTAATGACAAAAGATTCTCAGTGAACCAAAAATAGAGTGACTTACGTCATTTTTACTTTAACGTACCGTCTAAGTAGCGTAATAGGTTTTGTTGCTTCGGCCGCACTTTGAACATTTATTTCTGACGCGACTGATGACGTATCGTCTTCATCACTCTCTTGTTAAGCACTTCACCGATGATCTCTGAATCTAATTTTTCACCATATACTGCAACATCTTCATCCACGTTGACAAAATCATAAGAGATGGCAGGATCAGAAATGACGTCCCCCCAGCAGTCAACGGAAAGCAGCTCTTATGTTGAAGTGTCGTCTGCGTTCTCCTCTTTTTTTGTAAAACCAACTTTTTTGAAACTGTGTTGGATCATTTCGGCTGTTACTTTGTCCCAAGCTTTCTTACACATTCGAGATGTTTGTTAAATTCCTAATTTAATTTTAAGGGAGTCGCAATTTTCCGTCAATATGTTTTCAACCAAAAGAAGTCTGTAAAAATGTTTAAGATATTTTATGACACCCTGAAACATAGGCTGGAGAACTAAAGTCATGTTAGTAGAACAAACAAATAACTTTTACATTTTCCCTTAATGGGGTAGTGTTGTGTGCCATACAGTTGTCAATAGACAAAATAACTTTCTTTCTTTTTTTATGAACTTTTTGTCAAATTTTTCAGCCATTTCTTGCCAATTATTAGCCAACTTGCCAATCATCAGTAGAGGCAGTCTTTCTGATCCGTCCAATTAGGAGAGTGATGTTTACACCAATTAGTAGAGTGACTCTTTCTTTACTTAGTTTTCCTCCGTAACATTTTTCGTTTTTAGACCCGTCTCGTCAACATTGAAGATATCTTTTTCGTCTATATCCTGAATCATCTCCAATTTTTTTTCCATTAATCCGGCTTCTTTCTGATTAACGGCCTCACTTTCTCCACAAATGATAATTTTGTTGCGTTCTTTGAAGCCGTCGAGCCACCCTTTACTCGCCTTAAAAAATTGATTTCCCCCCATTTCAATAGCAAATTGTTCAGCTTTGCTTCTTCCAGGGGGGACCACTCACGGGAATCTTCTTACCTCTCGCCTGTTTAAACCAATTTAAAATATAACTGCCTAAATTTGGATTTTCTGGCTCCCTTAACCTTTTTCGATCTTTACAGCATTCAATTTCACTGTTGAGAATTTTTGCTTTATCCTTCAAGTAGATGGATAATGTGTTAGGAGGAATTCCAAAGTCCTTGGTAATGTCAGATTTTTTCTTCGTCCACTTCTCTACTTCTTTAATTGCCGCTATTTTTCCGATAACGTCAAAGTTTTGTATGTTCGAAGTTTACCATGCGACGACATCTTGCATCATGCCGGGTGGGGGAGAACTTAGGTGCTAGGTTCGGGTACAATGTACAATAGCCTTGAATGCCTTGAATGAAATAACTCTTTTCGCGGAAATTTCCAACATGAAATTGGCTTTTTAAACAGAAGTTAGAATTATCCAAAATAGAACTCGAATTACTCACGACTTTTTACCATTACTTATATGTTAGGAAATGTGTAGGAAATGCTAGGGACCAGAATAAAAATTCTAATTAAAGAAGATTTCGAATTAGCGAAGTTCGAATTATGCAGGTTTCACATGAATTACCATTCAAATCATACCACCCGTCAAAAAATATAATACCGTACTAGGTATGAAAAACAGGATATATATATATAATATATATATAATATATATATATATATATATATATATATATATATATATATAGCAAAACTGGTAAGATTATCGACCGAAACGTAAAAAAACAATTTATTGTGTTGGAATATGGGTATGCGGTCTGTTATTATTAAAAAAAAAACTCTTTTTTCTTTTAATTTTTTTTTTAATAATAACAGACCGCATACCCGATATTCCAACACAATAAATTGTTTTATATATATATATATATATATATTATATATATATATATATATATATATATATATATATAAATTATGATTTTTGAGGATGCAGTCAGTTTATTTGGCCCACAAGACAAAGAAAACTCTTTGACTTACTGTCAAGCTTTCGAATTTTATTTAATTCTTTTTCAAGACATCTATAAAAAGAAATATAAATTAACTAGTTAAAATTGTTAATTGTCTTACTTACTAGTCGTGAGATTACAGTTAATACTATTGTACTCCACAAAACAAACCATTATAAATATATTAAAAATTTTGTATTAAAAATAACTATATTGTCACTATATATGTCATTGTCATGGTTTGATTAATGGACATATATGAATGAAAATACAGTTACTTTATGTGGAAAGCAAAACCAGTAACAATAGTTTTTATTATAATTTATTTAATTGTCTATAAAAAATATAAATTAATCCAGTCAGCAGTTTTGCTTTCCACATAAAGTAACTGTATTTTCATTCATATATGTCCATTAATCAAACCATGACAATGACATATATAGTGACAATATAGTTATTTTTAATACAAAATTTTTAATATATTTATAATGGTTTGTTTTGTGGAGTACAATAGTATTAACTGTAATCTCACGACTAGTAAGTAAGACAATTAACAATTTTAACTAGTTAATTTATATTTCTTTTTATAGATGTCTAGAAAAAGAATTAAATAAAATTCGAAAGCTTGACAGTAAGTCAAAGAGTTTTCTTTGTCTTGTGGTCCAAATAAACTGACTGCATCCTCAAAAATCATAATTTATATTTAAATCAACAGTCAAGAATACCACCATCTTATATATATATATATATATATATATATATATATATATATATATATATATATATATATATGTGCGTGTGTGTATGTGTGTGTATGTAATTTAATATTGTTGTGATGCTATTTTCTTATATATAATTTAGTCTAAGAATAAAACTAAAAACGAAGTTTTGTAAAATGTATGAAAATAGAAAAATCACAACTATTTTTTTTATAAATTTTATCGGGTGCTAAAAATTTAATACCAAACGTTGAAAGCTCATTGGTAATTAAAGCTGCCACTCGTAGCACTTAAATAATTAACACTTTTTCAAAAATTTTCAGTTTTAACCTTTTTACTTGGGAGCACTGATGGACTAGCAAAGCACCAAATAAGGGATAAAAAATTTAAAATAAAATTTAATCTTGAAATGAGTAAGAACAATGTTGTAAAGAAGGCAAAACAATGGAAAGAAGCTGATAAATATACCAATTTGTAAAATATAACTTCAAAATTTGTTAGTTATGTAATGAAACATTTTACGATGGGTTTGAAAGTTTTCAAGAAACCACTTTAATTGGAATTAAGTATTTTATCTTTCGCCATAAGCTTGTAAGCGAAAAATCTGTAAGATATTTAATTTAAATTAGTTTTCTAATTGGATAACGATGACGTGTCTTAACATATTTTAACGCAATAACGTGGAGGTAGAACGAGATAAATACAAACAAACCGTTTGAACATTTTGTTGACATTAAATTTAAATGCATGGAAGAGGGAAGTTTGCCGAAAACAATTTTAGACTTTGCCAAAGAATGGTAAATCAACAGAAGGGTTGTGGGAAATTTCGGTTGGTTGAGAGTTGTTTCTTTTAAAGGAAAAATAGCAACATACAATATTAGCACAAAGTAAGGAGAAACAAGTACAATTAAACTTCCCTGAATGACTAAATTTAGTAATAAATTTGTATTTGACAAAAAAACAATCCAGCAAAGGTAAAATATATGCAGAAAATGAGGTCAGTACAAATGTTTTATTATAACAATAAGTATGGAATGTATACATATACAGGGTTGGTATAATGTATGGAACCAAGTAAATAATTTTGATACGAAAAACACGATATTCATGGAACTTGCATCCAAGTACAATGCCACACAACGCATCTAAAGCCAATTTTTTTGTTACTACTACTTTATTTCTAGTTTCACCGGAAATACCCCTAACTCTTTAAATATAAATAGGACAGTCTGTGTATTTGTGCAAATTTTAAAATACCTTGTTTTTTAATTCGGACATACCAAGTTTGGTAAAAAAAAACTTGTCAAAACAAGAAACAATCAAAATTTATTTTCCAAAATCAATGAGAATAATAATTTTAAAAAATCACTTTAAATGTATCAAAACGCTTACAAAAGTTTACATTCTCACAATGTATAAACTTATAACTTTATTTACTCGCCTAATAAGAATAAAAACTAGGTAACTAAAAACTGTCTTAACTAGGTGTAAACAGACTCCGTGGCGAATTGTGAGAGCATTGTGACGTTAGACTCATTTAGGTATAGGAGCCGACGTCACAATTTCAGTAGATTTGGGGAAATTTTATTAACCTATTCTCTAACTGTAAAGTGATTTATTTCCCGTTAATAGTTAACAATTAACAAGTTAAGTAACTTGAAGGTTCTTCAGTTGAAACCGTTCTCTTCTTTGGTCCTCCTCTCCTAGCAAAAACCCACAATAAGCAATTCTTCTTATTGGGTGATTCACGGCTCAACGTTTAACATGACCAAACAACCTTAACGTACGCTTTCTCATTTTGTCATATGAAATGTCTAGAATATGAGATATCAAATGAAATGGTGTGCCAACTCATGAATTCGGATATCAGGGGAATACCAATCTGCCTTATCAACAATATTTTTTTCCTACGTCAATGTCACAGCCCCAAACGGGTTACCATGATCAAAATTAACAGTCCGTATATCAGCAAATGCTCATCTACTCAAATGCAGCCAATTCTCCCTCAATATTTTTCACTACCAAATCCTTTACCTCTTCCCCCACACTTAATATATCAAAATCCACAAAATCCACAGATAGTCCAACACACGAATGAATAAGTAGCTCCTAACTCTGAATCTGAAGATAAATGGGAGACAGTAACAAATAAAAAAAGAATAAGAAGTCCCGAAGTGGAAATATCCAGGAAACAAACAAAATTAAGTGATTATTGGCTGCAAAAGCCACTAGAAACAAAAAACTCATATAGTATGCTCACAGAAGAAAATGAAGAAAGCAAAGACGAAGCAAATAATCAAGAAAACAATACAAAAGATGTACCCAAGCCCCCACCGATAACCATCTATAATGTAGGTGTTGTCCAATATATTCATGACCTACTTAAGCAAACCACACTAGATAAATACACGATTAAAACCATTAGTTATGAAACAGTAAAAGTTCAAGTCTTAGAGGGCGACCATTTTAAAACACTGATCACTGAACTTGATAAAAGGAATACGCAATACCACACTTTTAGGCCAAAAAGCGAAAAAACATTCAGGTTTGTCATAAAAGACTGCATTATGGTACAGATACTGATGATATAAAGGCAAATATATCAGCACAAGGACACGAGGCAGTAAACATTCACAATATAAATCATTTATCAAAAACCCGTTGCCAATGTTTTTCATTGATATCGTATCGAAGGAAAACAACAAAGAAGTTTATAAAATAGAAAAATTAGAAAACAATATTATCAAATGCGAACCACCTCGTACGAAAAGAACAATCTCCCAGTGTACAAGATGCCAAGACTACGGACACACTAAAACCTACTGCCGCAAACACAGATGCGTAAAAAGTACAGGTAATCACGAAACAAAGAGATTGTCCTCGAAAATCACTTGATGACAAAGTAAAATGTGTCAATTATAACGGTGACCACCAGGCTAACTATAGAGATGCCAAGTTCACATTCAACTACAGCAGAAGCTATATCCTACACTAAGAGAGAAAAGAATCATACAACCACCTATTCATTCAAATAATTCTCAACAAATACAACCTGATTTACTCTATGCTCAAATAGTCAGTGTAGCTATAATAACCAAGCAATACCAGGACCTAACCAACCTAATATCAACTTAGCCAAGCTAGAAGAAATGATGCAAAAACTCATGGAGCAAATGGGTACAATACTCAATTTGCTTACTACTGTCATTAATAAGATCGCTTTCTCAAAGGACTAAAGAACTCAAAACATTCATACTTAATCCAAATATTGATATAGTTTTAATTTCCGAGACTCACTTTACAGACAAGGATCCCAGCTACAATTGTGTATACAATACACCCAGTACGGTAGATCTCACGGAGGAAGCGCCATAATTATACGTGATTCTGTTAAACACTCGGAAAGGGAAAAATATAACAAAGACTACCTGCAAGCAACCAGCTTAACAATTAAGGAAGTACACGACCCAATAACAATATCTGCCTATACTGCCCACCTAAACATGCCGTTAAAAAAGAACACTTCCTAGAATAATTCAACACTCTAGGGAACAAATGTATTGCAGGTGGAGATTATATTTCGAAACATACGATGTGGGGCTCTAACAACACCAAGAGGCAGAGAATTAGCTAAAGCAATGTTAGAAAATAACCTGCAACAAATCTCTACTGGCGAACCAACTTATTGGCCGTCTTAGTTAAACAAAATACCTGCTGCCGTTGATTCCTGTTGAAAAAATCTTAAACAAAGTAAAGTACATCAACCAACTTTGCATAACACCAAG
Source organism: Diabrotica balteata (assembly GCA_918026665.1). Taxonomy (NCBI): domain Eukaryota; kingdom Metazoa; phylum Arthropoda; class Insecta; order Coleoptera; family Chrysomelidae; genus Diabrotica; species Diabrotica balteata. Next base: position 80,251,462 of record OU898278.1, on the reverse strand, counting down.
ACTAACTGGTACCAATTTAGAGAAAAACTAGACAGCCTGATCTCACTAAATCTGTCCTTGAACTTGAGCTACGAACCATCTCCAAACAGAAATAATGTGTCTCCCACAATTTCAGAAAAACGACAATTACGTAAAAATTGGCAACAGTCAAGAATGACAGAAAATAAGAAAAAACTAAACAAAGCAACAAGGGAATTTTGTTTTACATTTTGGACATTTTGAACATTTATTCTTTTTTTAAATAATAATTGTCTTATCCACGCACATTCGTAAATATAATAAATTAAATAATTCAATTTCTTATTTAAAATTGCTCTATTAAGTACACCCCGGTTCCCTGTCTATGTCAACTGTCATGTCAAATGGAGGCTATATTTGGTGTCTACAAAGAAGATAGATAATAATATTAATAGACAAGATTTAGGAAACCATTACTTGTCTTTCTTTCCGTTTAAAAGACTCTCATTAATATGAATGGTAAGTTTAACACTTTTCGTATTATTTTTAGAAGGACATTTACACAATTAATTCTATACCTAACCCCAAATTATGGTTTTTAGGGCATAAACAATCTTCATAAGGACAACATCAACACCTGCTCAGAAATACCAAAAGCATAATGTCAAATTGATACATAATTCTACAACAATGAAATCCACTATCTGTTCTTCTCAACAAATCAAGTCTGTCTAATGAAATGGATGTATAAATGTTTTCATTCAGTGAACTGTTTGTGGTGAGTGAAGTATAGAAGACATTATTCAATATGTGCATGATATTTGAAAATGAAATGATATATATATATATATATATATATATATATATATATATATATATATATATAGATAATATATATATATATATAAGAATAAGCCAAAATATTACTTTAAAATAAGTATATTTTAACGTTTTGATTTCCACTATAAAATAAAACACACTAAACAAATTTTGTTCTTCTTACTTGGTAAAAAATAATTCATTTAATTATATTTGACTCATTTATAGTGACGACTTAAATATATATTATATGTTTTAAAGTAGAAGACTATAAAATAACATTACTAATATTTTTAAGTTGTGTTCCTGGGACGACTTTATTGGAAGATAGTTTATTCGATTACGTGAAATCAACTTTAACTTAATAATACTCGTCAGAATAATAATAATATAGTTCATTCTACTACATAAATTTTACTTTAACTTCTTAAGAATCCACGTTTGAATGAAAATGCGAGAAAAATATTGATATCACATATAAAAGTATTATCGGAAAAACTTTGAAGATAGAAAATAAATTCAACATTGCAAAAACCTTCAAAACAATAAATACATTGAGATCTATTTTATCTAAAACTAAACCTAAAAAATTAACAAGAAAGAACAACGAATTGTATTTATAAAATACCTTGTGAATGCAAACATTTTTATTTAGGTGAAATATGAAGACCATTACATGTTAAAATGAACATGTAAATGAAAAAAGAATTCAGTGGAAACATTAAAATGTAATGTTTAATATGGTCCTGAAAAAAAAAGATGGTAAACAGAGAAAAACTAACGAAGCGACTCTAATTATGTAAAAAAAACACCAATTACGTCGCAAATTCCTCAGCAGAATGCAGTAAGATCTCTTTATCCATATTAAAAGAGGAAATCAATAGAAAGAAAATAGCAATATCAGTAAATTAACAAACATATCAATATCAGCTGTCATAATTGCATGTAATTGTCTTTTTAAAGACAAATTACATGCTATGATTTTTAGGACGAATACTCTTAAGTTGATTTCATGTTATAGAATAAACTATCCTCCAATAAAGTCTTCCCAGGAACGCAACTCAAAAATATTGACATCATGTTAAAATCACATATTTACTTTAAAATATATACTATATGTCTGAATTGTCAATATGAATGAGTTAAAGTAAAATCGTGGCTTATTCCTAATAAAAATAGTAAATTACAGACTAGAAATGGACGCGAGTTCATGATTATTACAAATTATTGAATCTTTTTCTTCTTTAAGTTCCGTCTTCTATCGAAGGTTGGAAATCATCATAGCTTTGCGGACTCTGTTGACTGCCGCTCTAAAAAGTTCTGCACTACTGCATTCAAACCATTCCCTTAAGTTCTTAAACCAGGATATTCTTCGTCTTCCCACATTTCGCTTTCCTCGGATTTTGCCCTGCATAATAAGTTTTAATAATGCGTATTTTTGCCCTCTCATCACATGTCCGAAGTACTCAAACTTTCGTCTTTTATTAGTTAATATTATTTTTGTCTCATTTTCTATCCTTCTATTTACTTCCACGTTTGACATTCTTTGAATCCATGATATTCGTAGGATTATTCTGTAACACCAAAATTCAAAGGCGGCCAACTTATTCAGATGGACTTGTTTTAGTGTCCACGCTTTCAAGCCATAAAGAAGAGTAGAGAACACGTAACATCGAAGCATTCTCAGGCGTAGTTCTAACCTTATATCCCGACAACAAAGAAACTTTTTAAGTTTAATGAATGATATACGTGCTATATAAATACGTGTCTTAATTTCTTTCGTTTGGTCTACATCTGATGTTATCCATGTTCCTAAGTATTTATAGTTATTAACACTCTCAATTGTAGTATCTTCAATAGTCAGTTGGATATTTGCATGTGCAGATTTAGTCATGATTATGCATTTAGTTTTCTTTAAATTTATCTTCAGTCCTTACTCATGATAGCGTTAATTAAGGCGTTGCATTACGTTCTGTAAATCATTGTTGTTATCCGTCATTATTACTGTATCGTCTGCAAATCGTAAGTCATTCAAAACTTTTCCATTGATAGATATACCTTCTATTGAGTCTGAGAGCGCTTCTTGAAATACCGCTTCACTGTATACATTGAAAAGTAGTGGGGACAGCACGCAACCCTGGCGGACTCTTCTCTGCATTTTGATATTTTCGGTGTATTGGCTGTCAATTCTTCCCTTGCCAGTTTGATTTCAATATAAATGAGATATAATTTTCATATCACGACTGTCAATATTTTTGCTTTTTAATATATCTACAAGCTTTTTATGTCGAACCTTATCAAATGCCTTTTCAAAGTCTACAAAACATAAGTATATGTCCTGATTCATGTCCATGCATCTCTGAGCCAGCACATTTAAGCCGAACAAAGCATCCCATGTACCCATACCATTTCTAAAGCCAAATTGTGTATCACTAATTTCATATCTAAGAGTTTTAACAATTCTGCTGTGAATTATTTTCAAAAATGTTTTAAGTGTGTGACTCATTAAAGCTATTGTTCTGTGATCTGAGCAAGTTGTTGCACTTGGCTTTTTGGGAATTGCTACAAAGGTCGATTGCAGCCATTTTCTGGGGATTGTGGCAGTCTGATATATATCAATTTATAATTAATGAATATTATACAACAAATATTAGAGGGCCTAGCCATAAAAATATAGAACAAGTACAAAGTTTTAACAACTAAAAACGTCTAGGAAGAAGAATTTCCCAGCGGAGAAACCTAGATGAGTATTATAATTACAGCTAAGTTCACCTTTTCAAAACATCTACCAATACGGTATGAATAGCTATGATGATGAGGACAAGCAATTTTGTTTCATAACTTACAATGTAGTTAAACGCAATCTGAGTTTTTATTTATGTTATTCTGCGATCAGATCTTTACAGAAAAAGTATTAAGTATGTCATCCTATTGTTAAGTTGTTTAAGATATCTTGTTTTATTTATACTTGTATTCTTTAGTTGAATACCGTTATTTTTTCAACTTCTGTTGCTCGGTTTTAATATCGTTTTCTATTGTAGCTTTTACCTGTCAATGATCACTTCCTGTAGTTCATGATTATTACAAATTATTGTGATTGAAGTGATCAATGATCACTTCCTGTATAGAATCTATTCATAACAGATACATTCATCGTTGTATTTTTTTGTTGTGATTTAACCCCAATTTTCAGCTCCATAAAATCTATTCAATCAATGAAAAATGCAAAAAAATTTAAACTTGGTGTCATTAAACACACTGGTATATTAATTTCTCGATTATAAACTGTTTCACTAATAATTTAAAAGAAACTACATTTTTTATCTATTCTCATTTCATGCGAGTTACCCTAATTTTCATTTTCCATCATTCCTAGATATTTTTAGAAACGTATCTGTTCTGCTTGCTCATAGATGTACCTTGATTACTCTAACGTGAGTAGTACATTATCAGTAAATCGTGATTTTAAAGACGATGCCATCCATATGATTAAAGACCTAAAAGAGACTAAGACACTATAAGTAAACCAGATCCTTATTATTTAACAAGCTATAACAAATAAGGATAACCAGGAAAAATTTTTATAGACATTAATAATCTACAGCTAATTATTATTAATAATACAGTTCTACTTGGGAAAAGTAGGAAGAACTGAGGCTGAGAAGCTTTGTATGAATTAGTGCTTTTTGTTTTAGAAGGATTAAGACACATCAAACCAAAATATTTAGTGAGGTATCCAGTCTTAAAGCAAATATTGGTCAAGTCACTTCACAAAATAAGTACAAACTTAGCCACTACACACTAAACTAAACCTCTCTGCATCTACATCACCCCTCTACATTCTACATCATCTCACTACATCCCAGAAATCTTAGAACTGGTTAAAGATATTTAAAAACATCAGCAATAAAAAATATTTATCTGAAGTCTGCCCCATAAACTTCCTAATGTACCTACATAATATCCAATGGGTACCAAAAAATCAATACTGAAAAAAATATCTAATACCAAAGTATTACAATAAAAACTTATATAAAAAAAATTATAAAGACAAAATAGTACAAAAAGCAGAATTAGAGTATATAGTTAGAAAAATTTTGACAATAAAATGTGAACATTAGGATGAGGAAAAAGAAAAAAAAGAAGCTTTAGAACAGCCATATATTTGTAGAACTTAAAATAATATAATGTTTTTATTATACTGTTTAAAATATTACCAATAAGAAAATACATGTGTTATGTTTCAGTTAAATAGTAATTAAACCAAAAAGTTTACGATTCCAAAGTTTATTATTGCACTTAGACAATTAAAATAAGTTGTTTTGTTGGGTAACTACTAATCAAAGAGTTAACAGTTTCTTAAAAGCCTTTGATATAAAATATTTCAAACATCAAATAACTTATTCTAAAATACAAAATTTCTGTCACCGAAAGAAATGACTTCGTAAATTTTTATTAATGTAATCTTTTAAAATCACCCCTGTTTCGCGTTTAACACTGCCGTACAACCCCGCCGAACGCATTTTAACCCTCCTCTTTTTCCAATATCATGTCGACCAATCCCCTAATATTTACCTTCATCAATAAATTATCGGTAATATCGTACCCTTTTCTTTGTTTAACCTCCTTCTGTCTACTAAAAAAACCTCGAAAAACCCTCTATTTTATTCCCCAGCTCTTGGTGCTCATCAATAATACGAAAAGCTCAAAACACTTTTCACCAATTTTTTTCCTACTTACCGCTCTGGATGTTGAAAATTGTATGAAACTCGCAAGGAGGACGTGAAGAACGAGCAGCTCGCGGTGCAGAGACATGGCGATGCGTATCTCTTACGCGAACACTGTCGAACGACTGACACTATGAAAAGCTCAAAGCTCTGAAAAGCTGCGGGTACTTTTCCACGCCGCCGCGGAGAAGCCTCGACGTGGCCTAGCGCAGGAAAACTTGGGTGAGTATTTGTAGATGGCGTCACAAGTCGGACAAAGGGTAGAACGAACACAGGAAACTGTTTTAGTTTGTATGAATTTTGGGTTTTGTGCCAACAGTTTCCATAATAAATCAAATTTCAATGAGAAAATTGGCATATATCTATGTGTCCCTATTCGTTATCGAATTTTAGCCGTTCTCATAGCTATACGTACCTTGTTAATAGCAGTAGTTAAAGGATTTGCGGTATTTGAACAGAACCAGACCCTTAGATTTTTTAAACATGTTATTTTCCCCCTAGCAGTCTTTTACAAGTTATTTGTTTCTGAAGAATTATTTTTGTGTCCTATATTGTATGGTGTTAATAAGATAATAATAATAAGAAAACTATTTTTCCCTTTTGGAGTGTTTAACAGCCGTGTTCCAGGCATATAAAATTGCTGGTATCTATAACATTTAAGCAGTTAAATATCCATTTGTACGCTGAGAATATATGACTGGAAAACTTGACCAAAAAACTGTTATGGTATTTTCTATGTTAAAATGTTAACTTTTTGCCATAGTATTAAAAAAAAACTGATATAAAAACTCACTTTCTTTCCTTTCTTTGTATTTTACACTAAATCTGAAAATTGAAGTGAATTAATTTACTCTTCATCACTCATTACTCACTTCAATAATAACATCGTTTTATATTTTGTCGTGCTTAGTAAAACATAGTGCAAAAACAGTGAACATAAAAGTGTACCTTCAACTATAAATAAATGTATGTAATAAATCACTCATTACTAGTTGAGTTTGTTTTTTGTTTCAACTGATTAAATCAGAAAAAGAAACAATTTAAACAGGATTGCCTTACAACCGGCAATCTATTTTTATTTTAAAATGAATAAAAAGCTGAAACTTTATCATAAATACATAGAAGCTAAATTATAATTTCAACTAAAAACGCAATTGCTTTTGACTACATGAGCAGTGGCGTACCAAATATCCAAACAGTAAATATGTCTCAAACACAAAATCAGGTTTTATCCTATGTATCAGTATGCGAAAACGATTCCACGGCCAACTTTTCCAAGCAAACATCAAGCCATTGTGATACATGCCGAAGAAAATCTGAAACTGTACGATTTACGTTAAAGCTATAGTGATTATAATAGGCCCTACACAAGTCTCCTTTGCATCTAGGATATCAAACAATCGCATTTGTATCTATCTTTCTAACACTAATCTTGTTAACCAGCTCATAGATTCATACCAATAATACAGATAGGAGATGTTTCTTTAAATATCGAAGACTTATTTCCCTGCTAAAAAAAATAATTATATCTAATGTTTCTCCGTTCTTACCACATGACATAGTTGAAAATAGCATTAAAAATCTTGGACTTCGCATCGAATCTCCTATATCCATACTTAAGAGCAGGCATTCCTGGGGACGAATTTTCACAGGTATTAAGTTTCAGACGCCAAGTTTACGTATTTCCTCCCTCCGAAGATTTTGAATTACAAACTTCAGTAATTATTTCCTTCGAAGGAATGAACACAGAATCTTCCTTTCTACAGATAAAGTACATTGTTTTATCTGTAAACAAACAGGACATAGCCTCCAACTGTCCAAATCCGCCAACAGACAATACAATCCTAACCGAATATATACCAACAAGTCCCAACTCATCCGTAAAAATTTCATCTTCTTCTACACATAATGCCCAAGACCCACAAATCGAAAATAAAGACTCCAACACTGAAACCACACAATCAAACCAAAATTACCATAACACAATTATCTCAAAAACGAGGACACTCTGAAATAGAAACTCCTAGTGAACTAACAAGCCCTGAAATTCCTGAGAAAGAAGCGCAACCACTGTTAGATATGCCTCCCCCTCTATCAGCTTCCCCCAAAAAGGTCCCAAAGCTAAGAAAAAAAAGCACAAACTTGACACTCCAACAGAATTAGTATTAACCGAAACCACCAAGAAAACAATCCAAAGAAGCATACAAACAGAATCCACAAACCTTTAAAATACCCATAGACAATTTCTTTTTCTTCCTTGAAAATAGTTTTGGACATTCTGATCCTTATTCGGAAGCGGAAAAAGCTCACGGATGATGTAAAAAGTCTACTTTTGAACCTGCATACTATATATCCACATCTTTCAGATAGATCCCTAAAAAACCGATTTACCCGGTTAAGTAAAAAGATTAAAAAACAACTACAACTAGAATCCTCTGAAGCCACAAGTTTATCAGACTCAATTTCATCAAGCGAACTAACTGACGATGAGTGCCTTTCCGATCGATCCCAAAGGTCGCAGCACTGAAAAATCCCCCCTTCTAATATTCTTCCTATTCAATTTAATCCAGTGGAATTGTGATGGGTATTACCCCCATCTAGAAAATCTCCAACTGCTTGTTGCTGATACTTCACCCGATTTCATTTGTTTGCAAGAAACGAATTTCTCTAAAAACCATAATCCATACTTAAAAATTACGTTGGCTACCACTTTATACGCACATCACACGCACGAGCTAGTGGTGGGAGCTCTATATTTATTTCTGCAGATATATTCCACCAAGAATTTCACTTAACAACAACTCTAGAAGCCGTTGCCGTTTACTGTTTGGTGTCCAATAAATCGTAATTTGCAACATATATATTCCTCCCTATTACACCCTAACAGCTAAATTACAAACCGTATTAACCAACTTCCTGAACCATTTATCTTAGTTGGAGATTTAATGCACATAGCACTATGTGGGGCTCCAGTAATACTTTCGGTAGAGGTAAAATGATTGAAAATATCATAATCAATTCCAACTTAATTTTTTAAACACTGGAAGCAGCACATACTTTCATATCCAAACAGGTACTCTCTCTTCCATTGATTTAAGCATATGTAATCCAGAATTATCTACTCATCTTACATGGAAAACGCTGGAAAGTCTCTATGGAAGTAACCATTTTCCCATTTTAATTTCTAACAATGACAACTCACAAAGACAAAGCAAAACTAAGTGGAAAATTGCTCACGCTGACTGGGATCTATTTAATTTACTTGTCAAGGAACAAAACAGATAAAATCTCCTTTATGAATTCCGCTAATGAAGATCTTAACATGTTGATTAATTGTATTATAAGTTCCGCCGAAAAATGCATCGGTAAATACCACTTTGATCCCTCCAAAAAATATGTTCCGTGGTGGAATGAATCGTGTAAAACTAGCTGTAAAAGATTGTAAAAAAGCATTAAACCGATATCGTAAAACTAGAAACCAAGCGGATCTAATACATTTTAGAAAACTAAGAGCTAAATCTAAGCGAATTGTGAAAGAAAGCAAAAAGAACTCATGGAACAAATACATCAGTAGCATAACTTCTGATACACCTTCTAGTCAAATATGGACTAAAATAAAACAGATGAAAGGTAGATACACAACATACAAAATTCCAGCCCTAATAGAAGATAACAATGTCATAACTGATGACCAGCAGATTGTAAACACACTTGCCAAATACTATTTGAATAAAACTAAAACATGATAACAACTGTACTGGACCAAACAAACATAACAAATAAATGTGTTGTACATGAGAATCCAAATTCCAATGATCATCCTGTCAATCTCCCACTAACAATCGATGAGTTAATCGAAGCTGTTAATTCCCTAAAGAACAGTGCTGCAGGGCCGGATGACATTCCATCGATATTTCTAAAACATCTACATGAAGATACGCTATTAAAGTTACTAGAATTCTACAACCATATGGCTAGGTAACCAATTTCCATCACTTTGGCGACAAGCTATAACAATTCCACTCAAGAAAAATGACACTTCTGACAATACAACTATGTCATTTAGACCCATCTCATTAACTTGCACACTTTGCAAACTCATGGAAAAAATTGTTAACAAACGCTTACTCTGGTATCTTGAAAAACATAATATTATCAATACCGCTCAATCAGGATTTCGTCCAAATCGTTGCACGATGGATAATCTTATCACTCTTCAATCCGATATCATAGAAGCATTCTCTAATAGAAACAACCTTATAACTGTCTCACTCGATATAGAAAGTGCTTTCGACACAGCATCAAGGCCGGCAATTCTAGAGAAAACTTAAAGAGTCTAACTTATCTGGAAAAACATATATTAATATATATTATATATATATATATATATATTATATATATATATATATATATATATATATATTTGTTGAAAATTTTTTAACTAACAGAAGTTTCAAAGTCTCTGCAAATGGTTAAAATGTCTCACTCATATATCCTGGAGACAGGAGTACCTCAAGGATCAGTCCTCAGCACAACCTTATTTTTACTGCTTCTTGACGACCTTAGTTCCTTAGTACAAACCCACTGTCAAACATAATATCTATGCGGATGATCTAGTTATTTACTGTTCGGGTAAAGTAACAAGCTCCACTAGCATTCTTTTGCAAATACTATTGATAGCATCTCTCACTGGTCGAACAAAATTGGTTTCAGCTTCTCGCCTACAAAGTCTAAAGTGATTAACTTTAGCAAAAAAATATAAACAAACTCTTTCACTCATAAAATTAAAAGAGCATCCACTACAAGTAGTTAAAAATCACAAATTTTTAGGGGTAATTTTCGACAAAAAGTTAACATGGAAGAGACATATAGAACAAACTAAAGCCAGTGCCTTAAAAAATATAAATCTCTTAAAATCACTAGCCAATCGACAATGGGGAGCCGAAGAAGAAGTCCTATTAAGTTTATACAGAGCCTTATAAGATCTAAGTTAGACTACGGATCTATATTATATATGTCTGCCCCTAAAACTTATTTAATAATCATAGATACAATTCAAAACAACTTCATTAAGAATATGTCTTGGAGCCTTCAGATCTAGCCGACAGAAGCATATATGTCGAATCGTGTGAACCCCCTCTAAATATTAGAAGACAACGTCTACTAAACTCCTATTTTGCTAAGGTTTCTGCAAACCCTAATAATATATCTTTCCAACTTATTAAAAATTTTCAATTAACAGGAGCACACAGTAGAGCTACTGCCAATTCATCACTACAATTTCTATTGCCACTCTTAGAAAATATTGACCTAAATCTCACCACCCCCATTATTCAGCCCAATACTCCACCTTGGCTAAAAACATTACCTGACTTTAACGTAAATTTGTGCATATATAAGAAAATGGAAACCCCCACGATACTCATGAAACAAACTTTTAACGACATAATTAATAGAGGCAAGTTTGATAACATAATATTCACAGATGCATCTAAAGACGAAAGAAAGTGTCGGATGGCTACCCAAGATGACCAGTATATTCACAGCAGAACTAAAGTCTATCCAACCAAACATTTTAGGCCCTAGAATTGTTACAATGGAAAGAAAATCGAAGACCATCATTAGAAGGCTCAGAATTGGGCACACCCGGCTAACCCACGGATATCTGATGGTTCCGAAGAACTCCAAACTGCCAATATTGCAACTCCGTTTAAGTGTACACCACATACTTGTGGAATGTAACCAGTACGCAGCAGCACGGATCAAACATGGTATCACGGAAGTTTAATGTGACATTTTAAAATCTAAAAAACAATATGTGTAATGTGATAGAGTTCCTTAAAACTGTAAATTATATCACCTGTTGTATTGTATCATCTATCTATATTTCAATTTTGTAACCATTCGCTAATTTTTTCTTTATTTTTTTTTATATCATCTGTATTGAAATTTATTGAATTAATGTAACTTTATTGTTATTCTGTAATACAGTTCCTCGTTTCAATGGCCGCAGCAGCCGAGACATGTAATTTGAAATAAAAAAAAATTTACTCTTCCCTAGCTTGGTTAAAGTTTTGCAGCTAATAATGTCTACTTTTGAACAATAATACCTAGATCCTGGCTAGTCATCATGGTCTAAAAAGCAACTGTATATATGTGATCGTGGAAGCCACTCTGACTTTAATGTACTGGTGGACGGCAGAGTTGGGGGCAGAAAGGACTTAATTTTTGGAAGTTGAATTTAATAAGGAAGTGAAGATTCATTAAAAATAGGGATCACACTGAAAAGTCCATTTTGGGCAAAGAATAGGTGGATATCGAATATAAGCTCAACGTTCGATTACTCTAAAAGGTTAGTTTTAAGAGAGTAGGAGAACACAATAGGCAGAAGTTAATAGATAAATGGTGAAATTTAGAAAGTTGGTTTCGCAGTTAACCAGAGCAATGCGACTTGGTGTAGACTTGTTTGTAGTTAATTCCAATAAGATACATAAGTACTCCGTGATCCTCACTCGCATTTCCAAGAAAGAGACTGATGAAGCAATTATTAAGACCCGCCTAAGAAAACAAAATGAAGATCTTAAAACGGAAGACTTAAGATCTTCCTTAAAAAGTAGTAATTAAAAAATCGAGGAGATTAGACTAATTCTAGTGTTCTACTGCGTTGACCATTTAAAGATGATCGAAATTCTGAGAACAACTGAAATTAACGAACAAGACTTGCGAAGTATCTTAGAACTATATTGGCACCGAACGGCAACAATTGAATATAGCATACAACATCCAAATATACCGACAAGGTTGTCTCCTATCACTGCTATTATTTAATCTGTATTCGGAATCTATATTCAGAAAAGCATAAGACAAGGTTAAAGATGTAATTAAGATTAACGGAACCAGCATAGACAACATCAGATACGCCGATGATACCGTCCTAATAGCAAGCAACGCACAAGAACTGCAAAATATAATAAATGCGGTAGTTCGTCATGGCGAAATGTTTACATCTAATTTTTTCCAAAACTAAAATTCTAGTATTTTCAAAGATACCAACAAACGTATGTATGCCAAGGGACAAATAATAGAACAGATAACTTCCATAAAATATTTGGAAGCCAGTGTAATCCAAAAAAGAAATGCAATCAAGAATTAAACAAGCGAGGAAAACACTCATGAACATAAAAGCATTTTTTACAAGATCAGACCTTAGTCTAGAGCTCAGAATTCTAATGATGAGATGTTACGTTTTTTTTTGTTTTGCTGTATGGCTATGAATGTTTGAAAAAGGATTCTAAAACAAACAAATAAAAAGAATATATATGCCCTTGAAATGTACATATACAGACGGATGCTGAAAATTCCATGGGTACAAAAAGTTACAAACAGTGAGGTACTTCAGCGCATAAGTAAACAAAAAAAATTAGTAAGCATAATCCAAAGAGAAAAATACAATACTTGGATCATGTATTGAGAGGTGAAAGATATGAATTACTCCAAATCATATTGAACGGTGCAGGGCAAAAATCAGTTGGAAGACGCCAGAACTCGTGGTTAAAAGACTCGAGATGGTTTGACCGCTCACCCACAGAAATCTTTCGTGCAGCTGTTTCCAAAACTACAATTTCCCATTGGAACTCCAACCTTCGAAAGCAGACGTCGCAATAAGAAGAAGTCTTCTCGATCAACGAGATATGATACAAAGCATTGAGAACTGCTCATTTCAAGTTATTTACAGGTATGGTTCAAGATGACAACTCGATTACCCGAGTCAGAGTCCTGCAGGATTGTAAACCAGCTTCGGCAGAACTACCAATGCTACAAATAATGACCAGGGTCAAATAAGAAGTATATCGGGCTTTAATGTGAAGCTTATATCAAGCTGTTTTGCCAAAGCCTCGAAGGAATTTATAATATCCAAACAACATATTAAAATACTCATTATCAACTAGCCTATATTTTTCTACTGCTAAAAGTAGGCCTCCCATAAAATTTTCCACCTATTTCTATCTTAACCTTGCATTCCATTTGTGGTGATTCGCTTTATATTATTCGTCCATCTAGTCGGTAGTCGGCTTTTTGTCTCGGTCGCCATTCCAGAATCTTTCTGTTCTATCAAGCTCATTTAATCATGACTATTTTTTCAACTGCATCCGTGACTCCTGTTCTACTTCTTTTTTCTAGATTTGGTACTTTATCTCTAATGGTAATATCTAACATTGATGTTTCCAAAGCGTGTTGTGTAACTCCCTGTTTACTTATTGTCGCAATTTTCAGAGTTACAACATAAGGTTTCTGAACCTTATGTAAGGACTGGTAAAACACATTTTAAATACAGAAATCTTTCTTTTTAAACAAACTAGAATATTAAACTGGACCTAAAAATGTTCTTCACCGGCAAATCTTACCTGGTTCAGATCCTATCCATTTATACTAATTCCCATATTATCGCCTTGCACCATTTGCTTAAACATATATTAGAGTACGGCTATAAACATATTTAAAACTGGTTAAAAAACCCACACAAAGTAGAATTGATATTAAGAGATTAAGGGAACCACAAACAAAGGAACAAACTGTAAAAACTCTTACTGAAAATATACGTAATGCCCAAGAACTGAATAAAAGTAGCTATAACATTGATCAGAAATGGGAAAATATAAAAGCAGCAATAATTAAAACAGCAAATGAAAACTTAAAACCAAAGAATAGAAAACATAAAGATTGGATGACTGAAGAAATACTACTATTAATGAATGAAAGAAAATCATTCAAAACAAAAAATCCAATGAAATATAATGAAACTGATCGCTTAATAAAAAAGAGAATAAAAGAAGCTAAGGAGAGAATGTTACATGAGCAGTGCCAAGAACTAGAAGAAATTGAGAAAAAAATATGACTTTTTTAACATGCATAAAAGAATTAGAGAATTAACAGGAATGAGAAAAACACTTCAAACTAGGCAACTAAGAGATGAAAGGGGTGCACTTATAACAGATATAAACCAAAAAATGCAGAGATGGACACAATATATAGCACAACTTTTTGAAGACAAAGAGAGAACAGAAGCACCAAAAGAATTTAAGGATGATACTGGGCCTGACATTATACGAGAAGAAATTGAATATGCAATGAAACAAGCTAAAGATGGTAAATCTCCGGGCCTGATGAAGTTCCTATCGAATTACTTAAAATTGTGAATACTGAATCTATTGATCTTCTTTTGGATCTATTCAATACCATATATAGAACAGGTATAATACCTAAAGAATGGCTCCAATCAACATTCATACTGCTTCCCAAATAAAGCCAATGCAAAGGAGTGCAATGAACATCGCACCATAGCTTAATGAGTCATGTCTTGAAATTGTTTTTAAAAGTAATTCACAATAGAATACATAAGAAATTAGATGAAGGCATAAGTAATACACAAATGGGATTTAGGAAAGGACTGGGAACACGAGATGCACTGTTTGCAGTAAGTGTTCTTTCGCAGAGATGCTTAGATATTAATCAGGAAGTATATGCCTGTTTCATTGATTTTGAGAAGGCATTTGACAGAGTGCAGCATAATCGACTTAAAGAAATTTTATTAAATAAAAACATAGACAGTAGAGACATTAGAATCATCTGTAACCTCTATTGGAATCAAACAGCAAAAGTGAAAGTTGAAAACGAACTGACCAAGGATATCCAGATTCGCCGTGGGGTCCGCCAAGGGTGTATTTTATCACCTTGTTATTCAATTTATACAGTGAAGCCATCTCAGAATTAGCGCTTGCCGAGATCAGTGAGGGCCTTATAATAAACGGTGAGCCACTTAATAACATAAGATATGCTGACGACACCGTCCTTTTGGCAGGAACACTAGAAGAACTGCAACACCTTGCTGAACAACTAAATATATATTGCAACGATTATGGACTAAAAATCAATTTGAAGAAAACCAAGTTCATGGTATTTACAAAAGCACAAAACATCAAAGTTAAGCTAGTACTAGATAATACAGAAATTGAACAAATATCTTCGTACAAATACCTTGGAGCATGGATCACAGAAGATACTGATCAGACAAAAGAAATAAGATGCCGCATTGAAATTGCGCGGTCAACTTTTAATAGAATGAGAAAACTTTTTTGTAATCGCGATATCAATATATCGCTCCGGATAAGAATGCTTCGATGTTATATTTTCTCTACACCTTTTGTATGGAGTTGAAGCTTGGACACTTAAAAAATCCAACATTAAAAACCTAGAAGCATTCGAAATGTGGTGTTACCGACGCATTTTGAAAATATCATGGATGGATCGCAAAACAAACGAACAAGTTCTTGAACAACTAGGAAAACAATGCGAAGTTTTAAATTCCATAAAGATCAGGAAATTGGAATACTTGGGGCACATCATGAGAGGTGAAAAGTACGAACTACTAAGGAATATAATGCAGGGTAAAATCAAAGGTAGAAGAAGCGTAGGAAGACGTAAAATCTCGTGGCTACGCAATCTCCGTGAGTGGTTTGGATGCAGTTCAATTGAACTATTCAGGCGAGTAACCAATAAAATTATAATTGCCAGAATGATTTCCATCTCCGATAGGAGTGGAACTTGAAGAAAGAAGATAAACAATTTTGGGTAGGTAGTATCATACTAATTCCACGTTATATTCAGAACTTTTTGGTATCTTCATGAAGTCGAACACAAAGTATAGTCTACGAATATAAAAAAAGTAGGCTTGTTGTATTTTCTGCACTTTTCTATAAGCGTTTTATAAACTTTTAGCTGATCATTTGTTCCTTATCTCGAGAGGAAACCAGCTTGTCTGCAAGGTAAGTAACTTTCCAGTTTTTTCACAAGCCCTTTTTGTTAGTATCTTTGTGAATAGTTTGGATATATGGGAGAGCAAACTAATAGGTTTGTAGTTCCTAAGATCTGAAATGTCACCTGTTTTGTACATTACGGTTATTATTGCATTATGTCATTATTGGAAGGGGATTACGCCTCTTATCAAACAACATTGAACATCTTTTTCAATACCTTTATTAACGTTTTTTGCTTTGATTTGTTCTATATCTATCCCATCTTCAGCACTATTGATGAAATTGTCTTCCAATGATTTAACAACGGTAAAAATGAGAATCACAAAAGCAGGAAGCATGAAAGAGATAATTGTCGTATCAGTATCATTATTAGTATCAGTATATCTTTTTATCGCAAGGAGGGATTGACTCTTCTAAGGCTAAATAATATAAATCTAATAACTAAAGTAAAGTACCTTGTTTAAACCTAGATATATTATATTGGACTTATAACTTGGTGTTAAACCAACAACTAAATATGTCAAAACAAGTCAATTCTTTAATTTACTTTTAACTTACATTTAGTACTAACTCACTCGAACTCTGTTGTTCTGTGAATACAAATTACAAAACAGTCTGGTCAATTGGCTATGACAAGGCCATTAAAAATATATATATATATATATATATTATAGATTATTATATATATATGTTTATTGGTATATGTATATACTCTTACATATATATATATACTTATATATATATATCGACATATAATATATATAATATATATATATATATATATATATATATATATATATATATATATATATATATATATATATATATATATCATTGGTATAGTGATAAAGTGTGCAGCAAAAAGTATTCTACCCAAATTAGCAAGGTGTTAACGAACTTTATTTGGCTTAACGACGAAGGCTTTGTTATCACTGCAGTTTTGCAGAGCGTACCAACAGCAGCTATAGATGCCTCTTTGCACATTGTTATAAGGCAGGAGGCGATCTTGTGGACTGCGAGAAAAAGCTTAGCAACGTAATGGTTAGAAAACACCAACATCATAAATGAAATCAGGAATACCGATTAGATGATGATTTCTGACCATACGGTACCCAGATAAGGTCTAAAATACCTAATCAAATGGACATACACTCACAAGAGGGATGGTGCAAAGGAAACTACCCAGACTGCAGGGTTACACCTAGTATACAGAAGTGTTTCTAGTGTAGTCTAAAGTTTTAGAAAGCTCAGGAATAATCAGCAGTGGCGAAAATGTAATTATTTTTAGTCTATTAGGAGAATATGCCTCTGTATTCCAGGTAAACTTTTATGCAATATTGCACTGTGCAAGAAGAACTAATAAGAACATTTTCGAACTGAAGCATACCAATATATGCACAGATAGTCAAGCAGCCATGGATGTTCTTAGAGGCACCAAGGTGGACAGCGAACTAGAACAGTGTGGAAATACCGAGAATAACTAAACAGACTGCGAAACATAACAATATCACACTGTTATGGATTCCAAGTGACCAGGGCCCTGATTCTTATTGAGATTTCGACTCAAAACATGTCGAAATTAATATGGCGACGTCGAAATGCGACTTTGCGAGCCTAGTGGATTTCAGTTGAAACTAACCAAAGGATGTCACTAATTTTCGATTAATCGAAATTTAATTCAACTTCAAGAAATGTGGTTGATATTTCATTTCGAGTCGAAATTAATATTAAATGTGACATGACTGGCTAGACTGGGAGAAGCACACAGTGAGATTAGGTTCAGTTTAGGTGATGTTATTTTGTTGAGTTTTAGGTTCAGTTTTGGTGATTGTGCTTTTGTGTTTCAATTGTTGCAAGGGAAAAACTGAGGCAATAAGTATTAATATGGCTGCGTTTTATGAGAAATTGTATGTAATTCGGCACATAATTGGTCGAAATTTTGACACCTATAAAACATAGAACTGCAGTACCTGGGGGCCCAAGCCAGATTGCTATTGATTATTTTTTTAAATACTGTGGTGCAAAAATTAAAGAAATAAAATGTCCCAATATTAAAACTAAATGGAAACCACAATTTTTGAAGATATTCAACAATGCTGTAATGGAAGAGAGAAATAATAAATAATTTGGTTGTAATAATTTATTTGTTCTTTATTTGTTCATTTATTTGTTTCATAGTTGTATGTGTGCATTATATACAAATATTTGCATATTTGTATATATGCACACATACAAATTGTGTGTTTGAATGGCATACTCTTGAAATTCTACTCTCTTATTTGGAGATTTCAATCAAATATATATGATACCAGTGAAATTCCATCGGACTGGTTAAAATCGAGCTGTATTCCTCTACCTAAGAAACCAAACGTTAAGAATGTAGCGATTGTTGACTCATTAGTTTAATGAGCCATGCCGTTAAAATACTGTTGCATATTCTTCTAATACCGAATTAACAACAAGTGCGATGAAGAAATAATTAGTCAAGAGCAGTTCGGGCTCCGGAGATGCCTGGGAACTAGAGAAGCACTATTTTATATGCAAACACTCCTTCAACGATGTTGGGAGGTAAAAAAAACCCGTATATATGTGCTTCATTGATTTGAAAAGACATTTGATCGCGTTCAGCATACCAGACTAATTACCGCTGCAGAGCATCCAACTAGATGAGAAAGACATCAAACTTATTTGCCAAACTTTACTGGTACCAAACAGCCATTATTAATACCAACAACAGGAATCAAAGACAATCAGTATTGAACGAGGCGTAAGACAAGGCTGTATACTATCTCCCACCCTCTATTAACGTTGTATTCTGAGATCTATTTAGGGAAGCTTTATAAAATCAAAAAGGAATTATCATAGGAGGAGAAATAATTACACAACCGCTGCAGAGAGTTCAGAGATTCAATACCTTGGATGTTGGATTAACCAAAATCTAGATCCATCCTTCGCAATTCGATGTGGAATTGAACAGGCAAAGAAACTCATTTCAAAAAATTCAAGCCTCTATTATCCAATAACTCATTAAATTTGGGAAATCCGTGAAAAGTTTTACAAGATGTTACGTGTGGTCTGTACTTTTGTATGGATGTGAATCTAGGACTTTAAACAGCCGATATCATGAATAAAATCGAGGCGTTTCAGATGTGGTTGTATCGAAGGATACTAAAATTCCATGGACTAAGCAGACACAGAAACGAAGAAGTTCTTCGAAGAATGGGACATCAACGAACTCTATTAAATATTATTAAGAGGCGTAAACTAGAATATCTTGGACATATAATCAGAGCACCAAGATATGAGTCCTTCGGCTAATTCTCAACGGTAAAATCGAAGGAAAGAAATAGATAGGACGGAAAGAAACTCTCTTGGTTGACGAATTTGCGGCAGTGGACAGGTTTGACAGCGGACCAATTGCTACACGTACGCGCAAGACCGAGATCAGTATAATAACATTATAAGCATGGTAGTCGCCGACGTTCCTTAGGGATATGGCACTCTAAGAAGAAGATTTGGAGATATAAAATAATCTTTAAACTCATCACGAATTTTTAGAGCGGTTATGTATTGTTTTTAGTAATATATCTCCTACTTTCAGTAGTTCCGATGCTATTTGATCCAATCCCTGTGATTTATTGTTTTTAAATTTGGCTACTGGCTATTGTTGGTGCCTGGTGGACACTTTTCTCTGATGTCTGCTTGGTCTAATTGTATATCAAAGTTCTCCTCCAGCCGCCATTATGACATAAGTTTTACGTTTTTGTGCACAAATTGGCGCATTTCTTGTACAAGAAACTGCAGCGGACATAAATTCTTGTATCGTTTCTGATATAACAACTATATACGCTTGTATGACACTATCCATTTTTTTGTTATATCAAAAACGATATAAAAAATGATACAAGAAAATGCATAATGTCATATGGCCTTAAGAAGAATGTTACGGGATACTCAAAATTTAAAATATAATAATTGAGAATGGCCACTAAAAATTTAACAACTCAAAACAAGAAACAACAAGGGCGTAACGTAAAAAAACAAACATTTAACAAGCGTGCAGCCAATAAACAAGATGGCCAACCCAAATGCTGAGCAGTGTCAAAATGATAAAAGTAAATATCCCCACTTTTAACCAAATCGAAATGAATGAGTATCGCTAGCGATTGCAACTGTCATGGCGTAGTCGCTTTTAAATTATGACATCGAAATGAAATAGAATCAGGGCCCAGGGAATACATGGTAATGAACGAGCTAATGAATTTTTTAGCAGAGGATTAAATACAAAATACTTCTGTCCAGAGCCGGCCGTAAGAGTACCTGGATGCGAACACAACCTAACTCTTACTGGGAATGTAAACGCGATTAAGCACATGGCAAAATATAAATTCTAATCATGAAAAGCTTCCTTACTGGACATACACCAGTCAAGGTGCTACAATACATACACTGTATGCAATGATGTTATTTCATTGAGACGTAAGATGTATAGGGGAAATGTACCTATGATGGTCCCCTTAAGAAAATAACTTCATAATAATTTTAATTATTTACTTAGCAGACTTTAAATATGACCATATAACGTATCGTTATTTGTACAATATGGCAAATGTTTCAAATTTTGCATGAAAAAGGTGATGTTAAAAAATTTATTCATAATTTACTAAAATCCTGTTAAGGGTCCATCATGGGCATAAATGCGCTCATGATGGACCCTTTGGTACGCCCATGATAAACTCGTTGCATTTGTGTTAAATAATTAAATACCAAATTATTTTATTAGGATCAAAAGACATTACAAACGATAAAAAATATTCCACATGGTATTTTACAGAATAAAAAAATTACGCACAAAATTCACACACAAATTGTTTATGTCGAGGATTTACATCTGCACATTCAGTGTGACACCAATTCTTACACACACTTGACAACGAATCCATTTTTCCATATAATCCAGTAGATGCAAGCTGCATCGTCGAGTCGCCTTCTACAAAAGAGCATTCACAATCGTCTTCAGAACACACTTGTAGTTGAAACACGAACTTGCCTTTTCACTTTTTCTGGCGTCTTGTTTCCTTTTTTTTTGCTTCTTTGTCTGCAATTTTTTGTTTTATATCTTCAATTTCTGGCGTTGAATTGAAATATCCTGTTTTTACCCCGTTTTTCTACCACTTTCCTGCATAACTTGAGATACTCCAGCTAAAGGAGGAGGACAAATATCTTCTACCGAGATATTTAGAACTGACGATGATGTTGATTCTGATCAGTGGGGCTTTTTGATAAACTTTCAATCGAAGAAAACATTTTGGCTCCAATGTTCCGGTGGTGACTTCTGGTCAGAACATTCTGGCAGTGGGTTTTGTTCAGAATTTTCTCTATCTGTTGTTATAGACGGCAAAAATTGCCAATCCCGAAGACATCTGGATTGAATGGTTGTATTCCTGTCTTTTAAATGCATTGATTGCGTTTGATGGTAAAACACTTTTTAAATACGCTCTATTAAAAAACTGACTACTTTAAATTGGGTCACCGTTTTTACCTGGATTCTGTCGCAGCCATAATTGAATTTCTTGGCCGTAGTAAATTTGAAGTGGTCTAAAAAATCATACGTCCAAGGGTTGAACGTGATGAGAACAGTGAGCAGGAAAACAAAACATAATAATACCGTTTTCCTTTGCAAACTGGAGAGCTTCAAAACTTTTGTGACTACCATGGCCATCGAGTAACAACAAAACTTTGTTGGTTTTAGAAGCTTTGTATACCTTAAAAAATGTTGCAGCCACAAATAGAAAATATCGGAAGTCATCCATCCTTTTTCTTGAGCGAAGGCTATACTTCCAATAGGTGCATCGATCATAAGTTCATCTTTCTTTCTCTGTCGAGGAAAAATCAAAACAGGAGGAACATATGTTCCAATTGCATTCATTGCACATACGACCGTAACATGTAGACCACGCTCTGCACTACTTAAAGCACCAACTTGCTTGCGACCTTTACTAGCATAAATTTTCTGCGATTTCTTTTGCACAGTTGTCAAACCGGACTGGTCCATATTATAAATGTTTTCCAGTGGAAAGTGAAACTCGTCTAATATATTTGCTAATGCAGTAAAATAGGCATATATATTTGGTTTATTAAAAGCGTGAGCCCTTGCCAACGAAGTATTTTCTGGAGTGCGTAATGTATTCGAGGATTTCGCTTTAAAAAAGGCCTCTGACCCATTTCCAGCCTGCCATCCTGGTTTCCTTATTAAAATTGTGACTAATATTGTTTGTTTCAGCTATCTACAAGTTTTCGCAAATATTTACTAGTCAGGCCAAAAAAAACGAGTTTCCATAGTAAATAATATGGTCAGCAACTTCTGTTCAATAATAGTGGAGAATATTGGTCTTCGTCCTCCCAAATCACCTTTGATACTTCCTTGATGCTTAATAAAGCGCCTTTTTCAAAGTCGTTTTTGGAACGTTAAATGTTTTTGCTGCCAGCTTAAACCCCATAGTTTTTTCTTGTATGCTTTTTAAAGCTGGTTGCATATTACTCTCGTTCCACTGTTGCCTTTTTTGTAGAGCCATCCCTGTAAAACATATTATGTTAATCATTAAGTAACAAAAACTTAAGGTGTGTCCAATTTTATTTTCTTTTTTCTATGATGGACCCCTAGTCCGTCATAGGTAACGACACAGGGGTCCATCATAGGCAAATAGACAAGGCAGCAAATTTAATTCTGTTACTTTTGTTTTGACCATTTTAACCTAAAACAAAGTATAGTATTTGACAAAGAAAGTGTAGTCATTTTATACAAAACAAAAGCAACACTTAGCTTAACGTATGTTACCAGTAAAATGCTACTTACCAAAAAAATTATTAGATCAGCAACGCCAAATTTGAATTTTATTTCACAAATTTACTGTTATAACAGCCACGTGTCTGAAACTTTGCAAATACTAAACTACAAACTTCGTGCGCAAGCGGCAACCGACAATGTGTATGTAACCGCGCGCTATTTAAAATTACAGCCGGGGGTCCGTCATAGGCAGGGGTCCAACATAGGCACACTTCCTCTACCCTGTAGCAGAGAACCTAAAAGAGTCAACAATATTTTGCATGATTGTGAAGCATTAGATCGCAGGTGGCAAACTTTTCTTGGAGAATACTGACTCCAAAAACATAAGGTACCTATCCTCTAATGAAAGAAAAATATACGATATGGCAATTGCGTACAACACGACCTGTCAATGGCCGTTTTCCGAAAGAAAAAGAACAAAAGTTGGAGTATAATGATTATATTAGGTTGCAGTATCAAGAAAAAATCAAATAGAAGAAATAAGTTAATATTAAAATTAATTTTCAGGGCGACATTTAATTTTCAAATCCATAGTTTAAAAGGTGTTCCCAAAAGAAGAAGAATTAAAAACTTCTTTTTGTATCTGTGGGCAAAAGTTTGCAAAGAAAGAACGTAATAATTAAAAAATAATCATATGAATGAATTAATGGATAATACATATTGACACTCTCTTTGAATCTTTCTTTGTGAGGGTCAACAGTAATTTTAGTTCCGAATATTTTATGAGTTATATTAGTAGTAGTTACAAAATAATTATTTTTTAATTTTCTTAGTTTTAAATCGAATAATGTGGTTTTGTAAAAAAATCTTTTTATCTTCTAATAAACTGTATCTATTTGCAGTATTTATAGAACAGCTGATCCAACAACCAATAGCATAAAAAAAATCCCATAAAATCCAATACACAAAGTAACAATAGAGACATTGTAACGATAGAGTTGTATTTTTGTTGAGTCCATTGGTGCCTGATACGATTTTTCAGAAAATTGAGCAAGCACAACCAATGAACACAATCAATGACCTAGAGGTGGGCTTAAATTTGTGTGTTATTTTGTCACGTTACTAATTGAAAAGTTTCGAATATTAAAAGGGACATTATTAATAATAAATTGTCTTTTTCGTCTGGTACTACATTTGGCAAAGACGAAAATGCCACTGAACCTCTAAAAATTATATAAACAAGTTGAATTTTCTTGAGAATGTTCATTTTGAGACCTTAAATAATATTCAAAACAGTTTACCCCTTCTACCCTATGACTTAATGCTTAAACCACCTTGTAGGGTAAGAACGATAAAAATCGATTTACCAAGAATTTTTATGCGGTGAAAACAATATTCAAAAAATATTGTTTTACAGCATCAAACGTGTGCTAGCAAAAGCAGATCAAAAATATAGCTAAGAAAATTTTAAACAAAAATGTTTTTTGTCATTTCTTATGTAAAACGAACCGTTCTCTCAGAAACAACGCTTTAAATTTATATTAACTAGACGGTAAAAATTCGATATCTTTTGATTAGGGTATCATATCGCCAAAAATCAAAATGCTTTTTAAAGATGAAGAGTGTATTGTTCGTATGCAATTTTTTATTTTACCCTAATGGGTACAGTTTCTATAAAGATGTTACATAAATAAAAGTTGCGCGATTTTTCTCATTTTTTATGATTTTTATGAGATCAATAAAAGTGATAAATTTTATTGACCAATCAATAAAGAATTTTAATGATTAGAAATTAATTTCCAAAATCTCTAGTAAGAAATTTCCTTTTGAGTTTTGGCAATATATGTGAGGTATTTATAGAAGATACACAACTTCAGCTACTAACTCTACTCAATACCGTCTTAGTGGATGCATTTCCAGTGACGTGCGATCGTTTGTTATGAAAAAGTTCAATTTCTGCGTTTTTGAGTCATATTTCGAACGTCTCATATTTGTTGCCAAAACTCAAAATCGAAATTGTATGTTATACGTTTTAAAGATTAGACTCTAATAGTGGTAATTCAACTACGACCGGTCGATGAAAAAGACAAACTTTATTGATCCCATAAAAATCGTAAAAAATGACAAAAATCGTAAAAATACATACGAAAGCTGCAATCTTCAATTTTAAAAGCATTTTGATTTTTGTCAGTAGGACACTCTGATTCAAAAATATCGAATTTTTACCATCAAGTTGATATAAATTTCATTTAAAAATGCTTTCGCACCTGTAACTGACATTCAAAATCACCGATCGCTTCAAGCGGTGTAAAAGTAGTAAACTTATCTATATTTTTAGGGTCCCAAAATTGCGTCTACTCAATATGTCCCATATATGCTCAATTTGGTTTTTAATTGGCGATTGTACACACCATGGTAAAACCTTAATTTCATTATCTTCCGGGAATGTTCACACGATCCTGGCATTACGCGGACGTGCATTGTCGTGCATTTATTGAAACTGGGGACCAGCTTGTTGTGCAAAAGGTACAACAATAGGTTCAAGAATAATATAGCGGTAGTCAATTGCATTTAGAAACCCTTCTAGTCAAACAAGATTGATTCTTCCATAGAGGGTGATGCCACTTTATACCAATATTCTGCCTTCTTGCTATCTATGAACCTCCTGCATGGTGGCTAATTGTTTAGCATTGACAGATGGGCTCCAAATTTTTGCCCGTCTTGTATTTGGTGTAAATCCAAATCGGGACTCATCTGTAAACATGGTAGAGTCCCACTCAAAGATAAACAAATTTGCGCGTTCTTGTTCTCGTTAAAGTCGATGAGCGCAATTTCCTTTAGATAACACAAGCACTTTTAAAGGTCTTCGAGCATTTAACCCTACTTCATGCAGCATATTTCTGATGGTTTTGCCACATACAAACACCTTATGGGTCTTTTGCAGCATCATTTGTAATTGTATGCAGTTACAGTGCGTTCTCGCATAGCCTGCAACCTAATAAAACGGTCTTCAATCTGGTTGGTTATCCTTGTACGGACATATAAGCGTATATTAAAGTTTTTTAAAATGTTTTATAGCCATTCTTATCAGCATTGCCCTCCAAGTTGGT
>OU898278.1:79907747-80222747 GCA_918026665.1 Diabrotica balteata | reverse complement strand
CGCGTAAGATTTTCTTTATAATCCCACACGCCAAAAATTCACCTGTGAAATGTGTCCGACAAATGAATGCTGATTTGCAGAATTTCCTCAAAACCCTCGTTTTCTTTTCAGTGTCATTAATATCACCCAATTTCGTTCGTCATCTCTAATAATGTGAAAATTTGTCGAAAATTGTTAAGTGTTGCAGTGATTTTGCTCAATTTTTTTTTATAAATATCTCGGGACCACGATGAGTGTTGCGCTGCGAATTAACCGAAAATTATTGGTAGTGGATGTCTTCAAAATAGGATTTTGAAAAAGAATTACAGAGGTAAGGAAGTCACAGTAAAATTTAAATCTTTGTTCTCAGGAACGTTGACCCACATATTTAGCTTATACAAGGAAAATGTTTATGGGAAAGGTCAACATACTTATAGGTTCTTTTGTGATGTATACAAAGACACTTTAAAATTACTCTTTAAGACGTTTGCTTCATATTTTATGGGCTAGTTTTTATAAAAAAAATAATTTGATGAATGTTTAAATTTTTTTTTTTTTATTTTTGGATCTTGGAACTTTTTCATTAGTATCTAAAAGTGTATGATTTAAGACAACATTTAATATAAGCGGTATACAATTTGTCAAAAAACCATTTAATCATTGGTATACTTTATCTTAGTATAAATGCAACAAATTAGTATTCTTCTTCTTCTAGTTCTACAATCTTACGTGGGTTTTGACTTATTGAACCCTGGTACTCTATCCTTTTCTATAATGGGCGACTATCTCCAGAACCCTACAAATTTTAAATAATTTTAGATGCCCTTTTACTAACACTTTCTTTGAAATCCTGGTTATTTTTGATGGCATATACTCTGATTCAGCCAGTTTTAACAGATTCTATAACATAACAATAAAACACTAAAAATCTTTGTTTTCAAAACTTCCACAAAGTTTATTATAATTTATTATCACTACAGCTGTTTCGGCAGAGTGCCTTTTTCAACTAATATATTTTTGACGTATGTTTACACCTTATAGTCTTCAAAGAATAAGTTGATATAAAAGGGGAGAACTTTAGGTCTTAAGTTGGTCATTCAGAATTATCTCTGTATTTTTTAATTTGTTAATTTACATAGATTCTAATAAAGACAGTTTAAGGCCTTTATTTTGCACGTGAAGAATTTGAAATTGGTTATTATAAGAATGATTTTGGTCTAGAAGGTGAAGTGCGTACGTAGAATGTCTTTTTCTATTATTAAAAGCCCTTTTATGTTCTGCTATACATTTGTTAAAAGTTCTACCAGTTTGACCATATAAGTTTTTGGGCAGTCGCCACATTAAGTTTGTATACACCCACTGTGTAAGTGCTTTTTATGTTGGCTTCTATTGTTCTTAATATATTTTCCCAAGTTGTTGTTTGTTCTGTTGGATATTTCTTTCTTTTTTATGTGTTGGGCTATTTTTGTTGATATCTTACCTGTATAATAATATGTAATCGAGTAGAAGGTACTGAGTTTTTTCTCTGTTGGTGGAAATATTAAGTTCAGGGCATTTTTATGTAGTTTTTAATTTAAAACTTTATTTATTGTTTGTTCGTTGTACCCATTATTTACTGATATTTGCTTAATAATATTCTATAATCAGTCAAACTAACACTGCTGTCCTTAACATGATATAGATGGATATAATTAATAAATGAAATCACTCAAAGAAATATTACTCCAGTTACTGCGGCTTAAAATATGGTAATACCTCTGAATTTTATATAACTCCATCGATTTCTTAGAAAATTTCAAATTAAGCTTATCTTACCGTCCACTTCAAAAGTTATATACGCTCTAGGTGCGCTTTTTGTTTTTAAGGGGTGAAAACTACCCCTTATTGAAGAAACTGGGAAAACACGGATTTAAATATTTTATGCACTTAAATCTTGTTTATTTGCATAATGAAAACTATTGTAATGTGTTCTCTAATATGAAAATTAATTATTCACAATTTTCAACCCTTAAAACCCTTTAAAAACCCTTAAAAGCTAATACTTTTTATAAAAATAATATGAAAAAAAAAGTCGTAGCAGCTTGACACATTTCAATTATGTATTTAAATACAAATAAAAATTAGTACCATAGCTATATAATAATATTTTATTTATTGGAAATTTTCAACCCTTACAACCACCTTATGACAAAAATGAATTAAAAATTAATTAAAAAATATTTTTATCAGTTTGAAACATTTCTTGAGTGCACTTCTTTGAGTGAAATTATAATTTCAACATTTCAATTATCAAAACCAACCCCTTTTTTAAAAAATTAAGTTAACATAAATATTTTTATTGGTCTGAAATATTTCTTGAGTGCATTTTATTAAACAAAAATTAATTTCTTATAATTTTATTATTATACATTTACATTATAACTTATACATTTTATTATAATTTCAACATTTCAACCCTCACAACCACCCCCTTTGTCAAAAATGAATTAAAAATATTTTTAACGATTCGAAACATTTTTAGAGTGCATTGTTTGTAGACAAAAATTAATTTTTTACTTATAAAATGAGCCTACTTTTTTCAACCCTTACAAGCACCCCTTTTGATGAAAATGAAATCCTTAAATCCTTAACTTAGACATGGACATAAATAGAAAAAAAATAGTTTATAATATATTACAATTTTTTTATTTTTTAAAAAACTAGAAATAAATGATATTTATATATAAAACTTGTTTTATATACATATATATATATAATATATATATATATATATATATATAATATAAAATTAATGTTTCTTGGGTTTAGGTTCAATAAAAATATGTTACATGTGGAACTAGATTTTATTTTCCATTGCAATCAATCAACGTTTCGGCAGGAAACCCTTGCCTTTGTCAAGATTCTAAAATGTGTATATATATAAGGACAAACAGATATTTTAAAATATATATATATATATATATATATATATATATATATATATATATATGACTTACCAAAACGTAAAACGTGACACAGGCATTAACGAACTGACATATAAAAGTTGATATCTGATATCTCATTGTTTACTGTCATTAGTATATAATTATTTTTATATGAGCGTATCGTTGATGTTTTCGAAAAAGGTAAGGTGGAGATATGTTATGACTTTAAGAGCTTTTTATGATGTTATATTATTATTGTTTAAATCAGATTGAAATATATTTTATTTAGGTTTTGTGTATCTTTTTTGTCATTTATTGCGTTGGTGTTTCTTTTTATTTCTATTGATTCGTATATCTCCCTCTTCTTTTTGTTTTTTTCTGTTTTTAAAATTCTGATGTTTTCAAAATCAAATTTATGCTTCTTCCCGCTTTCATGTTTTGTGAGCGCAGTGACGTTGTTCTTGTCGTATTTGTGAGAACGAATTCTGGATTGAAGCAGTTGACTGGTTTGACCGATATAGACACCTTCACAGTTTGTACATGGTATCTCGTAAACAACATGTGATTTTTTAAGTTTTGGAGTTTGTGTTTTTAGTTTTGTGAAATATTTATTTAAGAGATTGTTGCCTTTGTGGGCCACTGTTATGTTATGTTTGGCTAAAAGATTGGTTAGTTGTTCAGATAAACCTTTTATATATGGAAGAGTTGTATAAGTGGTTTTGATACTGTTGGGTTTGTTGTTAGTTGTATTGTTATAAAATTTATTGAGTCTTGATTTGAAAATAGTTTCGATTAGATGTTCGGGATATGCATTCTTTAGGAGGGCATTTTTTGCTTTTTTTATTGCAGTTGGTCTGTATTCTGGATCTGTTAGTTTTATAGATTTATCAGCGAGACTTATAATTACAGACTTCTTATGGGAAAATGGATGATGGGAATTGTAGTTAAGATATCGTGAAGACCATGTTTCTTTTGTAAACCACATAGTTTTAACTGTATTGTTAATGCGATGTAAGGTGACATCCAGAAAGTTTATTTTATTATTTTGTTCAATTTCTATAGTGAACTTTAATTTTGGATGGTAACTGTTAAAAATATCTAAAATTTCGGTTGTTTTATTTGTTGGAATAGCACAGACACAGTCATCGATATAGCGGTAGAAGAAAGGTACATTAAAATCTAAGTGACTCATGACAGATTCTTCTAAGTCTTCCAGAACCAGTTGGGCAATGACACTAGAGATACTTGCACCCATTGCGCATCCATCCATTTGTTGGTATATTTCGTCTTTATATAAAAAGTATGTTGAGTTTAACGTTAACTCTACAGATGATTGGAATTCTTGCAATGGGATGTTAGTGTATTCTTTTATGTCATTCCACTTCTTTTTAATGATGTCAGTGGCAAGTTTTATTGGAATGTTAGTGTATAGTGAAATGACATCTAAAGAGATTAATTTATAGTTATCCGGTACGTGAATGTTTTTAATTTTAGAAATAAGATCACTGGAATCTTTAATATAATAAGGATTTTTATTGATGACATTAGAGATAATGTTTTTCAAGAACTTTGAAAGATTTTCGAAGGGTGACTGAATGCAGGAAACGATAGGACGTAGAGGTATGTTCTCCTTGTGTGTTTTAGGTAAACCATAAATTTTTGGTGGAATAGCGTTGTGTATCTTAAGTGATTTTGCTGTATTTGGTGATATATATCCACTTTTGTCCCATTTGTCAATAAGAGCATTATTTCTTTTTTGGAAGATATTGGTAGGATCATTTCTAAGTTTATGATATATGGTGTCATATTTTAAAAGATCATTCATTTTATTGTCGTAATCATTAGATTCCATAATAACGGTTTTGTTAGTTTTATCAGGCTTTAATACAACTACATTATCATCTGTAGAGTTAACGTTAAACTCAACATACTTTTTATATAAAGACGAAATATACCAACAAATGGATGGATGCGCAATGGGTGCAAGTATCTCTAGTGTCATTGCCCAACTGGTTCTGGAAGACTTAGAAGAATCTGTCATGATTCACTTAGATTTTAATGTACCTTTCTTCTACCGCTATATCGATGACTGTGTCTGTGCTATTCCAAAAAATAAAACAACCGAAATTTTAGATATTTTTAACAGTTACCATCCAAAATTAAAGTTCACTATAGAAATCGAACAAAATAATAAAATAAACTTTCTGGATGTCACCTTACATCGCATTAACAATACAGTTAAAACTATGTGGTTTACAAAAGAAACATGGTCTTCACGATATCTTAACTACAATTCCCATCATCCATTTTCCCATAAGAAGTCTGTAATTATAAGTCTCGCTGATAAATCTATAAAACTAACAGATCCAGAATACAGACCAACTGCAATAAAAAAAGCAAAAAATGCCCTCCTAAAGAATGCATATCCCGAACATCTAATCGAAACTATTTTCAAATCAAGACTCAATAAATTTTATAACAATACAACTAACAACAAACCCAACAGTATCAAAACCACTTATACAACTCTTCCATATATAAAAGGTTTATCTGAACAACTAACCAATCTTTTAGCCAAACATAACATAACAGTGGCCCACAAAGGCAACAATCTCTTAAATAAATATTTCACAAAACTAAAAACACAAACTCCAAAACTTAAAAAATCACATGTTGTTTACGAGATACCATGTACAAACTGTGAAGGTGTCTATATCGGTCAAACCAGTCAACTGCTTCAATCCAGAATTCGTTCTCACAAATACGACAAGAACAACGTCACTGCGCTCACAAAACATGAAAGCGGGAAGAAGCATAAATTTGATTTTGAAAACATCAGAATTTTAAAAACAGAAAAAAACAAAAAGAAGAGGGAGATATACGAATCAATAGAAATAAAAAGAAACACCAACGCAATAAATGACAAAAAAGATACACAAAACCTAAATAAAATATATTTCAATCTGATTTAAACAATAATAATATAACATCATAAAAAGCTCTTAAAGTCATAACATATCTCCACCTTACCTTTTTCGAAAACATCAACGATACGCTCATATAAAAATAATTATATACTAATGACAGTAAACAATGAGATATCAGATATCAACTTTTATATGTCAGTTCGTTAATGCCTGTGTCACGTTTTACGTTTTGGTAAGTCATATATATATATATATACATATATTTAAATACAATATCTGTTTGTCCTTATATATATACACATTTTAGAATCTTGACAAAGGCAAGGGTTTCCTGCCGAAACGTTGATTGATTGCAATGGAAAATAAAATCTAGTTCCACATGTAACATATTTTTATTGAACCTAAACCCAAGAAACATTAATTTTATATTAAATATAATACGGTTCAAGAAACTCAAAACTACTATATATATATATATATATATATATATATATATATATATATATATATTAAAAGGCCAAATATATGGCCTAGGAGACAAATTCGTTAAACTTCAGGTGCTCGAATCGGTATCACTAAAGTGTTATGATCATTTCGGCCTATCCCAGCCGTCGTCAGACACTTGGGCTGATACAAATTCAAACTCGGAAAGTAAAACCAATGTCTCCCAGAACTTCACTACTGCGAAGTTAGCTTACAAAGGCGCCACCTGCTTTGGTGACCGTGAACGAAACGATATGATAATATCGTTTTCTACATCCTTTGTGCTATGCGAAATGTGAAAGATTAAATCTTTTAGCGAAAGCCGCTATCATAAAAGATTTAATCTTTCACATTGTGGAACATAAAAAAAGAGTGTTTTTCACATAAAAAGAGTGTGGGACGCCAAACCAATAGGGAAGAACAGAAGAGGAAGACCCATTAAAGAATGGAACAGTGACATCTCGCAGATACTGCAGAGTAAGGGTAAGACTTGGCAGGAAGCAACTCAGATGGCATACAATAGGAAGGAATGGAGAAAGTTTGTCAAGAGCTAGGACACCTCAGAAGATTATAAAATATTGTAATATAAAGAATTGTATTATAAACGGCCCAACACCGAAAGGTACAAATGGGTCTACTGATTAAGTAAAGTAAAGTAATTTTAGTCGTTACACTTTTTTTGATAAAACTCTTAGTTTCAGAGCTATTCTTAAAAAAACCTTTAAAAAACATGTTTTTCTTTTTAACGACAAATAACACTTTTCAACAGCGAAAAACTCAAAAAGTATTGATTTAGCGAAAAAAATGTTTATTATATTTTTTGTTTGAAATTTGTCCTTCTATCGAATAGCGTGGTTATTTTGAGTGAAAAAATTTCCACCCTCGAAAAGGGGTGGCAAACATCCCCAGGGTGGAAGCGCACATCAACACTATATAAGTTTTGTTCCTTGAGTAATTATTTACTAACACACAAAATTTCAAATGAATCTATTCAGTTATAAAGAATTCGGAGGTAAAAACCCTCAGTAACTGGACTATATAGATCCACTCGCTTCTTGTCTAGGGTCTCATTTAGAGATTATTAACAGAAACAATATTGGACCAGGGATAAATATTAGACCTTAAGCTAGCGGGGACAAATAAGCGGAATCCAATTTAACCTACGTAATATTTTGTCACCCATTTTTCACTAATTTATTACCATCCTAATAATTTTTCACCACCAAACCAACAAGGCGAGCGATTCTACTGGCTTAAGGTTTAAGCTAGCAGAATTCGACAAGAAAAAATGTTTGAGTATGATATATTTTTTCATCAATTTTTTACTAATTTATTACCACTCTAATAGTTTTTCATCACCAAACCACCTTTAATGGAAGCGATTTTGCTGGCTTAAGCTTCAAGCTAGCAAAATTTAAAAAAATTTACCGATGGCATATTTTTTCACTCATTTTTCACTAATTTATGACCACCCTAAAAAATTTTCACTACCAAACCACCCTTATGGTGTGGGAGCGATTATGCTGGCTTACGGTTAAAACTAGCAGAATTAAAAAAATATTTATGATATACCACAGTGTTCTGCATCTAAGGATGTATTAACTACTGTTAAACTGGGAATAAGCCACAATTAAAGATAAAAATACATTTATTGACGTTTCAATTTCCACTTCGGAAATCGTTCTCAAAATACAAACAGTAAATTAAACAAATTTTGTTTTTTGTTACATAGTGAAAAATTCTTCTAATAATTTAATTTTATCTGACTCATTTATATTGACAATTCAGACATACATTATGCATTTTAAAGTAGACGACTTTAAAATGATATTGCCAATATTGTTGAGTTGCGCTCCTGGGACGACTTTACTTATAAGATAGTTCATTCGATTACATGAAATCAACTTTAACTTGAGAATATCCGTCAGAAAAAATCATAGCATGTAATTCGTCTTTAAAAAGACAAACACATGACATGATGACAGTAAAATTCTCCTGTTAGTGATTCCATAGTAAATTATGAGGGAAAACCCAGGAAAAAAACCTCATGATACTATCCCGACATTGTAAGTATTTGTTCGTGAATTTAGTTTACCTTCAATAAACATCAAAATTCTGATTTTATATGTTACGTTATTTAAAAAACATAAATGATGTATACTCCATTCCACGAATATACGACTGTTTTAAATTCGCTTTAAGGTGTCGACTTAAATGGTCCAATGTGCTGACTTGTACAATGGTAAATTCTCCCTATTTTTAAAATACTGTTATGACAGATATACACCTTAGATTTAAATATGAAGTTATGATCTAAATATAGAATTGATAGTTTATAGAATAGTTGTAATTTAGATTTTGAAGTATACTCGTATAATTACTCTCATTGACTTTAGTATTGTACACAAGTTGGTTTTTGAATTAAGTGATTTAAACGAAGTGTAACAATACTTAAGTGATTAAATAGTTTAATTTATTTAGTCGAATATTCAATAAGTATTAAAAAAACAAAAAAACTTACTCTTACTCTTATTCTCCTAATCATCATTACAAACAAATACACTACACTAAACTCTCTCTTAACGGACTCGTCTCTTCACCGGACACCTCTATACGGACAGTTTTTAAAACTAAAATCAGTCGGCGATTTATGAAACTGTATGTAAATTTTCGTTACTTTTTAATATCTGTAATGACTCGGTACTTTAACTATCAATAGCCGCCATGTTATACCCGTTACTTTCGGAACTTTTAAGAGTATATCCACTCAAAGCAAACAAAAAACTAACAAAGTGGAATACTAGATTCTTTTTCTGGTTTCTGAACCATCGTTCTGCCAATTTCTTTTTATTTATATTAAAAATAATATATTTCTTTTTATTACCGTTGTAGTACCTAAAGTAATAAAGTAATAAAAATAGCCGGCGCGCCTCTTTGGTGTTTACATTTCACCGAAATCCAACTCAAATGGCTGATGAACACATTTTAACTTCATAGAGGTCATTCTATTTATTTGTAGGAGCGTTTACGTAAATTTTTTTGTTATTTTCGGATTAATTTTCACAATAAATTTTGCGTCTATCTGAACATCTACTAACTGAAATAATTTTAGTTTATATGTCATAGTAACAGAAGATCCTTTTTTATGGAATAATAATTAGACCAATTTACTTTCATACTTCTACTTGTACAGTAAAATATTCGTTGTAGCAATAATTCCAAACAGTCGTATATTCGTGGAATAACCTATTTCATCTATATGTTACTGACTTACTAATTTTTATATAGTACTAAATGTTAGAATAACTTATTCTAACATTTAATGGCCTTGATGATTCACCTAAAAAAAGTGAACATCAATCTTATATTAAAAATAGAGAATTTGATAGATCTCAAATCTGTAAACACGCATGGGATAATGAATATAGGGTTCAATGGAATAATTCAAATGTAGTCCTAAAGGAAACGGATGGTAAAAAAAGAAAAATCAAAGAAACGGCTCTAATTATGCTAAATGAGGCCAATTGTGTCGCAAATTCCTCAGCAGAATGTAGTAGGATCTGGTTACCAATATTGAAAGAGGAAGTTATTAATAAGAAAATACCAGTATTAGTAAGTCAGTAACATATAGAGGATACATCATTTATGTTTTTTAAATAACGTAACATATAAAATCAGAATTTTGATGTTTATTGAAGGTAAACTAAATTCACGAACAAATACTTACAATGTCGGGATAGTATTATGAGGTTTTTTTCCTGGTTTTTCCCTCATAATTTACTATGGAATCTACTATGTAACAAAAAACAAAATTTGTTTAATTTACTGTTTGTATTTTGAGAACGATTTCCGAAGTGGAAATTGAAACGTCAATAAATGTATTTTTATCTTTAATTGTGGCTTATTCCCAGTTTAACAGTCATTAATTTACAATGCCACAAGAAAATAGCTTCAGAAAAATATCTAAGGATGTACCTAACAAATACAAACCATTTAATATTTTAACAATAGATACGCAAGGTGTCCCGCCCCTTCTTTACAATTAGGTAATTAATATTGTTCTGAAGCTATTTTCTTGTGGCATTGTAAATTAATTACTGTTAAACTGGGAATAAGCCACAATTAAAGATAAAAATACGTTTATTGACGTTTCAATTTCCACTTCGGAAATCGTTTTCAAAATACAAACAGTAAATTTACTGTTTTATTTTGAAAACGATTTCCGAAGTGGAAATTGAAACGTCAATAAACGTATTTTTATCTTTAATTGTGGCTTATTCCCAGTTTAACAGTAATTAATAGGTAATTAATGTAACAGACATAATAAAATTATCTGAATTTGAATATTTCTTACCTAATAATTCTTCTGTGAAATATAACAATTCCAGTGTGTTTACTACGATAAAACTCAACTTGATTTCAGTTATCTTATATTCATAAAAGAGACTCACGATTCGATTTCGCTTAGCCATGTACTCACGACTCGAATATGAGTCAATTTCTTAAAACAGTAAAAATTTATAATTTTTGGAATAAAATATTTTCGTAAATTTACTGTTTGTATTTTGAAAAACGATTTCCGAAGTGGAAATTGAAACGTCAATAAACGTATTTTTATCTTTAATTGTGGCTTATTCCATTTAATTAATAGGTAATTAATGTAACAGACATAATAAAATTATTTGAATTTGAATATTTCTTACCTGATAATTATTCTGTGAAATATAACAATTCCATTGTGTTTACTACGATAAAACTCAACTTGATTTCAGTTATTTTATATTCATAAAAGGGACTCACGATTCGATTTCGCTTAGCCATGTACTCACGACTCGAATATGAGTCAATTTCTTAAAATAGTAAAAATTTATAATACTCATAAGGAGTAGTTGAGGGATCAATAATTACTAGTGTGGTAATTAATTCGTTAAAACCTAGCAGAACAGTGTGGTATATGATAAATATTTTTTTTTGGAATTCTATTAGCTTTAATCGTAAGCCAGCAGAATCGCTTTCCTTAAGGGTTGTTTGGTGGTGAAAAATTATTAGGGTGGTAATAAATTAGTAAAAAATGGGCGAAAAAATATGCAATAGGCAAAAAGTTTGTTTTTTAATTCTGCTAGCCTGAACCTTAAGCCAGCTGAATCGCTCAGCTTAAGGCTGGTTTGGTAATGAAAAATTAGTAAGGTAGTAATAAATTGGTGAAAAATGGGTCAAAAAATATTACGAAGATTAAATTGGATTTCGCTCATTTGTCCCTGCTAGCTTAGAATAAACACGGAACAAATCTGAATGATTTTTAGTGGGTTTCGATTTACTAATATTTTTGTGTTCTCTCATTACCCATTCGGTGTAAAATGTTAATCAAGTGATCTTATAGATTTAATAATGTTTACAATATCGACCTGATTCAATAAATCGTCGAGTACAATAACTTACTTTATACTGATTATTATTTAAATGGAAATAAGCCATAATTTACTACAACTTTTAAATGCTACAAGAAGCTTTAGAACAATATTATTTTATACTTATTCTAAAGAAGTCGTCGTGTGTTCTCAAAAAGACTCAAAATTCTTCCTTAGCTCTTTCACACTAGTCAAATCATGTTCGTGTTTTTTCAAAAAAGTCCAGTAAACATTTCCCAACCATAACTCACAAGGGTTTTATTGATGGTTTTTTAAAATAGTTTCTTAAAAAGCATGACTTTACACATATGATTTTAGAAGTTAGCAGTTTCTTGTTTTTACATAATATTCTCTATTTACTTTGATTATCATTCGGTTATCTTTGTGGTTCCTAATCATTATTTCTTCTTTATCATTATTTCCGCTTATACTTAATGCATTCTAAATAAATGTGAAGATGTGAATTGCTATATTTTCAAAGTTGTGAAGTTTAGCCGAATCTTACTTGTTGTGTTGCATTCTTCGAAAGTTTCTCTTAATTATATCTAGTATAATAATATGGAGAAGTGAATAGCTCAAACTATAGACGGCTGGCTGACTATCCAGCAGAAAGCGCGTGTTAAATACCTTGCACCGATAAAATTATCTAGATATTTTTAAAATATGTAAAAGCCCTAAGTCCATTTAACCTATATAAAATAAGCATATCTCATAATAATAGACGGTTGAAGCATAGTCCTGGCTCTGTTATCTTTTTTGTAGACCCAAAAATAGCAAACTACCCTGTTATACTCCTAAAC
This sequence comes from Diabrotica balteata, assembly GCA_918026665.1. NCBI lineage: Eukaryota > Metazoa > Arthropoda > Insecta > Coleoptera > Chrysomelidae > Diabrotica > Diabrotica balteata. The sequence goes on along the minus strand of OU898278.1, from coordinate 80,210,226 downwards.
TGCATTAGCCGTATAAAGAGATACTATTATTATTATTATGATATCAGCATAATTTCTGCTCTGGGTTATGAGCTTTCTATGGTTGTTAAATATAGATAAAACCTGCGTGAAACAAGATATAAAACAATAGATTTGGGAGGATGTCTCCTTCTCTTACACTGTTAATAATATTGATATAACTGCTTTGGTGTCGTTGTGAGTAAATTACAATTGTACATTTTTTACGGTGTTTATAGGACTTGGTCTTAAATTACTAGTTTTTGACTTTGTCTGTCACTTCGGCAGATGTTATCAAAGTGATGTGGCAGTGGTTGTAACTTTCATAGTGGTGTTTGGAAGAACAGGATTTTAGTACCAAGATCTCACTACTAGGTGTTAAAGGAAGCTCTCTTAATTAAGAAGACAAATATTGTCTCTTCAAACTGTTGGAAGAGACAATAAATGGCTTATGTCCAAAAATTGATAGAATAAAGTAGTGGGTTAAAATTTTTATCCAATCAGTAACTTCTTTTCTCTCGTTTAAAAAGATAGCGATACGTTTATATTTTCGTGAACATTTAAATAACATTTAATACATTTGTGATATAGCCGTGTATAAATTTTATAGAATTTAATTATTATCAATAGTTTTCAGGATTTTTCTTTCAAATGTGCTCTGTCATGACTGTAAGTTACATTACAATGTACTTTAAATTAAATGCAATTTATACTTTCGTTATCGTTCTGTTTGCATACATCTGAAACCTGTTTGAGCATACCATATAAAAAGTAATTATCATGTTTTAAAAAGTAGGATTTACATAATAATGATAAAAAATATAATGTTGACTTCGATTTTTATTGCAAAACGGATTATGTAATCTGTAGAATATACTTGTTACGCTGCATTCTTTTCATATCGAATTAAAATATTCAAATATTTTCTTTTTTTAAGACTTTTTTTATTCTTATACTTATTATATTTACTATTATATTATATATATTTTATTTTTATACTTATTTTTATTTTATTTAAAATCGCATCAGCCAAATTTGCTATTAGCGAAACAATAGTAGCGAACAATAATTTGTATTACCTTTAGTTGGCGTTTAAAATGTTAATTGAATTTAAGAAATTTTTATGTTGTATATATTGCACTGTAGACCTAAAATATCACTTTATTGTCATATTTAGAATAAATTTGAATGGTTATTTTAGTGGGTGTCCATTGACTGATATTTTTGTGTTCTCTCATTGCCCATTTGCTAATAAGTAAAATGTTAGTCAAGCGATCTCATAAGATTTAAAATAGTTTACAATAGGTATAGACCTGAATAATTAAATCGTCGATTACAATAACTGATTCTATACTGATTTTAAAGAAGTGGTTCTGTTCTCAAACAGACACAAAATTATTCTTTAGCACTTGTCTTTCAGATCATTTTCATGTAATTTCAACAAAGTGCAGTAACCATTTCTCAACCATAGTTGAGTTTTTGAATCACAAAGTTTTTTTTTAATTGTTTCTTAAGAAGCATTCTTATGATTTTAGAAAATAGCAGTTTCTTTTTTACATAATATGCTCTATTTACTTTGATTTTCGTTCTGTTTATCTTTCTGGTTCTTATTCATATTATTTCTTCTTTGTCATTATTTCCAATTATAATGAATTCTGAGTATGTGACCTGCTATATTTTCAAAGTTGTGAAGTTTAGCCGATCTTACTTCTTGTGTTGCTTTCTGAAGATCTTTAAAAGTTTTTCTTAATGATATTTAGTATAATAATATGACGAAATGGATAACTCAAACGATAGACGGCTGGCTGACTATCCAGCAGACAGCTAATGTTAAATACATTGCGCAGGTAAAATTATCTAGATATTTTGAAAAGGACTTAGTCTTAAATTACTAGTTTTTTACGTTCATCTATCACTTCGATGCGGCAGTGGTTGTAACTTTATGTAGTTCACTGATGCAGTATTGCAGTGGGAAGGTTGCAGGCTTCTATCAAAAGCACGGGATTTTATAGTGGAGTTTAAAAAAACAATATTTTAGTCTCAGGATCTCACTACTGAATGTTAAAGGCAACTGGTTGCTCTCTGAGTTAAGAGAAGATAAAGAAGGAAAGAAAAGCCAGTGGATGAGATAATAAATGGTCAAAAATTGATCGAATAAAGTACTGGGTTAAAAGTTTTCATCCAACCAATAACTTCTTTTCTCTCATGTAAAAGGACAGCGATACGTTTATATTGGCTTGAACATTATTTAAATAACATTAATACGTTTGTGATATAGCCGTGTATAAATTTTATAGAATATAATTATTGTCAATAGTTTTCAGAATTTTTTTTAATTGCTTTGTCATGACTGTAAGTTACATTTTTACACTGTACTTAAAATTAAATGCAATTAATACTTTCGTTATCGTTCTGTTTGCATACATCTGAAACCTGTTTTAGCGCATCATATAAAAAGTAATTATCATGCTTTAAAAAGTAGGATTTATATAATAATGATAAATATAATGTTGACTTCGATTTTTATTGAAAAACTGGATTATGTAATTTGTAGAATATACTTTTTACGCTATATTTTTTACTAGCGAATTAAAATATTCAAATATTCTTCTTTTTTTTAAGATTCAAGTCAGTATGTATTTCAATGTTATTATGTTTGTTTCAATTTGACACAAAAGTCTGCTGTAATAATTCATCTTTGACTGCAATATTATTAACTAACAATTGAAATAGAGTAGGAAGTACCTATTTTTACCAATATTTATTTAAACTTATTTATACATGCTTTAAATGAAGGTTCAGCCTACATAGCAGTCAGGCCAGACCTGCGTTGCAGATTCTTGGACTTATAAATGGTCTAAATTAAGGAACGTTCAAAATTTTCAAAATGATTTAATATGATATTCCTAAACCAACGAGTAATAGTATGCATCAGAGAATAAATTATGATAATGTCGCACTTATATAAGCTTTTAGTGACAATGGTATAGCTCAAGATGATCTTAAAATCTTAAGATTGAGACACGCAATTGAAAGTAAAACTGATCCAATAGAGTTAGTGAGTAAACATTTAGACATTATCAAGAATGCCATAAAAAGACTTAATAGTCAAAAAAAGCTACGATACAAACAAGCTTTAGCAGCATCAAGTTATCTAGCGATTTATATGATATATAAGTTTCCAGTCCGAGTGATTGCCAGTATAAGCAATCCCCCACTTACCCACCAACGGCTTCGGGCAGATGAGTTGGTAAGTGGTAGGGCACTCTTTTGTCCTAGGGTTGGGAAATTGGCCCTGGAGACGGATGAACCGAGAACTAGGTCAACGGCGTAAGGATGTAGCAAGCAAGGAAAAACTAATACATTAAAGATACATATGGATATGTCTTGTACATCTATCATGCTACAGCTTTGAAAGTGAAGACTACTGATCATGTATATCGGAGTGCAAGATTCGACAGGGGAGGAATAACAACACAGAACATCGGGGCCTCTCAGGTTGACACAGAAATAAACCACTTAGAAAACATTGGGAAGAAAATATTAGACCAATACCTGCTACCGAAAAAGACAGAAAAGAAAAAACCATGGATGACCGACGATATATTACAGATGATGGAGAGAAGAAGAGGATCCAAGCGGAAAGACAACGTTGCATATCAATTTCTAGACAAAGAGATAAAAAAAGCTGTCAGAGAAGCTAAAAATAGAAACCTGAAAGAACAGTGCACACACATCGAGATATTGCAATGTAAACACGATTCCTTCAACCTCCACAACAAGATCAAAGAAGCAGCAGGCACCTATAAATCAAAAAGATCGGGACACTTAACAGAGTCTCAAGGAAATCCAATAGTTGATATTGGAGAAACAAAAACAACGTGGATAAACTATGTGACAACAACATTTGAAGACGATAGAAAAGTCACCATCACACAAAATAAAAATGACGATACCGGACCACCTATTCTCGAAGCGGAAGTAAAAGCTGCTATAAACAACATTAAGGAGGGAAAAGCCGCAGGACTAGACGAGTTCTACTCAGAATTTTTGAAAATTATGGATAAAGACGAAGTAAAAAGACTTACTGGATCTTCAACAATATATACCAAAGTGGAAAAATACCCCACAGTGGCTAAGATCAACTTTTATAACAATCCCTAAGAAACCCAATGCCAAAAAATGTGAAGATTATCGAATAATAAGCCTTATGAGCCATCTCCTGAAAACTTTTTTAAAAAATATACATAAAAGAATATATAAAAAGTGTGAAGAACACATGACAAACACACAATTCGGCTTTAGGGATGCATTGGGTACTCGAGAGGCACTTTTTGCAATACAAGTTCTCTTTCAAAGATGTAGAGACGTGAATTGTGATATATATGTGTGTTTGTATATTACCAGAAAGCGTTCGATAGAATAAAACATGACGAACTGATGAAAATATTAAATTCAATTGGTCTAGACAGCAGAGATCGCCGTATAATAAACAATATCTATTACGAACAAACTGCAGCTGTTAGAGTTGGGGATCAGCTAACAGACGATATAAAGATAAAAAGAGGTGTACGACAGGGATGTATATTATCCCCATTATTGTTCAATACATATTCAGAGCACATTATGAACCTAGCGCTAACGGACATAGACGAGGGAATACTTATAAACGGAGAACGATTGAACAACATAAGATACGCTGATGATACTGTCATTTTTGCAGACAGTCTTGAAGGGTGGCAGAAGTAAGTAGGAGGTTTGGGCTTGATTTTAACATAAAAAAACCAAATACATGGTTATAAGCAAAAATAGGATACCACCTGGTCAATTACTAGTTAACCAACAAGCTATAACATAAATCACCAACTTTTGTTATCTGGGTGCAAACTTAAATGAACAGTGGGACCAATCGACGGAAATTAAGATAAGGATCGAGAAGGCAAGATCAGCTTTCGTCAAAATGAAAAAAATCTTTAACAGCCACGACATAAAATTGGAAATAAAAGTTCGTTTACTAAAATGCTACGTATTTTCCGTTCTTTTAGTTCGGCGTAGAGTCATGGACCTTAACTGAAGCATCACTGAAGAGACTCGAAGCATTTGAGATGTGGTGCTATAGACGCATATTGAGGATTTCCTGGATAGACAGAATTACCAACGAAGAAGTACTACATAGAATGGGTAAAGAGCGCGAACTAGTCGTAACCATAAAACGTCGCAAACTAGAATACCTGGGCCATATAATGCGCAATGAACAACGATATGACCTACTTCGGAACATACTTCAAGGTAAAGTGCATGGGAAAAGAGGTCCAGGACGGAGAAGAATATCCTGGCTGCATAACCTGCGAAAGTGGTTTAACTTAACCACTACCGGACTTTTCAGGGCAGCAGTCAACAAAGTCAGAATATCCATGTTAGTGTCCAACATCCGTAACGGATAGGCACCATAAGAAGAATAAGTTTCTAACTGTTAGTAAAAACAAGGTCAAAGAAATAAATATTACACTCACAATCAGTTTATTCTGCCTTGGACGACTGGTTTCGAACACTAAACTTTGCTGTCCTTCATCAGGTCTCCGAACAGGTTACTTAAATGCTAAAATTTCAAATTCTTACTATTAGGAATATATCAGCTATACTATAAATTATGGCAATAGTAGATATGCATAGATTTTAAGAGTATATAAATTTAACTTACATTCCGATGCAAGAAATGTTGTTATATAGAAGCATACTTAACGCTTCCGTTTAAAAATTAAATAAGTGGCTATAAGCACTTATCATTTTTAAACTGCGGGTTATGGAATTTTTCTAATTGGTGAAGAACTGATATTGCAATCACCCGGGTTTAGCTTAATTCAAACAGGCAAGAAAGTTCGATATTGAAAAATATCACCATTTCATATCAGACAGCAGTGCGAAGAGCTAGTGTTGTGTTTCTTATGGTCCACCAGGTATGTTTTTTTTTATTTTTACATGTTTTATCGTAACAATTTTTAGTGTAAAAGAAATACTAATGTTTCTTTCTCTTTGTCTGGTTACAGAAGGAAAAAATACACATCTCTAAATATATAAGATCTAAGACTGCTTGTGGTGGACGCACGTACGTAAGTATTTCAGCCCACATCAGTTACGTAGCCATAGCACTTGCATTTTTGGTTTCTTCTTTCCGACCGATGGATCAATATATGTATCATATTTTCATATGGAATTATGTAGATAGGTAATCTTCGTTTTCTATTTTTCTATGTAATCTGTTTATCATTCCAGCAACAATAAGAAAGGGATTTCAAAGCCGAATGATATATTTTTTAATATAATTAGTTTTAACCTTGTATTATTTTTACTACTGCAAACTAATAATAAATAATAAATCATCAAATCAAATCAAAATTATCAAATTTTTTTTTACAATTTTTACAATTACTGACCATTTACAATTACTGTCTAGAAGTACCCCAGTAACTTCGTGAAGTCAGTTTTATCTATTGCTGCTTCTATAGTAGCTTGGTGGTTTAATAAATTATTTGATGTAAAAATCATATACTTTGATTTCTCTTCATTCAAAACTAATTTGTTGGATAAGAAATAACTGTTGATGGTGGATAGTATCTGTGTAGTTTTATTTTGCAAATTTTGATCAGACGTTCCTGTGACTAGAATGTTGGTATCATCCGCATAACTGATGATGTTAACCCCAGTGAGTGTTAACCCCGGTAAGTGAGTTACTTACCAAAGCTATATCATTAATAAATACTATAAAAAGTAGAGGACCCAATACACTACCTTGAGGGATACCATAATGGATATCCAATATGTTTGATTCGTTTACAAGTTTATTAGATGTTATCTTTATTTTTTGTCTTCTATTCTCTAGGTAGGAAGTAAACCATTTTATAACTACACCACGAATACCAATCCCCTCAAGTTAACAAATTATGATCCAAAATATCAAAAGCCTTGGACAAATCGAGAAATAAACCACATGCCTTCTCTCGTCTGTCCAAAGCATTCAACACTAAGCTGACGAAATTTGCAAGAGCTGTAGTTGTAGATGTAAAACAATGTTGAAAATTATGCAAGACACTATGTTTCTTTAGGAATGCGTTCATTCTAGTATAAACCATAGTTTCAATTATCTTTGAAAACACAAATAGGAGACTTATGGGTCTATAGTTGTTAAAGTCATCTTTATCACCACTTTTAAATAAAGGGATTACAATAGATAGTTTAAACATACTAGGAAATATTACTCGTTGAGAAGAGGCATTACAAATATGCGTCGGTGGATTTACGAGAGCATGAATGCATTGTTTTAATAACTTAGGCGAAATCTGATCAAAACCACAACTGTGTTTGGATTTACTTCCGACTATACTAGTTATTTCCTGTGGGTTAGTTGGGTATAAAAAACATAGAACAACTATTACGGTTTTTTGATGCTGATGTAAACCCACCTATTTTAGTAGGATCCAAAGCGGCAAGCACACTCCTTCAACGATGTTGGGAGGTAAGAAAACCCGTATATATGTGCTTCATTGATTTTGAAAAGGCATTTGATCGCGTTCAGCATACCAGACTAATTACCGCCTTGCAGAGCATCCAACTAGATGAGAAAGACATCAAACTTATTGCCAAACTTTACTGGAACCAAACAGCCATTGTTAATACCAACAACAGAGAATCAAAGCCAATCAGTATTGAACGAGGCGTAAGACAAGGCTGTATACTATCTCCCACCCTCTTTAACGTGTATTCTGAGAATCTATTTAGGGAAGCTTTAAAATATCAAAAAGGAATTATCATAGGAGGAGAAATAATTAACAATATACGGTACGCCGACGATACTGTGATTTTAGCTGAAAACATCGACGATCTGCAGGAGCTAATCAATATAGTTGACATGGAATGCACAAATTGGGGACTGTCGATAAATATCGATAAAACTAAATACATGGTGACCAGTAAAGTGGATATCGGCGCAACCCAACTGATATTAAACCAACAACCGCTGCAGAGAGTTCAGAGATTCAAATACCTTGGATGTTGGATTACCCAAAATCTAGATCCATCCTTTGAAATTCGATGTAGAATTTACAAGATGTTACGTGTGGTCTGTACTTTTTTATGGATGTGAAACTTGGACTTTAAACGCCGATATCATGAATAAAATCGAGGCGTTTGATATGTGGTTGTATCCAGGGATACTAGAAATTCCATGGACTAGCAGAACCAGAAACGAAGAAGTTCTTCGAAGAATGGGACATCAACGAACTCTATTAAATATTATTAAGAGGCGTAAACTAGAATATCTTGGACATATAATCAGAGGACCAAGATATGAGTTCCTACGGCTAATTCTCAACGGTAAAATCGAAGGAAAGAAATGGATAGGACGGAAGAAACTCCCTTGGTTGAGGAATTTGCGGCAGTGGACAGGTTTGACAGTGGACCAATTGCTACACGTAGCCCAAGACCGAGATCAGTATAATAATATTATAAGCATGGTAGTCGCCGACGTTCCGTAGGGATATGGCACTCTAAGAAGAAGAAAGCGGCAAGTAACTATGGAGACATTTCAACAAAATTGTGGTTACATTTGTCTGCTAAATTACTGTTATCATCACTAGGTACTTTTGAGTTATATTGTTTCCCGACGGTTAAGTTTACTAAATGCCAAATACATTTCATTTTATTTGATAATTCGTTTAACTGTCTCATGAAGTGACTACTTTTAGCTGCTTTTAATTTAGTTGAATATTCTGCCTTTGCCAAATAAAGGACTGGCCTAAGATTACTATTTTTCTGAGAGATCGTTTCTAAAAGTTTTAGCTGATCCCTTAAATTGTATAGTTCCTGCGTAAACCAATTCGAACGTGTACATTTTTTAGGTTTACATTTAAGTAGTAAAATGGGACCGAAAGCAATTTTGGATAGTATTTAAAAAAGCTAATGATTTATCCTCAGCAGAAATTGTATTACATACTTCTGACCAATTTGATGACTCAAGGGTTTGAGCACTCACTTCAAAATTATATTTCTCAGATTGAGAACATATATTAGAACGTTTCTCCCAAACCACATTCTTTTTTACATGGATTGAAGACCCTCCATGTTCCTCTTGATTACGGCAGAAAGATGAAGCCAGAGAAAATCCATTTATATGGTGTAGTTCTAGTTGTTCTTTAGATTTCCAGTGCTTAGTTAAACAGACGCATATATTATGTAGACCTTTGCACTGCAGAAAGAACTCTTGTTTTTAATGCTTGTTCATTTTCATTGTATATTTTGATGAAGTAAGCCAAAACTTTTTTGATTGAAAGTTGAAGCATTTTTACCATCTGTGTCAAAATTAGGAGAAGTGAATACTTCTAACTTATCCAATTTAAAACCAGTTTTCTGACTAACACTTGGAATATTTAATAATGTAATATCTGGATCAAAAACTAAGCTTCCTCTGTCTGTTTTTTTTTGCGGTAAATAAAACGACTTACAACAGCTCCGTGAGGCCAATCTTTGGGATTCATGGCCTTGTTGAAGTTCCCTGAACATATATTTACTTTGAACGATGAGTAAATTGTTGGATGTTTTGATTGAATCATTTCACATGTTGCTTTAGAAAAATTTACTTTAATTAACTCGGTAAGAGAGTCAGTTATAGTTTCTTTATTAATTCTTGTAACATGTAGAGTTGAAATTTTTGGAACACCCTTAACTTCATCGCTATCTCTATTGCTACCTACTATAATTTTTATTTGTCCGTTAAACTGATGTCGCCTAGGTCTAATAATTTTCCATTCTTGATCATTTTCCGCCTCATTTATATGTATTTCATCGTTAGTCGTTTTTTCGTCCTGTACTAAATTAATAAACTGATCCATTTTTAATCTGCTTTGTCCAAAAAGCAGTTCTTTCGAAACATCTGTTTTTGTTTAGGAATTCCCTTGTTTATTTACGTCAGGCTTTTTCCGAGTAATTACCATTTCACATTTTGCTTCTCTGCCCATAAAGTTTTGTTTGTGTTCTTTCTTTTTTTCTACAATATTTAAATTGGTCTTATAATGTGTTTTGGAGTTCGTAATAGTACTAGTAGATGGCGTTATATGTATCTTTGGTAAATCTGAATTCTCTTTTAATTGGTTTAGGAGAAAAATTAGATCTTCTTGTTCTTGGCACCTTTTTGCTACATGATGTGTAAGTTTACTTGCAGCGACACTAGATTTTTAACGGTAATGGTTCTGTCTGATAATGTGTCACATTGATAACAAGTTATGTTATCTACCAAATCATAAGATTTATTGTCGCTTTTGCTGTTTATAAATTCACCAATTTTATTTATATAGGCAATTTGCAACATTCACTGGTACTTTTAACGTGACAATTATGTCGATTAGTTCATTTTTCTTTAATTTATTTAACTCAGTCGTTAACATAGTTGTATCACGCGTCGCCATCTTTCAATGATTTGAGAAAAATCCTATTTATTAAGAATTAGAAATTGATGAATATTCAGGTGAATACGAGATACCACCAAGTGATGAGTTCGTACTAAATAATGACGATGCGTCTAGTGCGGAAGGTATGTTGAGTGATGAGGATGTTCCTTTACCGACGAATTTTGAGAATGTTCCTAATTTAAAAAATATAACCAAATAAAATTGTTACAAAAATAAGACATCTTGCTGACCCCTTACAGTTTTTTCAATCTATTTATATTTGATAATATTTTAGATAGAATTACTTTTCAAACCAACCTGTATGCGGAACAGGAATTAAAAAAAAACAAAACAAATCTGAAGGAAATCAAACAAACCTACTCCAACAACCGTAAAGGAAATAAAAGTACTTATTGTTTTAAATCTGATAATGGGTATAAAATACTGTCAAGTTATAGGGATTATTGGAGTGTGAATGAAGATCTTCATGATTACTATATCTGTAAATTCATGCCCGTAAATGGATTTGGTCGGCTGCTAAGTCATATTCACCTAAATCTCAACAAAAAAAAAGGAGAAAATGAATATAATAAGCTTTATAAAGTCCGGCCTTTCCTCAACGAAGTGAAAAATAATTTTCAAAAATACTACAAACCAACAGCTAATATAGCCATCGATGAGTCTATGATAAAGTACAAAGGTAGAAGAGTATTGAAATAGTATATGCCCAAAAAAACCAATAAAAAGGGGCTGCAAGATTTGGACATCCGCTGGTATATTTTTGATTTTTATACAAGAAAAACAGACGATTATGTAGAACATTCCCCAGACGAAAAAGTAGTTCTAAGGTTGACAGAGAACTTGAAGTAAAAAAAACGTGTTTTATTTCTTGATAATTTCTTGACTTAATTCCCATGACTTATCAATAAAACGAAAAGACTGTTATGTCAAACAGAAAGCATTTGCCAACATTATGTGAAGATAAGCAACCAAACTAGGGTGAGTACGATTATCTTTCAAGTAATCATGGAAAACTTTTATTAAATGGAAAGATAGGAGGTCTGTTCATATTCTTTTCAATTTTTACGATCCTACCCAGACAACTTCTGTAGAAAGAAGGTAAAAAGATGGATTGAAAATATTCCACATGTAAACGCCTTTATATTACATAAGATACGCGGTCTACAAAAAATATCTCTAAAAGACTTTCGAAGAAGAGTAATAGATGGATTATTAGCGGAGAAATATGTGGAAATAACTGCAGCTAATTCGGAAGAAAGTAGTGGGGTACGAATAAATAAACAACAAAGAAGGTTGTCCGAAGAAGTAAGATTTACTGTACTGTACTGTACTGATTAAGTACTGAATGTACTTGTAATATTTATAAGGTTCCTTTAGGCCTCAGCAAAACAAAATATTTTCCAACAATGTCAAAAAAAATATAATTTTTTTTATCTGAAAATAAAGATTTTTAAAACAATATTCATTATTTTTAATACACAAAGAAAATACTGGTGTTGCGCACTTGCACAGTGGTACAACTGTTGTACCAGCCTCTATATGTCGAAGTCACAGGTTTTGTAAATGAAATTGCTTATTTTTTATTTCTGTTTATTACCAACTCCAACTTATACACAAAAAAATTATTCTTATTCAAGACTTTGTCTAGAAAATCATCTTGCCAGCTATAAGGGATTTTCAGTATATAAAGAGCTACAGAAAAAAAAATTTCCAACACTTTGAGAAAAAAAACGCAAGTCAACCACCTCGTGCAGTACATCCTTCAATCACTCAACCAACTATCAGCTATGGGAAAATTGTTGCAGGAAGAGATAACAGAAATACATCTACCATAGATGAGACTTCTCATGTAATAAAAACAACCCCTCAACATATACAAAATAATCTAGAAATACTAGCACAAGTTAATGGAAAGAATGGATAAGATGTTTGATCTCATAATATCTCTGATATCTAAGCTTAACCTTAAACACTGACCTAAAGATGTGCTGTTGTGATGCCAATGGCTTAACCACTCATTTCCATGAAGTTAAAGCATTTATTGACTCTCATAATCTAGATGTTATGTTTATTTCCGAAGCACACATAACTAATAAGAGCCATTCCTATGTTCCCAAATATTCAACTTATGTAACTCAACATCCATTAGGTGAAGCCTACGGAGGTACGGCAATTATTATAAGAAATAACATCATGTAGACATAACATCATCATAAGAAATAGCATCATGAAATAAATAAAATTAGTAAAATTAACATCCAAGCAAACATACTTTTGCAAATCATATATGCGAGGTATTTCAACCGCATCAGAGGGAAGTTTCAGTTGAAGAAGAGCAAGACATTCATGAAGTCGTAAATGTACCATATCAAATGGCTCCACCTATTAAATCTGTTAAAAAATCTGAAATCAAAGAAATAATTGATAATCTGGAAATTAAAAAGTTACCTGGATATGACTTAATATCTAGTTTAGTACTAAAAAATCTACCCAACGAAGGCGTAAGTCTAATTACTTATATATTTAATTCAATACTAAAAATAGGTTATTTTCCACTCCAATAGAAAGTTGCTCAAATTGTTCTTATTCCAAAACCTAATAAGGATCACACGGAAGTATCTTCATATCGCCCAATTAGCTGATTGCTTATTATATTCAAAGTATTTGAACGGCTTTTTCTGAGAAGACTGGAGCTTATTTTATTTGACAGTAATGTTTTATCGAATTATCAGTTTGGGTTTAGAAAACCACATGGTACTTTCGAGCAAATTCATAGGGTGGTAAAGACTATCAGAAATTCGCTCGAACAAAAAAATTACTGTACTGCTGCATTTCTAGATGTCTCCCAATCATTCGACAAAGTTTGGCATGTAGGTCTTATCTTCAAATATTACAAAAGGTATTACAAAATCACCTACTTAAACTATAGAGCTGGCTTAAACTGTGGAGAATTCAAGTTAACAGTTTAAAATCGACACAAATAACGTTTACTTAAAAAAAAAGGAATCGCGCCACCAGTTTCTATAAACAACACTCCACTACCAGTTAATACCGTCGTTAAATACTTAGGAAGTCATTTGGATAGCAAACTCAATTAGGATATCCACATCGGGAAAAGACGCCTTTAACTCAGCTTAATCTACAGGAAAATGTATTGGTACATAAGTCGAAAATCAAATCTTAGCCTGGAGAACAAACTTCTGATATATAAATGTATTTTAAAACTGGTATGGCAATATGCAGAACAAATCTGGGGTACAGCAAATAATACCAATATACAAAAACTTCAACGATTCCAATCGAAAGTACTGTCCAGATCTGTAATGCCCCTTGGTATATTACGAACCACAGATTATACCACGATTTACAGTTACTCTGTATACAAGACCAGACTATCCTGCCATCCAAATCCGCTGGCCACGGATCTGCTCAACATTTCACACCTAAGAAGATTAAAACGACCAGATCCTTTGGACCTCTAGTAAATCTGGAGAAACAGAGCATAGTGCCACAGTGCTGTGAAATAACAAGTTTTTATTCTGGTGTTTTCTAAATATTTTCTTGATTTTTTTTTAGTATTGTAATAGTCATATGTGTGTCAGTGATGTTTATCTGTATTAAACTTTGTTTGTTAAGTTGAAGTTTAAATTAATTGTTATATCATAGATTATATTAATTATGTCTTACCTTTGTGCTCGCCACTGGCCGGCTTCCCACTATGCTATTGTACATAAATGATTTTCAGAATTTTTGGTTGGATCATTTTTATGTAAGATTAAAATTAAATCCTATATAAATTGTCTTGGTGACTATTGAATCAATGTAATGCTTTTGTTTGCATTATTCATAATTATTTATTGTTATTTTTATGCAATTGGCACACTTTTGTTATATCTTTTAATGCAACATATAAAAATAAAATCAATAAAATAAAACCAATCGCACCGATGTGAATGATATTCTCTCTCCCTCTATCTTTTTTATATTCTATTTTATTTTTAGGTCACTGGAAAACAACTCTTTTAATTTTATTTTAATTTTTTTATTTAAAGTTTCAGGCATAATTTTCACGGTATTAAATATATACTAGGGTCTACAACATTCAATTGCATCCATTCTCCTGGAAAACTCCAAAAAAGGTACCGCACTAAGACGGGAGGAAGCAAACTGTTGCGAAACATTGGTTATGGGAATTAAATTATCCACTTGCCAAAGGAAGATCCTTAAAAGAATCTATAGGATTACAAGAGAGAAAAAGCAATTGCGTATGCGCACAAACGCAGAGCAGTGCGTATTGAAACATAATTATTTTTCGTACTCGTCCGCAATAGTCAAAATGCACGAGAAATTTTTAAACTGGCCAGAGAGGAATAATTACAAATAGATGGCGGATGAACGTCTACACGCTGGAAGCGTATGACACTTGAAGTAGAAGTCGTTCGCTCGCGCACGAACATCGTGCCAAAGGAGACAGAGGTATTATTTATATGTAAAGTATTCTTTCACGCCATTTATTTCTATTGTTAGCCGCTTGAATGTAATCATATACATCCGAATGCAGCCAAATGCAAGGAGGTGCAATTGCCCCTCCTGCCCGGAAAGAAAGTACATAGCGCTGCATCCCTTGAAAATAATCCTGGCTGGGACCATGTGTTATTTGTGGTATTTGATCTACATAGCGCGTAGGTGATCTTCCTCTTAGCTTGTTTACTTAGCCTTTCACTTTTCCGTATACTACTAGCTTTTCGACTGAATCATAAAATATTTCATGATGAGAACACCAGGTGGCCGTACAACAACTAGAGCGAAATTCAGATGAAGGACTTTTCTTACTCTCACACCTTTTTAATATCTGACATTTCCTTTGAGTGTTTTATACTAGAACCGCTGCAGTTCTTCATCATAACCCATGTGGAGAGTACACGTTTAGAATATGATATTCTATATTAAAAAGAGACAACGAATATATTGAAGTTTTGTACACGGGTTTTTGAATAATAGTAATATAACCATTATAATAGCTGACAATAGCTAGTAGATAGATGAAAAGCAGTCTAATACGTTAGTAAATATCGTTAATAATAATCATATCACAATTTGCGCGACACGTCTCGTCAGTATTATATGGCCTTGAACTGTGCGATTCTAATCTAAAAAAAGTGTTTATTGAAAAACAATTTACCTATCAAATCAAAAACAATTGTTAAGTAATATCAAGGACATATCAGACATGATATTTTGATATGTATCATATCAATTGAAAGTCCTTATATTGTTCCCATTTGGTTTATATTTTATTGTCCTACCGGTCATATTTTTCAAGTAGATATGTGTAGTCTTCTTGACATTGATTATCACTCAAGCAAATCGCCAAAAACACTTTAAAGTGCCGCTGATTATTATAAGCAGGCATTGGTCTGGAATTATAACATTAAAATATGTTTCCATTTTCTTTTAAGCACCGTTTTAGTTTCAAAGGTTGGTTATCATCAGGACTTTGCATATTATGACAAGGCTGATCTATATATATATATATATATATATATATATATATATATATATATATATATATATATATATATGGTTTTGCAAATAAATTTGCCTACGATAATAATAATTAAACCACCCTATGATTTGGGATTGTATTCGTCCTCCATGTTATAGAGTTTACTGTTCGTATACATAGTTTTTACATACTTTTGTTCGTTTTTACTCATATAAAAACTAACTTCGTTCTGTTTTCCTTCAGAAAAATATATAGAGGAAAGGCTACCGAAATTCGAGACAGGCGCCTAATTTGAGACACCGTCGTATATTTGTGTACGATAGGGTGACATCTAGTGAAAATCTTGAAAACTGATCATTCTGTGTAGAGTGGTAGATCTGCTTTTAGTTGAGGCTTAGAAGTGACCTTTGTTGTTTGTAGTTGACTGGTTTGCCCGATATAGACACCTTCACAGTTAATACATGGTATCTCGTAAACAACATGTGATTTTTTGAGTTTAAAGGTCGATTCAGACACATCAGTCACGTCTCGTCACAGTCCTGCCGCCGAACCGGACAATCCGTCATACAAAATATTCTTTAATAGAAATATGGCCCCGGCATTCACATTCATTAGGCGACGAACAGTTTCCCAGTTGTCAGATAGTTGATAGTTCTGTGACCAAACAGGACTGGTTCGGCGCCGAGACTATGACGGGACTGATGTGTCTGAATCGACCTTTAGAGTTTGTGTTTTTAGTTTACTGAAATATTTATTTAAAAGGTTTTTGCCTTTGTGAGCCACTGTTATGTTATGTTTGGCTAAAAGATTTGTTAATTGTTCTGATAAACCTGTTATATATGGAAGAGCTGTATAAGTAGTTTTGATACTGTTGTTTATTTTCGATTAGATGTTCGGGATATGCATTCTTTAGAAGGGCATTTTTTCCTTTTTTTATTGCAGTTGATCTGTATTCTGGATCTGTTGGTTGTATAGATTTATCAGCAAGACATAATTACAGACTTTTTATGGGAGAATGGATGATAAGATTTGTAGTTGAGATATCGTGAAGACCGTGTTGCAAACCACGTGGTATATATATTGTTATGGTATTCAAAATTGAAGATTAAAAATATTAAATGTACGATGAAATCAATATTTCAGAGATTATAGAAAGTAAAAATACTCCGAACTGCCTGGAATTAACCAAAGGTAATCTTAGTCATAAATAATCGTTTGTATAAATATAACAAGTGGTAGTGCGGGTACAATGAATACAAGTTAATGATGGTTTTTTCCCATAAGCCATAAAGTGTTCCGTAATCCGGGTTTGCGCCATGAACAGGACAATAAAATAGTTAATAAGTAAATGGTTTTTCGGAATCTGTAAATACCCAGTAGAAATTAAGTGCCTGTAGAAATAATATGAATTAGGAAAGTTTGTAGGTATTTCTGATTTTATGTGGGGAGTGGTATGCAAATATTCTGATTGGCCGAGAATTTGGAAAGTGGTGTGTATAATGAGAGGTTGGATGGATAGATAGATGAGATGAGAAGTTAGTTCCAGTTTCTTAAAGTGAATGGTTGGTTTTCGAGGTGGTCTCCAGGGGTAGTAAGTGACAAAGAATAAGTTGTGAGTTGGTGAAGTAAGTGTGTCCGATGGTAGCTGATCTGGTACAAATTTTTAAGTAAACTTTTCCTACTTGTATTCTACGTATCGCTGTTTATTTCGGAACGATAGATTAAGTTTGGCGAGAGAAAAAGAGGATGGCATCATTGGAAAGGTACGTGCATTCGAAGGAGAGCATTGAAGACACTAAATTGCAATACCTTATTTAATATTGCCAATTACATAGGAGGCTGCTGAGAACTGATAGTTTATTTTGCATAGAACGAGGAATTGGACAACTCAAGGCAGAGGAAGCGTTTCAACGCGAGAAACATTCATAATTAATTTCAATTTGACAATTTTGGGTCAAATAATATTATATCATATTAGTAACGTGTGAATAAGTTATCGATAGTCGAAGGAGATCAAATTTGTTCTGAGAGGGGACGGAGCTGTGGAGAGAATTGGATAATTCATACAAATACAATCGATATACCAAAATTGCATTAGGAAGAACACTGAATATTACTTGATTTGTTTATGTAGAATAATAATATAATTTTAGATTGTAATTGTATTATATTATCCATGCGTTATTGAAGGTTCACGTACGTAGAACGATTTTTGTTTGATAAACATTGTATGCTAATAATTTTTGGAAGTATTTTAATCAGTTTATTTTATTACATTATTTTCATATCATATTATGTTGTTTTATTCCGGTCTTTGGACCTAACCCATCAGCTGTAAAGTATAGATATTGAAGAACGAGTAAAACCTCAGATAACAAAATTGAAAGGGTGTGATATACCTAAATCATAAATCAAAAATTGAAATAATTTTTTATATATAATTTTTGTAAAGTGTAAAAATTAAAATGCTTGATATCACATTAATATATATATATATATATATATATATATATATATATATATATATATATATATATATATATATATATATATATATCGACGGGGGTCCTACGGGCCAACTTTAAAAATAAATTACCTGTTCGTAGATGAAATACAGTACGCATTACGGTTTCCACATGTGTGTTAGTCTCAAATCGTTAAATATCATAATATGTCTATCATGCTTGTATCATATCCCCCGCGTCGATGTAGCTTCGTTCTGACATTAGCTACGGAAAATAATAAGAATTGACAGTTGACAGACGAAGAAAAATTGACAGACAAAAAAGAAGAATAATGACCATTTGACAAAATTGACCATTTGATTCCGGTCCTGGCTAAGTTATGCTCGTCTGGTAATGCAGGTTCAACGCTTACCGGCAGTGACGTCAGAGTACTTCAAATGTCCCGTCCTGCCTCAGCCCAAGTATTCCATACTCTGCTATTGATAACGGCGACAGAACTTGGTTTTAAAGTTTAATAAAATATTTGAAAATCAACCTTCAACTTTTTGGGCGACCATTTTTTCATGATATTCGTTGGTTTTCTTGAGTACGAAACATACCATTATCCAAAAAACATTTACATTTATATTACATTTCGAAAAAAAAAGCATGAAATTTTCTCCTAATAGTAAATTTAATATTCTCTTCAATTTCAATTTTTTTAACAGACGTATCCGACTTACCTTCACGTGGTTTGAATTTTTTAGAATTTTGTGAATACTGGAAGATTCTGCGGATTTTGCATATTCGTACAAAAATTGCATAAAATTCATTAAACGTCAATTTATTTCGAATTGCGAATTTTAAATAATATTTATCTTACCGTAGATAATGGTATGATTAAGTAACTGGAAATTACAATGTTCATTTTATTTTGATATTTCAGTCTTTAATATTACCGATAGTAGCTATAGATACTACCTAATGTTCTTGGTATTGTTGTAGTAGGTAACCAATTATAATCCCGTATTAAAAGGGCGTTTCAAAAGTTTATTGCGCGTGGTATGAATAAAATTGTCCTTTTGCAAATCATTTTGTTCTTAAAACTGAAAGTGAAAACTTAAGCATCGTTAACCTAGTTTGTTTAATTTGTTAACCATTTTGATTTTAAGATGCCGATATTTAGTAGTGTTGTAAAAGAATAATAATGAGAGCGTTATATGAGGGTAATGGAAACGCTGTCACCAAATGAAATACACAATAGATCCTCAAGGGATGCTAACCCTGCGAGCGGCTGCAAGGAATACTGGTCACACTGGTCTGGAGGGCTGGCTCGTCTTCGTGGATTTACGAGAAGATAAGGGATTTCGGGATAGGGGTAAGGACTCCTAGGTCTCAGGTCCTGTGAAGAGTAGAGGTTATGGGCTTACTTTTGAAGCCGGAGATATGCATACGCAGAATCTCGAGTTCTCCTAGTCTCTAGTGAGTCGGACGGAAGGAACATTAAAAAAAAACAAATTAGAGTCAACAATATATTGAATCTACCCTGAAGTTACTAATACAATCGTTAACACGTTATTCTGCGCGTCGGGAGACGATGTAGCAAGATAGTGAAGAGTTGACAGTTGTACTAATATAATTACACAGGTTAGTATAAAGAAATCTGTTACCTTATGTGTATATTAGGGCTTCAACCACGACACGTTCAGTCTTCTGGAACTCGGTCAGTTGAGGGTTGCGAACTTTCGAGCTGCCACAATAACCGGACTACACGCGAATTCTGCCAGAAGATACCCGGCCCCCGGAAAATCACCGACTGTGCGGCTACCGTCGTTTTTTTCTGTTTTATTGTGGTCGTACTTTCAACGCCGGTTCTAGTACCAAGGTCGTAGGTTCGCTGAGTTGCAGTTTTGGCGTTATGCGCCTATTTGGGTCACGGCTGTTGTTGTTAATAGTTTCGTGCTTTTTATACGTTTAAACAATTATCAAACAATGCCATAACTAGGTCAATTGTTATACTTTGTATAATTTAAATGTATAAGTTAACTGTATTAATTATCCCTTATTTAATTTGGAATATATAATAATTATCTCGAATAATTATTATCTTTTTTATGCTACTTATTGTTCCATTATCCCTTTATTCCAACTTCTCACTCACTTGCTACGCTTACATTACATTACTCCCTACGCAAAAAAAGAAAAGGGCCGAGGGGCCTTTTCCTTTTCCAACAATAAATTTATCTATTTACATATTATATTACTTATAATCTACTATATATATTTTTTATATAAGTCCCAATTTATATTTTATCATTTACTGTTTCTTATAGACTATTGTACCGTGGTCAGCGAATGTATCGTGCTGCCCCCGTATTGAACCTATGTGTATGACAAGTTGAGTTAATCTTGTATTAATCTTATTGAAACTTAACAAGTGAAAGACTTTCCTAACGTATTACAATTGTTTGTGATTACATGTGTCCATTACGACAAGCGTATTCTAACTGTTCTATACGATTGTACTCGCGTTTTGCGTTCACTTTATCGCGTATCCCTGAGGGAATTGTCCGCACTTCACTCGCGACGTCTTGGCTGTTTTAATGTCCGTTTGCCAATTCCACGTGTCGAGTTAACTATATTGATGCGTTACTGCTGCTGTCTGCCTCCGTTGGTTTGTCCTTGCTGGGTGGTCGTCTCAGGTTGATACTGCTTTGCTTTGTCACATTATACTTCTGCTAAATTGGTATCTGGTATGTGTTTGCTACATCTTTTTGTCCAGTGTTCATCCTCTGACTCTGGTTGTTCGTCGCGTGCGTTCAGGTTTATCTTTCTTTCTTCATCTTTTGGTTTTTGGTGTCGGTGTATTACCCAGTTGGTGAGATTTGTCCATAGCCCTGCTATGATTATGTAGCTGCATCCTATTGTTTGGTATATCCTTAACCCATTCAGTATTATTTCGCAGCCATATATAATTGTTCTGTATATTAAATATACGCCAATCAGGCCGCTGGTGATATTTCCTAGTGTGGATAACCATCCCCATATTCTGTTGAGGGTAGAGTGAGCGATCTCTTTTAATTCGTTTTCATCAAACATTTTGGTTAATGTATACCCTTGGTTTATTGTTTCTCGGCCTGCTGTTCTTCTGGTAATTATGTTCTCTACTGCCTTTCTTTCTGATCCAAACATGACTATCCTTTGGGCTTCTTGTATTTCTTGTTGCGTGTATATTCCGCCGGCTGCCAATGGTTGTAGTGGGACCATGTCTATCAATGATTCTGTTTCTGTCGAGATTTCTGTGGGGTTGACTGCCTTGGTTGGGTGTGGTGTCAAGCTGATCCATTGTTCTTCTACGTAGTACATCGGGGGTGTTACATGGTTGCAATCTATTTCTTCGGCATAATCTTGAATTATTCTTGTTACTGGTGACATAAATTTTGATTGGTTTAGTAGGGTGATCGGTAGTTCATGGAAACATTTGTTTGTTCTTCGTATGGTCACTGGTTTCGGTATGCATTGCATTATGTAGAGTACTTCTCCTAGTACTCTTCCTGTGTACCCTGGCATGTTCTGCATTAGTTGACTGACAGCGTTAGGTAAGGATGGGGCCATTAGTAATCTGTTTTTTAAAATTTCTCTCTTTGTTTGGCATCGTCGCAGTACTGTGTCTAAGTATAGATTTTCTATTTCTCTTTGGTAGGATTGTTCGGTGTGAAGGAATTTGCTATTGATGTAGGTCATTAGGTCTACGTTTTGAGGTAGGAGAGGCATACTAGGATTTATTTTGTGTTTACTAGGAAATTTATTAGGATTCGGGGTGTTCTGTTTGCCATACTTCTGTGTTACATATTATAGCCCTTTTGTGTAGCGTTAGAGCAAATATGTTTTTATCTTGTTCTACTATTACCAATTCTTCTAGTGATTGTTTATTAGTGATCTTTTCAACGTGCCTTTTGTAAAGTTGTGACAATTGACTTTCACAACTGTTGTGTTTGTACTGTTCCCAGGTTATTTAGCCTATTGTAGAGTCGAAGCAATAGCCGTTCATGAATGAGCATGTTACTCCTTCTCGTAGGTGGATTTCGTTGTCGTCTTCTTGTAGAGTTGTATCGATCTGTAGCGGTATATATTTCAGCATTCTTCTGTTCCTATCTTCTTGATGTAGCTGTCTAGTCCTCCATCGACTATGGACGTGTGGCTGTACATCAAACAGTGGGACATGAGTCTCTCCATCGTGATGAGTCTCTCCAGTGTCACAAATCGCACTGTTACTACTTCCCGAACGGTCGCACTCCCGTAAGCAGACTTTAGTTCGCATTAGTACTTTTTACGCGTAAGTCCAAACGCACATTAACCTATAATTACATGTATAGCTGCTTATTGCAGGCAATTTTAGCGATAGCTTTACATAAATCTGACTTATAAACTAACCTACATTGCATTGCATATTAGTATGCCTATTCACCCTAAATTGATAAATAAATTGATATCTAAACCAATATTAATATGTTAATAATTGGGACTTGTACTTTTTAAATATTTACAATATAATATATCATCTTTCTGTTATATATACACCCTGTATATTAGAGTCATATATTTTTAATTCTCAACTTGTCATCACTTATTGTATATAGTTACGTATGTGTAACGAATTTTCCTTATTTGAAAAATATTTTAATTACTATATTTACTCTTAATAAAGAGTCAGAAATTATTGTAATAATTTCTCACTCTTTCCCAAATTTTTTTTTTTTTTTTAATAATTCAAAGGTGAAATTTATTTTGATTTCTCGTCAAACACAATGACTTGTTTTCAGTGTTATGATATTTATGTTTCAAGGCTATTAAACTACATTTTGCTGAAAACTGAATTTTTATATACTCACATTGTTGATGAAATTTGATACTGACTGATATAATGAACTCTTGGTGTCTGTTATAAACTACAATATTTATTTTTTTTAATTAATTGTTACGTTTTTTAAACTTGACCTTTATTAGTTGTTTATTTACCAGTGCTCTGACTCAATCTTTATACTACTTTGTTAGTTGATAGGAATTCAAGTCTGTCAATCAGTTTTGACATAGCAATAAAGGATTGGCGTATGGTATCTTACCGATCCAGCTCTTACTAATCAACAGCAGCTTAGACCCCTATTAACTTTAAATTAATTTACTTATTTCTCTTTTTTAAAACTTGCTTTTAGTTATGATCTACTATTATGTTTTCAAAAAAATTTGTTTTCATTGAACTGTGCTGATATTTAACTATGAATGCTTATATTACCTGTGTTTTGTCCTTCGTTCCTTGTTAAAATTTTAGTATTATTCGAGCGGCCGTCTCTTTTAATACCAAGCTTTCAACTTTTCTTATAGTTGTTTTGATATTTTTCGCTATTCCTCTATTGCGTCGAAAAACATGTCTGTGTCCTCATCGTTCTGTGTTATTTTTGCTGTCTCATTCTTGTTTATTATTCTGTTGTATGTGTTCCATCCTTTCTTTTTCGTTTTGTGGAATATGCCGCAACATTTTCTTTCGGCATCTTGCCTAATCTATTCTTTATTCGTTCTGATCTTTTTGGTTGGCTGGTGTCTCCCTGACTTACTTTTCTTTTTCTCTGCGGTTTGTTAATTGGGATTCCTGGTTCCCATAATGGCAGTGTTGACACCTTTGAAGGGTCAACTCCTTCTTCCGTTTCTTCTTTTTCGGGTTCTCCTATTTCTTCTTCTTCTTCCTCCGTGGAATAATCAATTGTTTTATTCTCGTAATATTTCTTTAAAGTATTGACGTTCACTACCTGTCTATTTTTTCCTTTTTTTGTACCTACTGCATACGTCACTGGTCCAAATTTTCTATAATTTGAAATGGTATGGATATGACCATTTTTTTCTATAACTTCTTTGAAAGACCTGTCGTGCTACTTAAGTCTCTCAGATATACCTTGTCTCCTTCTTCGAATTCTCTCAAATTCAAATTTTATATATTTATATTCTCCTGTGTTTTTCTATACACTATTTTCATTTTTCATCCATGTCCGCGTACATAAGTTTCCTTTTTCTATATTTTCCTATAACTTTTTCCATTTTTGCTCTCATGCTCGTGCCCCTGGCAGTCGTCGCATCTCTTCACATTTCACATATTTCCCAACATTTCTTCCTAATTCGCTCCAGAAATAATATTCTCTTATATTTCTGTACTATATTGAGTGCTAATGCCCCTGGCAGTCGTCGCATCTCTTCACATTTCACATATTTCTCAATACTTCTTCATAATTCGTTCCAGAAATAATCTTCTCCTATATTTCTGTACTGTAAATCCTATTTATTCTTCCATATCCTTCCTGTAACATGTGGAAGGTATTAATTATAATTCTCCTTTTCCTTTATTTTTCCGTTTACTTTATTAACGAAAATCACAATTCCAGATTCGTTTGGCATTTTTATTACATCCTGTAGATACTGTATTGTCGTGCTGGAGCCGCGGGACTCTTAGCGGGTTGGGATTCTAGTACCACCCTAGCTTATCCCCTTAGCAGCCTCCTACTTGACGTAAGTTTCACCCCTTAAGGTCGAACCCTATACAGCTTGCCCACATTCCTGTAAAAAAATATACTTCTGGCACTGTATTCATCTTCGCATGCTGTGTGAGATATGCCTCTATTTCTGTGGCATCCCACCTGTGTCCACTAAATTATTCCTTCTTATTTATGGTTCTGCTTCTTTGTCTTAAGCAAAGAAACTGGCTTAAACTCTTTTATATTCAGAGTACCTTCTTCGTCCAAAGTCTCTGTATTGTTACTTTAAACGATAGTAACTAACTATAATTTTTTCGTCTCCAGCGAGTCCTTGCCTTAGCAACGATTCAGTGCTTCAGTGAAGGCCCTTAGGTCTTCCTGTCCAATTTGCACTTTTCCCTGGTACATAAACTGCAGCAAGCCTCCTAGTGTCTCGCAAGTTACGTTTGTCAAAATCACTATAGGACGTTGACAAATATTCGACTCAAATTTTCTTTACATATGGGCCACAGCCCAAAGAACCACTTTACGTGCTTCTATGCATTTTCCTTGCGATGCAAGCCCCACGTCTACTAAATCTTGACTGTTCCATAGTGGATCCATTCCCGAACTCATATGTTCGTGAAAATCATTCCAAAATAGTGAAAAAGATTGTCTGACGCCACATCCCATTTAAATTTTCTTTAAATATGGGCCACAGCCCAAAGAACCACTTTACGTGCTTCTATGCATTTTCCTTGCGATGCATCCATTTCCGAATCATATGCTCGCGAAAATCATTCCAAAATAATGAAAAAGATTTTCTGACGCCACATCCCATTTAAATTTTCTTCAAAAGCTATATTCAATTCTTTTCTTCTCTTTTATATGTCCATCTCCATATGATGTGCCAATTTATGAAGTTAACCAACAATTGTATAAAGAATTAAATTTTTGTTAAATAAAAGAACTTAGAAATGTGCGCTGCCGAAGTTATAAAACAAATCTGTATAAAATACTAAATAGTCAAGTCAAATAATAATCGATCAATCAATCAATAGTCAAATATCAAATAAGGTGTTAGTATTTATTTTTTTTTGAAAAATTAAACTCTATTAAATTCTTTTCCTTTTTACAAATCAAACGCTATTTTTTTCAATTCCAAATATCCCATAATTAATTAGTTAAACAAAGTCATATCTAATTTCTTAGTGTATATCACAAGAATTCGCTAGCCCCACGATTTACGTCGTAATTCTTTACTTTGCGACGCTTCTTTTTAAGGTCAACCTAAATATTTTTCAAACACAAATCATATTTCACTTTCACTTGTTACATTAAACAAAGAATTTGATAATATGTAAACAGTTAGTAAAATAATACCCAAAGAATTTATATTTTGCGCTTTTTGAAAGCAATAAACTCGTACACTCAAATGAACTTGATCTTGACCTAATTACTTAAATTCTTTATATTCACTACTAAATAAACAATAATGCTTATTTCTTTAAATAATTATTATATTCTATTCCTATATTCGACTGATAATTAATAATTTCCTAAATTCGACTGATAATTTACGAAGTTAAAAACAATTATATTGAGAACATCATATAATGTGTTAGTATGTATTTTTGAAAAAATTTGTACTTGTCATCTCTTCACATATATCATAAAAGCAATTCACCTATCTTAATATTTAGGATTCTAGGTTTCTAGGAAGGGATCGATATGAGGCCATTCTCCAGTGATACAAGACAAAAAAAAAATCTACTATATACGAATAATTTGTGTAAAACTCCTAACAAGTTTATATAACAAAGAGAGAAAAAGGATTTTCTTCCAGAAAAGGGAGTCCTGCACTCCACACAATATTTACTGGATACCTCACTGTTTCTTTAATCTGTTGTCGTCTTAGGAAAGAGAAGAAAAAAAATTGGAATGTCACTGGCGGAATGAAACGATGAAGGCTTCTTATAGCTACAAAACTTGCAAAAGTTTACAAGGATACTGAAGAAGTGACTTAATTATCCCTATTTACCGAAATTCCCCCAAACCGGGACCGACTGTCACCAATGTAAAAGAATATGAGACGGATTTACGAGAGTGGTAAGGGAAACGGGAGAGGGGTTAAGGAACTTCTAGGGGTAATGGTCCTGTAAAAATGCAGAAGAGAGCGAGAGAGTGAAGAGCTTGACAGTACAACTATATATAATTAATAGGGTTAGGTATAAATGAATCTGTTACCTTATGTGTATATTAGGGCTTCAACCACGACACGTTCAGTCTTCTGGAACTCGGTCAGTTGAGGGTTGCGAACTTTCGAGCTGCCACAATAACCGGACTACACGCGAATTCTGCCAGAAGATACCCGGCCCCCGGAAAATCACCGACTGTGCGGCTACCGTCGTTTTTTTCTGTTTTATTGTGGTCGTACTTTCAACGCCGGTTCTAGTACCAAGGTCGTAGGTTCGCTGAGTTGCAGTTTTGGCGTTATGCGCCTATTTGGGTCACGGCTGTTGTTGTTAATAGTTTCGTGCTTTTTATACGTTTAAACAATTATCAAACAATGCCATAACTAGGTCAATTGTTATACTTTGTATAATTTAAATGTATAAGTTAACTGTATTAATTATCCCTTATTTAATTTGGAATATATAATAATTATCTCGAATAATTATTATCTTTTTTATGCTACTTATTGTTCCATTATCCCTTTATTCCAACTTCTCACTCACTTGCTACGCTTACATTACAGTGTCGCTAGTTGGATTAAACCTTACAATGAGTTGGATATTGACAAAGTTGATTATTCAGTTTGTAGCTAAATTGTAATTACTAAATTTTTAACACTTTTTTATATTTGATATGGTATTTAAAATATTTTAATGATTACATAATTTAACGTTTATAAAACGGGAATAATAAATAATATATTTAAATTTGCTGCCATGCAATAATTGTTACTTGAATGAAATTTCTTCTATTGATGCCTTTAGTATAAAATTATAAAGAAATCCGTTCTGACTGTAGTTATTTGTGTTCAAAAATATATTACAGGTTATATGCAAAAAAAAATTTTAAATAAATCAACTGCGTCACGTTTGGCCAAAAAAGACAAAACTAAATTTGGAGAAAAATATCAAGCTCCGTTTTTTCGGTCAAGTTTGAAAGAAGGAAACAAACAAGATACTTTTCGTGAAGACTTGTATCGAGCATTAATCTATTCAAATATACCGCTTTCAAAATTATCCAATGAAAACTAAACTTTTTTTAAATATTGTAAATTGCATATTCCAAATGAAAGGACTCCCAAGAGAAACCATATCAACTCGTTATACTATTCAGTAATAGATAATATAAAAACTAACATTAGTGACAATTATTTCTACTTGTGTATTGACGAAACCACTACTTCGTCAGGCAGATAAATCGATCATTTAATGATTGGTGTTATAAGTAATCAGATCTTACCAAAATCCTATTAAATTTCATGCAAGAAATTAGACAAAACCAACTCTGAAACAATATCACGTTTTGTACAACAAGAAATATCAAAATTTTTTATTCTTCCAGTTATTCCTAACCATAAATTATTGCATTTTATCCAATGCTACACCATATAGGGTCAAGGCAGGACCAAATTTAAAAATATTTTGTACCAACTTAAGTTTTGTTTAAGCACATGGAATGAACAGAGTTACGAAATAAATTAGAAAAAAGTTTCCTTTTGTAAACTCCTTGATATCAAGCATAAAAAAAGATTTATCAAATATCCTATAAGAATTTAACTACATAAAGAAATGCTTCCAAGTATTTCACTTTCATCAGAACCCGTTCTAACACGATGGAAATATGGTTGGAAGCCGCTTTTTGTTATTCAGACTATTTCAGTTCAACGTTGTTCAGCAGCAACTTTCAAATATTAAATCAAATTATAGTTTGCTTCAAAAAACTATTACTTAATTAGAATCATCGGTAGAAATCATAGCCTTAATAAAAGAAATTAGATGAGCTTGTCAAAATATTAAAGATAACACTATAAAGGATGTTTTCAAAAATTTGAAATAAAAGTTCAAAAAAAAACAATGGTTTTCAGAAAATTACTGATAATGTAATGTATATGTTTTGCGAAGAAATAGATTTAGAACCAAATATTTTTGTGAATTTAAAATATACTCCCATTACATCCGTTGATGTGGAAAGAAATTTCTCAATTTACAAGTATATGTACTAGGATAGAAGCCATAAGTTTTTATTCAAAAATTTTGAAGAAGATTTGGTCATTTATTATTTCCATAATTTTAAGGAATGGTATTTTACTTTTTACTACTTTTATTACAATTATTATTTCCTAATTAATAAAATAAACATTAATTATTATACCATTATTAAATATGTTTTCATTGATAGTATGTATATTTTCTAAAATAAATGCAGATTTAATGCATATTTTTGGGTAAATTAGTGCATATTTATGCGCATATTTTTCACTTTTTTGCATATTTGCCTAATCATCCCATTTTCTGTAATTTAGTGTATACAACTTCGAAACCATGCTATAGTTAACCTAGATTCTCTGACGTTTTTTTCAATTTCTTGAAACATATATCGTAATTGTTCTGTCCCCTTTCTCGACATAAGGATGATTAGGGAAAACAATAACATTAAAATAGATTGGTATCAAAAACGGACCCATTCTGGTAGATACCTTAACTACCACTCTTACCATAATAACTCTACCATAATGTCAACTTAATCAAACGATGAAATCAAAAGATGAAAAGTAGAGTAAAAAAAATATCAGATCCTTCATTTCATACAAAAAACCTACAAATCCTTCAGAAAGTTTTTATTTCAAACTCTTATCCAACACCATTAGTAATAAGATTTTGTTTAACACTATCCATAACGAAGATACTTCACCTTCCATCGTGACTAACAATGCTGATCCTGATGTCTTAAGTGAGAACCCAATCTCGGATACTCCTATCAATAAATATTTTTCATTATCCTATTTCAGAGATATCACTCCGGGGTTAACAAGGATTCTAAAAAGGGTTGAAAATAGCTTTGGGAATAATAAAATCTCAATTATTGAAATCACGTATTACACTACACAAAAGTGATTCTCGACTTCACCCTGACCGCTGTGCATTAGCCAAACATGTCCATTCCACTGGTCATCTCATGGACTATACGAACACTACAATTCTCCACCGTGAGAACAATAAATCTAAAAGAGAGTTCATTGAAATGTCTTATATTTTCCTTAACGATTTTTCCATCAATATTAAGAGTGACATTAAGAATCTAAGCGATATATACCACTTCTTACTTAAATCAGATACCAAGAACAATACAACATCACAGAGAACTAACTTGACTGATATATCTATTAACAACTAACCTACTTTAATAATAATTTTCATTAACTAAAAAAGATAACATTCTCTTGCTTTTGTTAGATACTAAAAAAAACCTTTTTGCACATAGTAACAAAAAACACCACTATGTTGTTACTAGCTAAGTTTTTTCTTAGCCTTACTCGAGATTTCTAAAATTTACGGTAAGATAAATGTTTTTTATTAGATAATATGGTAGCTAATTATAATTTATTCTCTTTCAGCCCTGAAGAAGCCAAATTAATTCTCTTTGGGGCGAAAACGTTCGGCGAAATAATTGATGCACATTAGAGTTTTTCTTGCAGATTTCCCCAATATTTAAGAGTTTACTATATATATATATATATATATATATATATATATGTGTGTATGTGTGTGTGTTTAAACTTATTCGTAAACTAGATCGTAAGGTTTTATTATACAATTTGCAATATAGTGAAATTTTGCGCTGGATTGTATATGTTTTATTTTGCGATATTGACGATTTATGTAATTTTAGTAAATTTTAATTGTTATTGCTACTTTTTTTACTTTTTGTAAGCTTTGTCCATAAAATTTTACAATTTTCAGTGACAATAAAACATATTTCTATTCTATTCTGAAGCGTGTGGTACAAGTGCCCATTTTTGTGACTGTTTTTGGAATTATTTTGTTTCTGCCGTTAAAACTTACAAAAAAAGTAAAAACTTCTGGTGTATAAATGTTTATTATTTTATTAAAAATAATTAAAACTTATCCAAAAGGACTACAATTATTTCAAAAGGTTTTCGGACCATTATCAGTGAAACATTGTAAAAATTAGTTGAAACTACCTTCTGAGGTATGTTTAAAAACCTTTAAATTACATAAAAGTCATGGTTGTATTATTTAAAGTAATGATACAAGGTCGATGTTACGAGATTATACCTTCTCTGCTCGAAAAAGGGGGACTACTTTTCCCACCGGGTGAAATAAGTAAACTGATATGTATATAATGTAAACTAATATGTATGTAAACTAATATGTATCATGTAATAAGTAATATTTTTAACTGTTTTGTAGTTCATTGTCTCAAAGCTTTGGTAGTTAAGGGATGGTAATATCTTTACCAGGACGACGTAGTTGATTATAAAGATAAATGAAGACAACATGGAGAACGGACTCCAAAAAATACTAAATATTATTGAAAAAGTACAGGAGTTGTAAAAAGACTACAAGAAATCTGATAATATTACCCTTGCCATTTGCTGATATATCATTGGAGGTCCTTGGATAGAGCATTAAAACTTTTAAATATTTCAAAACGTTTCTCCAAACGAATTTATATCTCATGCCAAGTTTACTTTAGCAAGAAATATACAATATACAATAAACATATCAATTAGCGTACGCAAATGTGCATTATGAATTTACAGTTGACCACTTTGACCTTTATTATTGTTGTCAAGTGTCAGACATGTAATCGGATTACATTTTTATGATTAAAAGGTTATGTTGGTCAACTACTGTTTTTATGTAGGTCGAAAATGATATAAATGTTGATACTGATAAGAGCAACAATGATAAAATTGTCATTAATACTATTACGTCAAAATTTTAGAATATTTCTGCAATCCTTATAATGATTTTAGTTTTAACAGTACCATAAACGTGGGTAAATATGTTAATAGATAATATGCATACAATAATGCAAAATAAACATAAATAATTCTTAAAATAACAAGAGTTTCATTAATTACAATACATTCAAACAACGAACCAAATATAAGTAATTAAATATTTAAATAATTAAATACTATTTCTTTGAATTATCCTATCAGTAAACGTATAAACGTATAAACGTATTTGGTAGCAGGTAGCACTCCTCTACGCTCACAGTAGAGGACCGACAGGGAGTGGCGTCCCTGCCGTACGCTAGCTACTGACTTTCTTCTATGTCCAAGCCTTTAGGAGAGGCCAGGTCCCCAACCTATCTTCCTACCCATTTTCCAATCCTTACCACATCCCGATATATCCCGCTACCAACCCGCACTGGCCAGCGTGTTAGTGAAATGGTTAATTTTCCCCGTAAATGACATGACACAAACTAGAAAATGGCCCTTAGTCCCCGGCGGCCTAACGTTCCCTGGTGACGGTAGCCACCAGATCGGACCAAGTGCAGAGGGTGCAACGAATCACTGGGATAGACACGGCTGCCATGGACAATGAACATTGTATATTGCCACTTATAACGTAAGAACGCTTGCAATCGAAGATAAGCTCATTGAATTACAAGAAGAACTTAACTGTATAAAATGGGATGTATTGGGACTTTCCGATATACGAAGAAAAGGAGAAACCCAATTAGTTATAAAATCAGGGCATCTGCTACACTACATTGGAGAAAACAATAAGGCAGTTGGCGGCGTAGGCTTTCTCGTGCACAAGAAACACCTAGATAAAATTATAAAAATTGAGAGTGTAAGCTCAAGAGTTGTGTACCTCGTATTAAAACTGAACGAGAGACGCTTTATTAAAATTATCCAAACATATGCACCCACGACGAGCCATAGTGATGAAGAAGTCGAAAATGTTTATGATAAAAGCTATAGAAAAAGATAAAACCCACCACCTAATCTTAATGGCCGATTTTAACGCTAAACTTGGATTTAAAGAAGATAACGCAGAAGTGGCTATGGGCTCGTTTGGATATGGTGAGCGAAATGATAGAGGAGATGTGCTACTACATTTTTTGTTGCATCATCGGCTCTATGTGATGAACACATTCTTCAAAAAGAACCAACAACGTAAGTGGACGTGGGCTAGTCCAGATGGCATAACAAAGAACGAAATAAATTTTATCATCACAAACAGAAAAAATATTGACCAAGATGTTACAGTAATTAATAAAATCATTATTGGGAGTGACCATCGGTTGGGTAGAGAAAAAATAATGATCAACATTAGACGAGAGAGGACAGCAATGATAAGAGAGAGGCATTCTAATAAATGGAAATCGATAGAAGATAGAGTAGCTTATCAGAATCTCATAACTTTAGAACTGAAAGAAGTAGATCATCTTAATGAAAATGCATTAGATATAGAGGTGACAAACATGCGAATAAATAGTGCGATTCGAAACGCTCATGGAAAATATAAGGAACAAGGAAAAAACAAGATGTTTCAAGCAACTCATTCAAGCTACCTAAAGATCTTATAAACAAAAGAAGAGAATTAAAAGACAAATACACAGATAATTTTGTAATACTTAGACAGTTAAACAAAGATATGACAAAATCTATTCGAAAATAAGTCAGAAATTACAACACTGAATGTATAACTCAAGCCATTGATAAAAATAAAAGTTTAAAGGTTCTGCGCCGACAAATGACTGAAGGATCAAAAAATATTTGTAAACTTGTAAATAAAAAAGAAGAAACTACTACAAATAAGTAAGATATTTTAAAAATTGCTCAAGATTTTTACTTAGAATTGTATAAGCGAGAAGAACTTCCAGATCCTGATCAAACTCAAATACCAAAAGTTCAAAATGTAGCCTCAGAAGACATCCCAGACATCACAACAGAGGAAATAAAATCAGCTCTCTCGGAGATGAGAAACAATAAATCACCTGCCGAAGATTGGAAATTAATTGAAAAAATCAAAGAAGGAGAAATGACGTTACGAAATTTGTTGACAAAGATGTTCAATGCTTGTTGACAAGAGGCGTAACCCCCTCTCAGTAGCATAATGCAATAATAACCATAATGCACAAAAAAAAGGTGACATTTCAGACCTGAAGAACTACAGACCGATTAGTTTGCTCCCCCATACATACAAACTATTCATGAAGATAATAACAAAACGGCTTGTGAACAAACTGGATAGTTACTAACCTTGTGAACAGGCTGGGTTCCGCTCCAGATACGGAACAAATGATCATCTACAAGTTATAAAAACGCTAATAGAAAAGTGAACAGAGTATAAAAAGCCTATCTTTCTTATTATCGTAGATTATGAAAAGGCTTTCGATACTATAGATCATCATAAAATGCTTCGAGCATTGGCTGACTGCCGCATTGACTACCGATATATCGCCTTAATCAAAAGTATTACGAAACTGGTACAGCTTGTGTCCGCCTTCATGAAGATACCAAGAAGTTTCGAATAGAACGTGGAATTAGACAGGGTGATACGATCTCCCCTAAATTGTTTACAGCTGTTTTTGAATATATGTTCAAGCAAATGGAACGAGAGCATAATATGGGAATTAATATAAATGGAAAAGATCTGAACTACCTAAGATTTGCTGATGACATCGTTTTAATATCTGATAGAGTTGATAAAGCTACAAAAATGCTGCACACGCTTTATAAAGTGTCAAAAATAATTGGTCTTAAAATTAACACTTCAAAAACAAAATGTATGACCAACCTTGTAGCCAGCGGTAAAATTCTGATTGAGAGCCATAGGATCGACCAAGTAATAGCTTACAAATATCTAGGCCATGAGATTCGCTTAGGCCGAGATTATCAGACAACTAAAATACAAAGAAGAATAGGTCTCACATGGGCTGCCTTTGGTAGATTGAATAACATTTTCAAGTATAGTATCCCAGTTTGTTTAAAAAGAAAGGTTTTTAACCAGTGCGTTTTACCGGTTTTTAAATATGGTGCAGAAACACTTACTCTGACAAAAAGAACAATAGATAAAATAAGAGTTACACAACGTGCTATGGAAAGAGCAATATTAGGTATTACCATCAGAGATAAAGTACCAATCCTAGAAATAAGAAGAAGAACAGGAGTCACAGATGCAGTTAAAAAAATAGCCATGGCTAAATGGGCTTGGGCCGGACATATTGCCAGATTAACGGATGATAGATGCACCAAAAAGATTCTGGAATGGCGACCAAGGCAAGATGCATATCGAAGCAGAGGACGACCATCGACTAGATGGACGGATGACATCAAGTGTATCACCACAAACTGGATGCAAGAAGCTCAAGATAGAAATAGGTGGACAATTTTACTGGAGGCCTACGTTCAGCAGTTGACAAATATAGGCTAATTGATGATGATGATGACCAGTAAACGTCTTAAATTTTTATAAAATAATATACAGCCCCCATTTAAGTACTTTTAGTTCTGCTGCTGTTACACAAATCTAAGAAATAAACCAAATCTTCCAAATAATGCAATAGTGAACATTACTTCACATCAAGCGTTACAGATTAGCATTTCGACCATTTTCAAAAACATGTGCAACTAGTATCTTTGGCTTCGCTATGCCACCAGGTTTTCTTTTTCTTCTTCTTTTTATGTAGACATTACTCTGTTTTTAAAAATGCTTCCAGTAAGTTGTCGTTCCATCGTTTTCGTGGACTTTCTATTGATCATTTTCCTATTGGGGAACTGTCTCTCGCAGTATTTACTAGCATATTTGTTATGATTTGGCTTATATGATCAGCTTTCATTCTACCCTTCAATTTCTTACCCAGTCCTTGATGTTCTCCACCTTGCATCTACATAATATATCTAAAATTTTACTTCTGTCCTAATATGTCTTATCCCCAATGTTTCTAAGAGTTTTCATTTGAGCTTATGTCATATTGGTTTGATGACTGTGTTGTAAATTTTGCCTTTTATTTTTTCCTCGATATTTTTGTTTCTCCATATTGCTTTATTCAGGCAATCTGCAGCTTTGTTTGCACTATTCACTTAATCTTCCACGTGAGTGTCGAGCTTTCCGTAGACAGATAGTGTGATGTCTAGATATTTAACCGCCATCACTTGTTCTATTATCTGACCATCCAACTCCAATTTACATCTTGGCTTTTTTGGGGGAAATTAAGATTTTTCTGGCGGTTATATTAAATTGGTGCACCATACGTTGTAAATCGTCTTCACTTTGAGAGAGTATTATTAAGTCATCTGCATATTTATTTTGTTGTTTTTCTCACTGCATGGAGCATTTGCAGGTTGGATTGAGTAGCTGTGTGGTTACTACAGCCAGTTCCAAGCCCGGATAAAATATAGAAGCTGATTGGCGAGTCCAACAACCTACCAATCGTAAAAACGAATACTGCTCAAAGAAACAATGTAGTCTCGGAACTAAATTAAAGACCAGGTAAGTGTAGCAATTATTGCAAAGCTCTACTGAATATAAAAAGAAACTGAAAAGGGCAAAAAGATAATCATAGATAAAGTAGTGCCAGAAGATAGAGTTAACTTCAAACATTTTAAGGCTTCAGAAAGTTCTCTCAAATGACTTACTGGCATGTATTTCCTCGCTCCAAAAGAAGTCAGATAAATAATCTCATAATGGTGAAATAACTTTTTACGGTGCACTTTCCTGAGTCTAAAACGAAACTGATTCCTTTAGCCAAGTGGTAGCAGACTGGATTGGATACAAGATCTTATGGTTCTAGGGAAATCTGACGTAAGGCAATAGAAGTGGTGAACCAGGACAAAATCAAATATGTCCAGATACATTTTATACAATACTTCTACAGAAGAGAAATAAACTTGTACAAAAACCTATTTACGATACTTCAGACGTTAGCTTAGAACTGGGGTAAACATCAAAAGCATGGAGGATAATAAGTGTGGCTTTTATTCTCAAGCCTGGAAAACTAGACAAGCTAAGTTCTTAAGGCCGAATAGTCTGATGTCATTCGTACAGAAGTATGCTCGATATGCATATTAGAGATATTGGTTGAAAGTGCTATACGTCAGGAACAGTATGCTTATCGACCAGGACTCTTTACAGAAACGGCACTGCTCCATCTAGTACAGAGGGTGGAGTACGCTCGATGGAAAACCATTAGGTGCATGCCATAGAGGGAGCATTCGACAACACCTCATAAGAACCAATCACAAGGGCGATTTGTCTAAAAGGAATAGACGAAACAAGATGCAGACTGATGGACTGCATGCTAAGGAGCCGTATGATATAAGTAATGTTACTAAGTAGCTAGAAGCTGCCAGCAAGAGGAAGTTTTATCTCATCTCTTGTGAAAAATCTGGTCATGAATGGGCTTATAGTTAGACTCAGCAACTCAGCAGGCATCATGTCGTGGGTTATGGGATAATCTGGTCGTCTTAGCCATGGAAAATTTAATAGCACAGTCAGAGATATAATGCAACAAGTCTGGCTGTAGTTACAGAATGGACTTCAAATGTAAGATTTAATAGAAGCCCTAAGAAGTCCAAAATCATGAAATTTACCAGAAGGAGAAATTTAGAGGGATTGAGATCTTAAAGCCTAAATAGTACCCATCTTAATCTGGTGAGTGAAGTAAAGTATCTTGGGCTAATATTAGACTAAGACTTAGTTGAATCAGCAGATAAAACGAATAACCAAGAGATTGGTAGTTACGGGAATGGTAGGCAGTCGCACTAATGGAAAAATGTAAGGTAAAAAACCAGACGTGTTATATCATATTTTTAACATGGTGATAAAACCAACAATTACATGTATTAGTGGTTCGGTGACCAAAGTTTCAACAAAAAAAACACTAACTGCAGCTATGAAGACCCTACTTGACCTCTCTTCTTTACATATAATTATAAGGGGAAGATGACAATGGGATCTTTTTGTCTTCATGAAAATCTGAGTAGCGTACCGGTTGGATCAGGACACAGTAACGTTATAAATGAACTTGGATGATGGTTTCTGACCATATGGTATCCAGTTATAGGCCTGATGTACCTTTCCAAGTGTCCACATTTGACAAGAAGACGGATGAAACCAAGAAAACATACTAGACTCAAGAGTGAAGGTTTATACCTAGTATATAGATGGGTCAAAAACTGCAGAAAAGTCAGGTGTAGGAATATTCGGTAGTGGTGAATATTTAAACATTTCTATTCTATTTAAAATATATATCTGCATTTCAAGCAGAAATTTTTCAATCTTGCAGTGTGCAAGAGAAATTAACATAAGGGCTTTCGAATTAAACAAGATCATTATATGCACTTATATCCAAGTAGTCATGAGAGCTCTTATAAGCCCTAAGCTGAACTCCAGGCTAGTGTGGAAATGCTAAAAGGAACGCA
Organism: Diabrotica balteata; assembly: GCA_918026665.1. Lineage (NCBI taxonomy): Eukaryota > Metazoa > Arthropoda > Insecta > Coleoptera > Chrysomelidae > Diabrotica > Diabrotica balteata. The sequence continues at coordinate 80,171,896 of OU898278.1, read as the reverse complement.
GACTGGCAGAACATAACAGTGGTATGGGTTCCAGGTTACTGAAAAAACATGGAACTGACAGAGCTGATACACTTGTCAGAAGAGCATCAGCTATACAACACTTCCATCAAGAGCCGTGGGAGTATCAAAAAGCATTGTTCGCGACAGTTAAGATACACCTGCATACAATAGGACTGTTTTATTGAGACTTAAGCTGGAGAAACTGTAGTAAAGAACCTAAAACCGTCGAAACATATCTTACATGACTGCCAGGCTTTTCCTTAAGACAGCTTGTGCACTTCTTCACTCTTTTCACTTATTGACCGTAGTATTATTATGTGCAGGTCATTTTCTCGACTTTTATTAAAATCCGACAATCTATATGCACTGCTATAAGTAATGCCTGTTTTACTTGATTAGGCACTTTAATAAATTCAAATAATATTTTATTTTATTGTAGTTTATCCAGTAAGATAATATATATGTACTTTAATAATGTGAGTGAGAAACGTACTTTAACCTTTAATTGTGGCTTGTTCCGATTTAAATAGTAGGGGAAGGTGGGGGAATGGTGCGCACCTAAGCGAGAATCGTTGTGGTGGTCAACTCTTAAACATAAAAAATAAAATAAAAACGTTATCTGATACCCTAATTATTCTACTTTCAGTATGCACTATAATAGATATTGAATTTCTTAACATAATCATATATAATTAGAAAAAGTAAAAAATTGCATTTGCGCACCGTTCCCCACCCCATGGGGTAACTGTGCGCACAGGGTGGGGAACAGTGCGCAGTAGTTTGGAATATACAAGTACCTAATAATACAGTGGTATAAAAACAAATTCACATGCAAGAACAAATATTTATTGTACGAGTGATTATATACCTATAATGTTAAGTAGGTATCTGTTTAACCTTGACAAAAGTCGCAAATGTATTGTTCGGGGGCATCTTTACCGGTACATGCCGCGTGGTTCCATAAGCCACATGCAACACACCGGTACCATAGTTCGCTTTTTCCATGTTCTCCACATATGCCACATAATTCAGTCCGCACGTCAGGTTCTGCATCAAATGGAACATAGTTGGGGTTGATATCGTCTACTTCATCATCGTCACAAATGTCACTATCGTCTATGTCAGATACCTCTGATGATTCAGGCGTTGCTGGTTTCTTATTTCTCCCTCTTTTAATTTCCGGAGACTGACATATGCGTTTTTTTTACTTTTTTTGCAACATTCTCTTTTGCCGTTATTTTTCTTGTAGTGGTTCCGTAGAAGGAGTGAGGTGGGATCGAGAAATAAGCATTCTCGATTTCATCTTCCTCGTCACGTTCTTGTGCATCAAGTTCAGGTGTTGGAGCCCTCTTCATTTTCTTATTATCTTTCTTAATATTGTTCTTTCCTAATGTTTTGACACTTTTTAATTTCATGTTTTTTTTCACGTCTTTTTCCCTTTTCTTTGCTTGAGCTTGTTCTAATCGTTCTTTTAGGGGTGTGCTAGTCAATATTTCAGAGTGTTGTTTCGAACGAGACACTGTTTTTACTCTTCCTTTTTCTTTTCTCCTTGGAATAGGTGCAAATTGGAAGAATGAATTATTTAATGTAGATGTCGATGGTAGATGGTTGTGTCCAGACTTAGATGTAGATGGTAGATGATCTTGTTCAGCGGTAGATGTACATGGTAGATGACCTTGAATAGGTAGATCCTGCTGCTGTTGTTTTGGCATATGAGCTGTCTGTCTATCTTCACCGTCTGAATTTTCACTAGGTTCGGGTGTTGCCGGATTAGGAATTTTTTGTAGATTTGGCTGAGATGCAAGTGTTAATAAATTAGCGCTACGTTCGGGAGAACCTTCTACTACAAACTGTCTCATTTCGTTGGCCGGAGCGAAATCATCTTCGTTGAATTTGTTAGGGTCAAATGGCCTTATTCCAGCAGAACGAAATCCCGAAACTGCTTTCTCCATCGATGCGACTTTTACGAACGCTTTATTTAACAGCTCAGCTACGTCATATTCAGTGATCTTTTCATGGCCTGTTGTAGTTAAATAAATATCATACTCCCTGTATAGCGCATTTTTTAAAGGACCAAAGAAGGATAGGTCAAGGGGTTGAAGGTGATGGGAAGTATGTGGCGGAAGGGACACCATATGAATATGATTTGACTTACAGAAATCGTATGCCTCTATGGATATATGGCTTGAATGGTTGTCAAGGATAAGGAGAATCGGGTCATTTAAAGTGGGATTTGCCTGTTTTTCGAAGTGCATTAACCAATCAAGAAAAAGTTCAGAATTCATCCATCCATTTTTTGAACATTTATAGTTAGCACCAGTTGGCCCATTTTTCTGCAGCGCAGGAGCCATTCTCTTTCTGGGATATATCAGCATGGGCGCGATATAATTTCCTGTGGCACTCATGCAAAATACGGCTGTAATGGTCCTCCCTCTTTCACCTGAAATAGCAGCTCCTACTTTTTTTACACCCTTACGTCCATAAACCTTCGGGCACTTCTTCTGTACAGTGGTTACACCCGTCTCGTCCATATTATATATCCTGTTTGCTTCAAATTTAAATTTTTGTAAAACTTTCTCGAGATTTGAATAAAAAAGTTTTAACTCGTCCGCATTAAATGCAGCAATTCGATTAAGACTAGTCCCCTCAGGCTGTCTCAATGATATTTCAGGATTTCGCTTGAGAAACCCATACAACCAATCTTTGCCTGCTAACTGAGTTTGTTTATTGAAATTATTTGGAATATTTTTCTGTTGAGCATAATTAAACGCTAACTGCCTCAGTTGTCGGGGCGTTACGCCGTAAAACAATTTTGCGAGTGTCAGAATATAGTGGGTTAATTCAGCTTCCACTTCTGCTGTAAAAATCGCCTTTCTACCGAGATGGGGGATTTTTAGTTGATTTAGAGAAAGCTTTTTTCTGAGTGTTGATTCAGGAATACCAAAAGACCTCCCAACTTCTCGTATTTTCCTCCCATCGTTTCTAATTGCATTCAGTGCAGTCTCCAGCAATTCATCACTATATTGATGGATTTCAGTCTTTCGAACGTAATTTCGTGGCATCTGAAAATAAAAGACGGATTTTAGTACCCAAAAACGATAACAATATTGCTTCATATTTAATTGATTAGTGGGTAACCGTGCGCATTTTCGCGCACGGTTACCCCACTATGGTTTAAAAACGTAATTACATCATCCTACAAAAATTACTTATCTAAATGCAACCAAATGGTGTGCATATATGCAGCAGATGATATTCTTTAAGAATATAATTATTTCAAAACAAGTAGTTAAGATTTACGGACTCACCGTCTTAATTTGTGCAAGTGGAAAATAGTAACAAAAACCTCAAATGCACACTTTCGCCTTTCACTAAGTACACAACTCAACTGCAGTGGCAGTTAATGGCTTCAGAGACTCTGTGCATGTTCCCGCTTAAGCCTGTTCGGGAGGGGACTCTCAGTATGCCGCGTAATTTGAATTTTAATGGTGCGCACCGTTCCCCACCGCGCACGGTTCCCCACTTTCCCCTAATTACTTTAAAATGGCACAAGAAAATAGCTTCAGAACAAAACTCTATATTTTCTGCAGGGGATTCGGTAAACTTTTACAATTTTTAACAATTTGGCCAAAAATACACTATTTTAAGAACTTTTATCTACCAGTAATAATAAAAGTAAAGCATTTTTAACGAATTTGGAGGTAATTATTTGATAAAACACGTTTTTAAAGCTTTAAAATGGCGATTTTTGAATGTTGATTTGTTAATTTTTTGTTTTCTAATAATTCTTAATTTTTAATTAATGTTGAGAAAATTTGTAAAAATAAAGCTACGACCTTGATATTGCGTGGAGAGTTGGGTCTTATAGTGTTAAAAATGTGGTTAAAATTTTAAAGTGTCTCCTCAATTAGTTTCAAAGTTATTCAATTTGTTTATCCCAATCAACTTTCTTTGCAATAACATAATTTAGAAAAAAATTAACTTAGACTGAGCCTACGGGTAGTATAAACAAGAGGGAAAGTTATATCAAACGAATTTTAAATTAGTAAAAAAACATTTCCAACATTGCAGAACTTGATTGCAAAAAAATGCAAATTTTTACTTAAACGATTTCAATAATTTTTTTGGTATTTCCTGTGGAAAAATTATTATTCGTATTAAAAAGGCTGGCAAGTTTAAGCTAAATTGTCTTACGATTATTCTGGACGAAGTTCGTTCCCTTTTTTTAAATTGTTGGTATCGAAAAATGAAATATGAACTTCAAACTCGAGCTATACAATATCGCGGATTCTTGTTGATGGATTCCGGATCTCGGATTCCTGTTTTGGCATTTATTTTTATAATTTGTACGTACTCTTTGCGTACATTACGAATATTCCGTTTAATAATAAACTTTATGATAAATTAACCTTGTAAATTGTTTAAACAATTTTTGGAAAAAAATTTTACACTATTTTAGGCCGACTTTTGTTGACAAAACTTCATTTTTCATAGGAAGGAATAGATCATTTACGAATAAATGTACAACAACCTTAATGTAGCAAACATGTAATTTAATAAATATTTATAGTTGTAGATAAGTAAATAATTTTAGTTTTATCAATTATTTACATCAATTTATTGCAAATCCAAGTTTAAGTGATCTATTTATTTATTTAACCTTAAATTTAATAACAAAAGGCATATTTGTAATGTACAAAAAGAGTAAACAAGATAGTTTGTACCGCGAATTTTAAAGTACTCCCTTCAATATCCCAAGCTGAACGAATTGGGGATCCATAATTGAAAGTTTTGTAGATGACGATACTCAAAGACAATATTTGTCAAATTGTGTACAATAAAACTTTAGTTCTTGTTTTAAAAAAATGGTATAAACAAAGAAGCTATGATTTAAAAAATTGAGTAATTTTGTTCTTAATTTTCGTAGAACAACTTATTTTTCAAAATGTGAAAAAATGCCAGCAGCTTTTCAAATAAGAAAAATAATTTTTTTTCCGAGCAATAGTCAAAAAGTTATTCTAAATGTTTATAAGCAAAAAATTACAATGTTTTTGCAACTAAGGTTTGAAATCTTAAAAATGTTTTTTCTAACTTTTTTTAAATTATTTTGATATAATAACTCTCTCTTGCTTATGCTGCCCGTAGAATCATTGTAAGTTTATGTTTTCCTGACTTATATTATTGCAAAAAGAAAGTTGTTTAAGATAAACAAATTAAATAAGTTTTAAACTAATTGACGTATCACTCTAAAATGTTAACCAGTTTTTTAACACTACAAGTTATAAGACCAAACTGTCCACACAATTTCAAGGTTAGAATGGTTCATTTTTACAATAGTTATCAACATTTATTGGAAATTAAGAATTTTTAGGTTTTTATCAGGTTTCTAAGCAATAAATTAGTAAATCAACATTCAAAAATCGCCATTTTAAAGCTTTAAACGTGTTTTATCAAATAATTACCTCCAAATTTGCTAAAAATTTGGAGGTAATTAACACAATTTTGGCATTGAATTATTAATACTTTAAAAAGTTCAACGAAATAACTGCAGGATTCATAAAGGTTTTTGACTTATCGAGGACTATAAAATTCAACAAAACTTCAGATATAAAATACCTGGTCAACGTCACCGGAATACCTTATTTTTCTGGAGCATAATTTCTACTCCGTCATACATAATATGTTATAATCTTCACATGCTCACTGGAAATTCTTAGTGAGCGCATAAAAAAGTACCTCTCGAGGACAGCTAGCCTATTTTTTTTTTAAGCTTATGATATTTAAACATTTCTTTTTTTATTCCGATATTTCTACGTGAGAAAACTTCGTTTAATAAACTGTTAAACTATTTTTCCAACACTTTGGGCGTCTTTTTCATAATCTAGTGTTTTATTATTTTCGTCTTGGATACATTTAATATTATTACGGCTTATTTTGCTTTATATTTGGCTATTTAATATATCTCCCTGTGTCCCACACTGGTAGGAGCAGGACATAAGTGACACACATTTTGGATTTAGAAATGCACTGGGAACGAGGGAAGCACTGTTCGCTGTGAATGTACTTGTGCAAAGGTGCATGGATGTTAATCAGCCAGTATATATGTGTTTCTTGAATTACAACAAAGCCTTCGATAAGGTCAGACATAACCGTCTTATCGAATTACTTGAAAAGAAAAACTTAGATATGAGAGACATCAGGATCATTAGCGCTATCTATTATAATAAGATCGCTGTGGTAAAAGAGAACAACGTCTTTTCAAATGAAATACAATTGAGAGGGGCGTCAGGCAGGGCTGTGTCCTGTCTCCTACTTTGTTTAATTTGTATTCAAAGGAAATAATCCAGGAAGTACTAGAAGAACTAACTATGGGAATAAAAGTAAATGGCTGACCAATCAATAATATACGGTTTGCCGACGACACTATTTTATTAGCGGAATGTCTTGAGGATTTACAACAAATTGTTGACAGAGTGGTAGAAGTCAGTGAAGAAAACGGACTGTCCCTAAACACAAAAAAGTCGCAATTTATGGTAATTACGAAAGGCCAACAGCGCCAAGAAAGCATAGCAATACATGGAGGACAAATTAAAAAAGTTTAAAAATATAAATATCTGGGTATAATAATTAATGAAAATAATGAGTACACAGAAGAGATTAAGGCAAGAATAGGACAGGCAAGAAATTCTTTCAACAAACTGAAAAAAGTACTCTGCAGCAGGTACATTTCAATTTCTTTAAAGATAAGACTTCTGAGATGCTACGTGTTCTCCGTATTATTTTATGGGTTGGAGACTTGGACTTTAAAGAAAGATGTTTCGGACAAATTGGAAGCCTTCGAGTTATGGGCCTACAGAAGGATATTAAGAATAAGTTGGGTAGATAGAGTCGCGAATGTCGAGGTATTGAGAAAAATGGGTAAAGATAAAGAGGTCTTATATACAGTTAAAGTCAGAAAACTGCAATATATGGGAGATGTTATGAGGGACGAGCGTTATAACTTATTGCAATTAATAATGCAAGAAAGAATACAGGATAGAAGGAGTCGCGGAAGAAGACGCATCTCCTGGTTGAATAATTTGAGAGCTTGGTTTAACTGCACTTCTGCTGACCTCTTTAGAGCAGCGGCGTCGAAAGTGCGAATTGCCATGATGGTTGCCAACCTTCTTAGAGGAGATGGCACGTGAAGAAGAAGATGTAGTTTGGGTTTATTTTTTTATGTCTTTTGGTCGGTGTTTCATTGGAAGTTCCCCCTCTCCAGGTTGGAAGATCTCCCTAAGGCAAATATCTAGATCCGCTACTGATGCCCATCGTATAGATCTCATAGGCGTTTTGCTACTAACTATACTTCCGTTTTCTTTTTGGCAACACTATAATTTTACAGATTTAACAAACCACTATGTTTAAACCTCTTTTTACATTTATCTTTTCTCTTATATTTTTTTTTAACTTAGTTTGACCCTCACCTGACCTCTTACTAATTCTTAAACTTCTTTACTGAAATTTTTCCAGATACATATTTCATTTCGGTATCTCTTATTATTATTACCCATAGTTTTCCAAATTTTACTAGGATTCCCTCTCATGTTGTAGCATCTTTTACTATTCAACATTCAATTTTTTATAGTCCTCTGCGATATTTTTGTTTATTTTCGCTTCTTTTTTAATGTCCATCACAAGCATCTTACGTTGTTGGTTTACAGTCTTACTAACTACAACCTTACAGCCAATATATTGACGTAAATCATATTTACTTGCGCTTGTGAGATCAGTGCACAGTTTGCCTCTTTGAACAGTTGATAAAGTTTATGATTGTACCTGGATCTCCACACTCCGTTTTCGTAAATAGGTCCAAATATTTAAAAATAAATAGTTTCTAAATTTTATAATAATATATTTGAGAATTATTTTGTCCAAAAAATTCAGTACTTCTTTAATGTACACACTTTACTGACAGTATTCTATTACTCGTTCTTACAACTTTTACTACCTTGTCTTTCATTTCTCTGTCGTCAAATTTTATCAACTTAATTCCTCTTGTTACTTCTCTTCAGATACCAAAATTTGTATCAATCACATGTGCTCGTAATTTAATTCACACTACTTACTTTTGTTAATTTTCAAGACAATGAAAAATATGTGTTTCGTTTTTTTAAACAATTGCTTTTTTCCCCGCGTTAGTCGTCGTAATGAAATCATTCCTGTTCCCAGGTATAATCCTGTTTCTATGAGCTGTATAGTCTTTAAGTCTATCAGTAGGATACTAACCTGACTCCCTTATCCGGGCTTGGGACCAGTTGGGATGGCAACAGTTGTAGACCTACTCGATCCACCCAACAAAACTACAGCGGGGCAGACCAATTTTGACATATGCTACAGAAAGAATTACAGGAAATACGCTAAGAGATCGAAAGAAAACGAATAAATAAATGGAAAGAATAAACGAATGGGCACTAAATAGAAAAAAGAAGTGAATAACTACATAAGCAGAATGGGAGAGATCTGTGTAGTCAAAATAGCAAGAGATAAGTCACCAATCGGCAGAAGAAGTATGGGACGACCGCGCAAAAGATGAAGTGGCAACCTTCCATAGAAGTAATGATCCACCAATGAACAAGCAGAATTGTGTATAAAGAGGAAGAAGAAGAAAAGAAAAAATAATTGCTACCAGATACTACTCAATAAATCAATAGCTTAGTTAGTGCTACTATAGATTAAGTGCTAATTTGGTATTTTAAACGCAGTCATATAAATGATTCTATATCGCAGTCTTTCGTATAAATGAAAAATGATTATAAATGCTCTAATATACAGAGCGTCCAGAAACTCCCGTGACAAACGAAAACCGCAGATTCCTCAGATAATTTTAAGACGATTTAACCCAATTCACCTAGTCCGAAAATGCTTCTTAATGAAGCTAGAGCTCTCTGAAGATGGCGCCTGGTAAGTAGTTTTTTTTAATAACTCTAGAATGCTTCTATTTAGAAAAATGAAAACTGGTACGACCATTTATTCTCCAGATAATCTCATATAAAATCTGATTCAAAATCTCATCTTATTATAAATTTTCAAATATTCAAATACTACAATTTACTCTTACCTTTGTAAAATGAAAGCATATAAATTTGCGTTGTCTAAGATAATTGTTCTGGAAGATTTTGAAATTCTGGGATACATGACAATAGTCTTCGAAGGCTAATTTCTAAATTTTCCTAAACTTTCAATAAAGTGACATCTTGATGTGATGTTACATCATTATGTCGCTCTGTTTCATTATTTTTTGGGAGCAATGAACCTGTTTCTCTTAACCTGGAAATTTTTCAGCGTATCTACTTTACTGCTCAAGCGTTACACCTCATTTCGCAATAAACTAAATGTATATCAGCGTATTCCTCATTAGTAAAAACCATTTTTGTAGAATTGAAATTATTGTGTTTGAATGCCACAAAGTAAAAATTAAAAGAGAAACTTCAAAGATTTTGACAATGAAAAACGTAGGTTATTATATGCTATTACGCCGAACGAAGTGAGGTGCGTAATAGAGGGCAAGTCAAGAAAAGTCGCTTCTTTGCCGAATAAAGTATACTATTTTTTCTTCAAACGTAGCAATTTTCAGTAGTCATTTCATAAATAGTACAATTCATACGCTATTTTTACTCGAAATTAACTGTGACAACTATCAAAGTCGTCTAGATATTAGAAATTAAAATAATTAAGTCGTCGGTGGGATTTGCGTCTCCCTGGTTACAGTTGTTTGACAGTTGTTTGCAATTATTAAAGACAGCTTATTGTTGTTCGCAAGCCGCCAACATCGGGAATGATTGCTGAAAGTTGTAATCAATCAACAATTACCAATGCGTATCAAGAGTGGGGAACATTTTTGCACGGTTTCAATTTTGAAAATGCCTCATTAACTAATTGTACTTTTAATATTACTATATTAAAAGATGTTTAATTGTTGTTAATGACATTTGTATTGTTGCTTTGTGACATGTTTCATATTGTTGCCACGACAACATTTTTCCCTCCGTCGTAAAGAAATGGGAAAAAAAACTGCTGCCGGCGGAGACATCAAACTTTGACAGTATCAAGTTAGATAAGTAATGTCATCATTATTTGACGTTTGAAGAAAAAATAAATTTTACCATTATGGCCATTTTTTACTAGGGTCAGCAAAAAGTTGAATAATAAAGTCAGCTATTTTCATTTATTCTATTCAAGTCATTATACTAGGATCTCAACAAACTTTTAAAATATTTGAATCATAATTATGATCCTTATCATTTATTGAGCACTATATTACGACGACGTCCGAATATTTTCTGGAACAGTCATTAGAGCAAATCAGTGAATGTTAGTGCAAAATTGCAAGTGCTCCGTGTGTAAGGGAGTGTTAAGTTCGAAGCCGGCTCTGCCACGTTGAGGACGACGATGAACTAGCAACGCTGCAGCGTTTTCTTCCATTTGATTAACATTGTTCGTAAGAGCCAACGCTGAAATCCACTCGTGAATCCGAGTTTAGGATCTGTGTCGTACGCCATCTCAGAACTATAAATATCAAATGTAGCTCTCTTTTCTACTCGCTGTATTTCTCTATCAACTTTCTCAAAGCAAACAAGTCGTCCGTTATCCTCCTTCCTGGCAAAAACCTAAACTGTTCTTCTTCTATCGATGTCTGTCTTATTAACCTTTGCTCTACAGTTCTCCCAAATTTTCATTGTGTGACATTAACTGTATCCCTCTACAATTCTTACAGTCCTGAATGTCTCCTTTATCTTTATATAATGATATTATCGCACTCTTCCTCCATGCATTGGGCATCCTTTCTTCCTTATATATTCTACTCATTATTTGCCACAAAATATCAACCCCTTCCTCTTCTAGAGCCTTCCAAACCTTCACACGTATTCTATCAGCTCCTATTGCCTTACTATTCTTCACCCCATTTAAACTCTTAACTCCATCTCTCGCTTTTCCCGGTATTACATTCTCATTTGAGAGTATACTCTGTCTCTCTTTCTTTCTCTGTCTTTTCAACTCTTCATGCAGCTGTGTAGAGGATATTTTCTTGGAAGCAGCTATAGCGCGCTTTGTTTTTCTCTTTGCTGCCTTTTATATATCCTTATCTTCCTTTCGTTTAGACCTCTCATTTCTCTTTTATCTTATTTCTTCTCTCTAACCTTCTGTTGCACTTTATCGTTCCTCTACCAAGTTTCTTTGTCTCTAAGAAGCCCTTTACCAGATGTTTTGAAGTTATACTTCTATACGCGCGGTAGACGTTGGAAATTTGCACGAGAATGAATCGGTGAAACCATTACATATCGACTGGTCCAACGAAGACTGTAGTAACTCATTTTTTATGTAATTGAGATAATTATAAAAATGTATTTACACTGTTACCAAAATTCATTCATCTATTAAATGGATGTTTTTATAGCATTAAGTGATACTTTTAATAATGATTTTACAAGGGTAAAACAGACTTAAGACAGAAATGGTCATAAGTGACTTTTGAATGAGTTACTATAGTCTTCGATGGAGATATTTTTAAAGTAATAAATACCGGAATTCTTTGTTTCTTAACTTTATTTATATAAAATGCTACATTTTGAAGAAGCTACTGATATAATTTGCAGTTTTATATTTTAATTCAATTTTCCTCATCCGACTTTTCTTCGCTCTCAACTGAATCAACTTCGAGCTCGACTTTAGGAGGTACATAACTCTTTGAATTAAGATTTTTATAAAATACATAGTACATTGTGGATATTTTGCCGGTATTACACAGCCACAGTAATCCTTTTAGTTTTTTTTCTTCAATTGGTAATGGTGCATCATACAGTTTCGGTGGAAATTTGATAGTAGTGGAAGGCCGTCCTCTGCATTTTAGATTTAATTTTATGTCACAACCTCTAAAACCATCATCGAATTCGTATTTAAACATTATAGAATTTGGTGTTCATGCGAAAATTTTTATTTCTCGTATTTTGCTAACTTTTATTGATTTCTTTTCGTTGTCAAGTTTCCAATTCTCGGTATCAGTCAGTTTTTTAAAATTAAAAAAATTATCTTGGGACATTTCCGTAACATCATAAACTCTTCCTGTAGTTTTAGCCATTCTAATTAATGTAACCCACTGTTCTGGCACATATACAACCGATTACCTTTTGTTTGCATTTTCGATAACAGCATGCATACTGTCACCTTCGTTCTGAGTGTGGCCTTTTTCCAGAAATCTGTGAACAATATCAATATGAAAATGAGCAGCAGCAAAAGCAAACATCGAAAACACAAAACGATTCCTATTTTGTCCCCCACAGTTGTCTGAATAGAATATTATCGTTTTAAACACTTTGTTGTGCCTTGAGATCTAAAAATTTCCAGAGGCAACTGGCAATTTCATTAGGACCTCTTTTAGCCACCTGCTCGTGCCATACATAGCAGTAACCCTGATTATTTCCAACATCATAAACTGTAAAGTTATATGTAGAGTATTTGCTTTTGTAGTAAAAATCACTTACGTTAGACAAAGGGGTAGCTAAAACCTTTTGAAGGTCAAAGCAAGCCACACACAAGCTCTTATCATCTAGTGCAAGCTGTTTGTCTATGTCTTTTAAGTATTCTGATAACTTCTTTGTTTTTCATATGGGACTCATATTGTTCGAGCAATTTTGCTTTTTCAGCATCACTAGCCATATTAAAAACAGAACAAACAGTACACTGGTCCATGTTTGGTTTAAAGAACCCAATATTGAACTGTTCATTGAAAATATCTCTATACTGACGTGACGTGGCAGCTGTAGTGATATTATTTTTTTCGCAATGCTCGTTGTACAATCGGTAAATTTTTTGGATAGTTAGCCCTTCTTCAAGGTATTCTTACGGATATAATGGGAAGGTACTACAGGAAACTGATTTATGTGATTTTTTACGTTGTCTATAAGTTCTGGTGATAGTTTATGTGGTCTGTTAGTGTGCTTTCCACGTTTATCTTCCTCTAATGATCCACCATCTTTCAGTTTCCTTAATGCTGTAGTGATCCAAGTTTCTGAAACGTTAAGGGTTTCCAAAAACATAGTTTTGCAAACACGTTGTTTTTCATTGCGAATGTAGAAGTAATATTCTCGAGAGTAATTTCTTCGAGACCGTTGTTCTGCAGTAATAGTTACTTGTTTTTTTTGGCAATCTGTCTCACATGACAAGCAATAAAATCCCACTTTCTCGTATGATCTTTTAATTTCCAAAATTCATTGAAAAAAAGGTCTCTATCTTCTTTAGCTATTTTGGTAGCACATTTTAGTCTACATGTGTTTGCGCATGGTGCACCCATCTGTCTTCCTTTAATTTGAATACCTTTTCGATTTTCATGTTCAAGTCCCAGGTTTAGACTTTTTTTAGATTTTTCATCCGCCCACTTACTAACGTCTCTAATTCTTTTCCTACTTACTCTCTCTATATTGCCTCTGCTTCTTCTCTTTCTATTTGTGGTTGCTTCAGTTGTATTCTTATTAGGTTCAATTATTACTTCAGGGATGTTTTTGTCTTCTGTCGGAATGTAATCTGGGTCAGTATCAGAGTCTGCATGAAATGGTTCCTCATCGCTTTCCTTCTCAATTATTTCATTTTCATTTCTATTGGCTTCATTCTCTTCTAAGCTTACTAAAATTAAACAAAAATGAGGTAAATGCCTACGTAATATTTTTTGATGTGGAATTTAAACCAACCTGTAGAACATTTAGGATTAATATCAGTCTCGTGGTCACCAGGATCCTCATTCGCCTTTTTGTATTTGCTTTCTTCTACAATACTTTCAGCAATATGTTTACCTTAAAAAATAAGTAGGTTTTTACTTTGCTATTATTATTTTAAATAAAGTTTATTATAAATTTACCTTCAAAAGAACGATAAGAAATATCCGTTTCAGTGTTTTTTATACGCTTTCTCAGCTAATTCCAATATTAACTCACTTCTGGAACACATTATGGCAATTATAACAAAACTAAACTTTTGAACATAACCTTAAACTAACGCAGAATACCGTAGTAACTCATGTTACGATACCTATGCTATCGCCTCAGATAACAACGAAGACTATTGTAACTCAAGATACGATGATTTTCTACGGTTGTCTTTCATAAATCGGAGATACTATAAAACTCTTACACGTAATATTGGTTGCATAACTACGTTTACTGGGATACGATTCTTTCCTGGGGAAGATATCATTATGTTTTATTGTTTTGCGCTCGTAACTCAAAAAGTGGAAAATTTGAGTTACTACAGTCTTCGTTGGACCAGTCGATATGTAAGATATGAGTAAGAGAGAGACAGAAGATATATTTTCTCTCTAATAAATAAAAATAAAACATCAAAATGTTCATTTTGTATATATTATATATATATATATATATATATATATATATATATATATATATATATATATATATATATATATAATATATATATATAATATATTATAATGACCGAGAACTGTCAATTTTGAAATACGTTAGTGTCATGTCTAATTGGCACATTTCTTACGTGTTTGGTTTATACGCTGGTATATGTGAGTTCGAATCCCAATATGAATTTTCCTTTTTTGTTTTTGAAATATTTAAAAACCCCACGTTAATCTTATTAAATATATGTAATATATGAAAAAATGCTAAATTTTAAAATAAAATGAAAATTTACAACATAATCCGAGTTTTTTATTTTTTATTTTTATCTTCCACAAACGTTTTTTGAAGTTATACTTCTACACGTGCGTTCGACATTGGAAATTTTCTCTTTTTTTCTCTCTCGAGAATAAAAATGTTCCTTTTGTAAAAATATTTAATATTTATTAATATTATTATTTTTTTAATAATAATATTATCATGGTAAATTAAACATATGTGTAGTAAGTTATGTATATTGTCATTTTTAAATACTTACTAACATTGCATTTTGTATTGACTTATATTGAATTATGTTGCAGTGTATTGTATTGTGTGTTTATATTAATAACAAAATAAACAATGAATTTTACTGCAGAGTATGTGTAAAAATGTTTTTTTGTATTCAACTCCTTTTATACATATACGAATATAAAAATATATATTTTCATTAAAATATTGATTAAATCCTTCATTTGCTATACTCCTATTACAGGTCAAATGTTTATATACAGCAAACTATGTACCATATACCTATATACCTATTATTTTTCTCTTTATGCGCTCTTAACGCGTGTATAGAAGTATAACTTTACGGCAGTCCCACTGGACTTCCACACCCGTTGGTTTCCTTGCCTTCCTCTCCCACACTCACTACAACTTTACTGTTGGCTTCCGACCATTTACCATTCCAGTCATTTACCGTATCTTTTTCCTCAAGCTTCTCCAGCACTCTAATCTTAAAGACTATTGTCGAATCCTTATCCTTTAACTTCCTCAACTTTATTTTCTGATATCCTATTTGCTTTCCTTTCCGCCTCACCTTTATCTCCGTATCCACTATTACCGATCGGTGTTGACTATTTACACACTCACCCTTTACCACTTTACGATTGGTAACCTCTTTTAGTTGATGTCTTCTATGTAGCACAAAATCAATCTGACTATTCTTTCTTCTGCTACTATAGGTAACATACTACTTCAGTCTTCATAAGGAAAGTAATTAATAACAACCAAATCATATGCAACTGCAAAGTCAATCATACTATTTTCCTTCATCATTTCTTATTCCTATCCCCAAACCTCGATGAACTCTTTCTATTGCCGCTTTTTCTCTACCAATATGTCCATTGAAATCACCTTCAATAAAATACTTTTCGTCTACAGGAATTTCAAGCATCTCACAATCAAGAGCCCTCCAAAATTCTTCGCTTTCCTATTCTTCACACCCTACTTTTGGGGCGTAGGTACATATGATGTTCACGATGGTATTGCCTGCTTTCAGTTAGTCACTCATTATTCTATCACTTCTTCGGGTTAGCCTGCTTACAAGATGTTCCGTATATACGTTGTTCAAAATAATATCTACTCCATTTCGGCCATGTTCGAAGTACTGTAATTAACTTGCATCCATCTCTAAGATCCCTCGACTTATTATCTTTCCAACGAGGTTCCTGCACACAAAGTACACCAATCCTTCTCTGCATGAAATCGGCGAAGCTCTCTTCTTTTATCCGTCATGCTTTTGACTTTGAGAGTTAAAACTCTCAGGATTATCTCTTGGTCCCTTCGGTCCTCTACGAGGTTGTCCTAGCTCTCTTTTCGCGGGGATTAGGCGAGGGCACAACTGCGTGTCGCTTACGTGGAACGCTCTAGCTTCTAAACTATTTTTCCATATTCCTTCTTTCGATGGTTTTAGCAAGGCTTGTACTGCCGCAGGCTCTTCCTGGCGCAAACCCTCCTCCTTTATCAGGGCTTGAGACCGGCACTGATAGAGAGTTACTCAATTCACGCACCAGCTACCAGAGACGGACTTTTTCTTAGTTTATTTAATCATTTACCATGTTTAATTTGTTTAAAGTCCAACCGATATACTCATAATATATCAACCAAACCTTGAAATCTATACATGTATAAGTATACATATGCAGACTGAAGAGTGTTTTTTTATTTCCAATAAATCACGAAGGTCAAATGTCAAAACATTACCTATTTAGTATGATATTATTTTCAAAGTATAGGACAATATTTTTATGGTTCATCTTTCTCTACTTTTATAATAAAACCTCTGCTAAATGGTATTTTCAAAGGATCTCGTTAAGCTTTTCCTTTGTAAATATCTTACGGCATTAATAGCCACGAGCCGAAACACGTACCGGCTAACATTCAATCGGTTGTAAAGATTTAAAAGAAAAAAATCATAAAAACACTGTATCTTTACCTGAAGATGCCGCCAAAATATTAAGGGCCGCTAAAATTCCACTTATACCAAAGTTTATCTAAATGTTGGAATAGTTTAAATTTGTTATGAATATGAATGCACTATTAGAGCAAGTCTTGTATGATTAATGATTGTAACCACTCAATTCCTTATCTTAATCTTAAAAATAGTGGGAGATATCAAAATTTATTATTTGCCAAATCCCTCCGCATCCACTGTCATTTTTAAAATTGTTAGTAGGCGCCAAACCGAGTCCAGTCAGTGTTAAACGTTCTTTAGCGCAGGTCGTGCCAACCATTCCGCTGCAGGCTTGAGAAACGCACGCCTGCTTACCACGTGGATTTAGTATTCTTGTGTTTGTGTTCTGGCAAATCGGTTGAATAAGTGGGTTTTTGTTGATTTCTAAACAAAGCGCAGCGGGAAAGGTGATATTATATATTTTTTATTTCGGTGTGAAGCGTTGATTTTGTGAAAATTTGTGATTGTATTTTATAAATAGGAGAGTTTTAAGGTTAGTAGCTGCATTTTATATTTCTATTTTAAATTTAGTATATCATGTTAAACAAAGACAAATTTGTTCAAATGATTTGCAAAAATTGTTTTCTTTATTTATCTTATAAATAGCATTGTAAGTACTAAACATTTATGTTTTTATATTATTAAAGATTTATTTTTATTTGTTATACTGTTACTTATAATCTTATTATTTTGTTAGTTTTGGTTTATAATATTTTTTATTAGGTATGTATAAAGGTACTTGCATTTATACATGCGAACAATCGCATATTTTTTTATTTTGCTATATGATTACATCTTCGTTTGATTTTTTTAGAGTTAGTGATTTATTATTTGTATAAATACATTCGCAATTCATTTATTGGTGTCAGTCTCAAATTATATTAGGTACGAGTATTTTTTTTGCGTTTATTCTTAGTTAATGTTGTGTAGAATATTCAACCATAATCCATCTATAAGGGATTGGTCACTGAACCGATAGTGACCAACTAGTGTTAGAGGGATGTTCTTTATAATTTCTGGTTTTGTCATTGCCTATAGTCCGGAATTATTGACGAACCATTACCTCGTTAGTAGGCAACAGGTGTTTTAATATGTCTTGCTCCTCTTGTCAGCGTTGCTAACTCTTCTAGGTATCTAAACTTATCATACATATCATGAATATTAGCTTGCTCTCAAGTAGTTGGTAAATAAAGACGTCATGACTACACACCATTAAGATGTTTTGCTTTAAACTTGCTGTTTATAAAATAAAACTTTTCATTTTTCAGATTTTAATACTTATATATAAATGCAGGATCTTCCTTTTTTTTGGTCTCATTTACTTTCATTGCGTTGGAATCAACCGTTTTTATTCTTAAGGTAATGTGGATAGGCTGAAATGTTGGTGTTCAACTGTGGAATAACCTATTAGAAGAAGAATATTCTAAGCACTGTATGTGGCCAGATATACTGGAATCACCTGCGGGTGTTGATATGGACGTTGTATCCGTGTAGTGCTCCCTAACTATAAAAACATTACTGCTTCCATTTTCTGTAGCTTCTTCCAGTTGACTCAGATATTGATTTCTAAACTACCACTGCGTCAAGGAGTATCAGTATGAAGAACGCTTTATAGAACCTTATCTGTGATCGACAAGTGAGATATTGTTGATATAAAGTAGAGCGTTAGTATTATCGACGTGGACACAAATTTGGATTATGTCCACCACATCGTATTTTATGAAGATGAAGAAAGTGTAGTGTAATTTGTAAAAAATCTCAATCTCTAGGACTCAACTTACATGCTAGCTGATGCATAGAGAGCCTTACCGCCAAACGCGTTAAAACAATTGTGGATGACCACTCCATAGTTGAATAAAGGAGAAGGAAATACCAGCGCTAAAAGTGCGGACGATAACACTGTTACCGAAGATAAAGTTGTGGCTCTATTCCAAACGTTGTCTGGATTTAGAGAACATGATAAACTTGATGCAAGAGAGTGGTTTGAAAATGATGGTTTTTATGAGCTAGGTTATCAGTACTTAAATGAATACGAAATCGTGAATCAAATAATTAAGAACAAGAACATTGTAACCTAAGCCAATGATGTGGGAGACAGTGATGACGCAGGAAGGAATGACCAATTAGCTGCTGGTCGTTTACATTCGGATGCCTACGATACTTATTAAACTTCAATGAACTAATTTCTAGGAAACTTCTTCTAAGTCTCAACTTATATTTCTTAAACGACTTAGAGAAATGGATATAAAAACAGATACCTACGTAGACTTTTTGTCTTTCTGTGCTATGTATTACCTCATACTTATTCATATTTATATCATACTTATTACCACATATTGTTATTCCACGAATTTCTTTTGTATTTTATAAGCCCTTTTTTGACGTCAATTTTTAATAACTTCTGACGTAATTTAAATTTACACGCTATTCTAGCATTAATTTTATCATTAATAATTATCATCATCATTATCTTTGATCTTATGCCTATGCGGGGTTGGCTTCCTTAATTACATGCCCCCATCAGTTTCTATCTTGGGTCATATCAATACCCTTTACCGACTTGTCCTGCTTAAGCGTCTTCCCTAGGATTTTTTTCCAGGAACCCGCAGATCAGCAATTCTTCGTATTGGATAATTAACTTATTTACATTGAACATGAACAAACCATCTTAACCAAGACTTCTCCTAATATACTCATTATTAATTTTATTCTTTTTCGTCACTTATCCACCTAAGCATTCTCCTTTCTGTCACATGCATTCGTTGTTTTTCTTTCTTTTTAACATTCAGTTCACTAAGAAAAGAAATAAAACAAATCCTAGTAAAGCACGTCATAAGAACATAAAATAAATAATTGATGGATTCGACCGTTACTTGATGGAAATTCATTTTATGTAACAATAAAACACTGAAAACTTTGTTTTCAAACTTCCACAAAATTTATTTTAAATATTATCACTACAGCTGTTTCGGCTGATTGCCTTTCTCAAGTGATCTATTTTGGCTTGGGTTTACAAATTTATAGTCTCTAATGAAATAGGTTGAGGAGAGGAGAACTGTTTGTCTCAAGTTGGTCATTCAGAATTATATCTGTGTTTTTTAATTTGTTGATTTCCATAGATTCTAACAAAGATAGCTTAAGGCCTTTATTTTGAATGTGAAGAATTTTAAATTTGTCATTAAAAGAATGATTATGATCTAGAAGGTGAAGTGCGTATGTCGAATCTGTTTTTCTATTCTTGAAAGCCCTTTTATGTTCTGCTATTCGTTTATCAAAGTTTCTACCAGTTTGACCGATGTAAGTTTTTGGGCAGTCGCCACATTGGAGTTTGTATACACCACTATTTAAGTGTTTTTTATTTTGGCTCTTGTTATTTTTAATATATTTGCCTAGGTTGTTATTTGTTCGGAAAGCTGGTGTTATTCCTTTCTTTTTTATGTGTTTGGCAATTTTTGTTGTTATTTTTCCTGTATATGTAATCGAGCAGAAGGTACTGGGTTTTTTCTCTGGTGGTGGAAATACTAATTTCAGGGCTTTCTTGTGTAGTTTTTGATTTAACATTTTATTAATTGTTTGTTCGTTGTATCCGTTGTTTACTGCTATTTGTTTAATTATATTTAATTCTGTCTCAAAGTTGTCTTTTGACATCGGAATTTCTGTTAATCTATGTAACATACTATGATAAGCTGCCAGTTTATGTTGTGTTGGATGGGATGACGAATTGTGTATAGTCGTGTCAGTATGGGTAGGTTTATGAAATATGGAGAAGTCATGTTTGTTTTGAAATCTGCTAATTTTTAAGTCTAAAAAATTTATGGATTGATTTTGTTCTGTTTCTATTGTAAATTGAATATGACTATGAACTGAATTAATATATGATAAAAATTGGTCGAGTTGCCTGTTAGTTCCTGTGAAACATACCAGTACGTCGTCTACGTATCTCCACCAATATAAAAACTGTTTGAATACGGGATGTTTTGAAATCTTTGTCTCTAGATGATCCATAAAAATATCTGATAACAATGGCTTAGAGGATTACCCATTAACATACAGTGCGGACTTATAATGGGTAATCCTCTAAGCCCATTGTTATCAATATTTTTATGGATCATCTAGAGACAAAGATTTCAAAACATCCCGTATTCAAACAGTTTTTATATTGGTGGAGATACGTAGACGACGTACTGGTATGTTTCACAGGAACTAACAGGCAACTCGACCAATTTTTATCATATATTAATTCAGTTCATAGTCATATTCAATTTACAATAGAAACAGAACAAAATCAATCCATAAATTTTTTAGACTTAAAAATTAGCAGATTTCAAAACAAACATGACTTCTCCATATTTCATAAACCTACCCATACTGACACGACTATACACAATTCGTCATCCCATCCAACACAACATAAACTGGCAGCTTATCATAGTATGTTACATAGATTAACAGAAATTCCGATGTCAAAAGACAACTTTGAGACAGAATTAAATATAATTAAACAAATAGCAGTAAACAACGGATACAACGAACAAACAATTAATAAAATGTTAAATCAAAAACTACACAAGAAAGCCCTGAAATTAGTATTTCCACCACCAGAGAAAAAACCCAGTACCTTCTGCTCGATTACATATACAGGAAAAATAACAACAAAAATTGCCAAACACATAAAAAAGAAAGGAATAACACCAGCTTTCCGAACAAATAACAACCTAGGCAAATATATTAAAAATAACAAGAGCCAAAATAAAAAACACTTAAATAGTGGTGTATACAAACTCCAATGTGGCGACTGCCCAAAAACTTACATCGGTCAAACTGGTAGAAACTTTGATAAACGAATAGCAGAACATAAAAGGGCTTTCAAGAATAGAAAAACAGATTCGACATACGCACTTCACCTTCTAGATCATAATCATTCTTTTAATGACAAATTTAAAATTCTTCACATTCAAAATAAAGGCCTTAAGCTATCTTTGTTAGAATCTATGGAAATCAACAAATTAAAAAACACAGATATAATTCTGAATGACCAACTTGAGACAAACAGTTCTCCCCTCCTCAACCTATTTCATTAGAGACTATAAATTTGTAAACCCAAGCCAAAATAGATCACTTGAGAAAGGCAATCAGCCGAAACAGCTGTAGTGATAATATTTAAAATAAATTTTGTGGAAGTTTTGAAAACAAAGTTTTCAGTGTTTTATTGTTACATAAAATAAACTTAAATTGAAAAGACGATGATTAACTAACATTGAAAATAGGGCAAAACGTATCATCAGGAAATTAGTATAAATCGAAAAAGATCAAAAAAAATATAATAAATAATAAAAACAAGATATAATGCCTCAAGACTTTTAATTGCTTGAGAATCAACTGTAAAATGACGAAAACACACCCGGAACTAAACTGATTTTAAGCAGATTAGGTATATCCGAGATGAAAATAATAAAATACTAGTTCACGAAAAGGATGACAAAAAGCGATGGAAAAAGTACTGGAAATGAAACCTTGGCAGTTTATTAAATAAAGAATTTGACGAACAACTAGATAAGTTAAAGGAAATAGAAACGGTAATGGTTACCAACAGTGGCGAATCTAGACATTTGCCTTGGGAGAGGAACTTCCAACTTGGGGGAAAACTTTCAATGAAACACCAACCCAAGAAGCATAAAAAAGATAAACCCACATTAGACAAAAATAGTTTTTCTGTAATTTTTGACCTTCTTGAGGGGGGGGGGGATTTTCCTATTTCCTCTCGTGTATCTGCCATTGGTCACCAAAACAACAAACGAGAAAATTCTAGGCGGTAAAACAAAAAAAAAAAAAAGGTAAAGCCGTTGTACCTGATGATCTTCTCGTGGCAGTGTGTACTTACATTCTTAACACAGACAGGACAAGTTGGCTTACAAGTTTGTTAAGAATGTTAAGATGGATGAAAGTGACAAAAAAGGATAAAATTAAGAATAAGTACATTAGGGGAAGTCTAGCAGTGGCACCAACCAAGATGGTTCGTGCCAACGTTAAGACTCTATTCGCCCAATACGAAGAATACTAATTTGCAAGTTCATAGAAGGAGTAGGAGAAAAAGACCAAAGAGGACGTGAGGGAGATGCTTGTGCAGGCATGTCGATAAAGAGGAATGGTATGACCCAAGATAGAAGCTTATGAAGAAATGTCGATAAAGAGAATGGTATAACCCAAGATAGAAGCTTATAAAGAAATGTAATTAGTATAAAAATAGTCTTCTTCGTCTTCTTCATGTCCTATCCGTGACGAATTGTGGTGATCACCATGGCAATGTTTATCATGTCTGCAGCAGCGCGGAAAAGCTGCATAGATGTTGTGTTAAAGCCAGTTATGAAGTTATTTATGCAGGATGTTCTTCCTGGTCCTCGCTTTCCAAATATTTTTCCTTTCAAGATAACTTGTAGGAGGGCATATCTGGATTCATTTCTGGTCAACGCGACCAGTTTTTTCCTGTCTTCTATTGCTTGTGTCATTATTGTTTAATGTGCTTCATGCTAACTTTTTAAGATAATGAAATTCAATTATTTATTCGCGTTTATCAAGGCTATATTTAAATTATTCAACTTTTTCAAATGTATATTCGCCCACATGATTATTTCCTGGTTTCTTATAATATATACTTAATTAGATTATTTGATTTATTTTTAAATACTTGTTGTCTTACTGCTTTATTGTCAACTTATTTATTAGTGATTAATAATTTTTATTCTTCATTTCAAAATATTGATCGAATGTCAATTTGATAAGATTTACTCAGCTTGCATGTAGAGACATTTAGTGTATTCTTAGTTGGAATAATAATGCATAAGAAACCTAAGAAACAGTCGATCAGATAAACATATCATTTTCTGGCAAAAATATTAATTATTTGATTTTTAAGATTGTTAGATTCTATGAAACGTGATATCTCACATTCCAGTTTGTTCATGCATTGTTAAGCATCCACGCCTTAATATTTCTCCAATTGTCATCAACAATGTCTTGTTTAATTATATCTGTAGTTTATCTACGATGGTAGAATTCTGTCTTTTTCAGTTATGTTTTTTATTGTCGTACTGTAGCCAATGGCTTATTGTACATTGTGTATGTTGTAGTATCCCACGCGTAATTGCCTTGTTACTAAGTAAAGTGGGCTACATTGTCTTTACAAAGTATAGCTTAATATATCAGAATAACTGTGGTACTTCGAGTGAGTACCAATCCGACAAAGAATAGATTTTTTAAATAAAAACCCATCCACATAACATTGGAACTGACGACCAGTTAGTTTTTAAGCTCAGTAAGTTGAAGTTCTTATTACAGCACCACCAAGACGTTCATGTTTTTGGTATAGTCTCTACTTTTACAGTATAAATAATTTGAGTAAAGCTAAATCTATTTTGACTACAGAAACTAATAATAACATTAATTAAAACTGTAAGTAACAAAAGAACAAGGAAACTAGTGAAAAGTATAATCGGTCTCATGTCCTCAAATATAATTTTGCTGCCATTTACAGAGTACCTACTATTCATTAAAGGTGACTTATCGCTATAGGTATTTTTTACACTATCTGAATGTATCGTTTACTTAAACCTTGAATATAGAAATCCATATGTAAAGATAGAACAATGTAACTTACTACCTAGCAATTATTATCTTTCGTAATATATAAAACGTACCAGTCAATGACTTCCTCTGTGTATAATTTTTATACGACATTGTTTTTATCGGTTCTAGGATTTTAATGCATTTAATTAAGATACATTGGTATGCAAGGTGCGCTATGTGAAAGATATATTATTTTTAATGGAATTTTTGGAAATAGCTAATTTATTTTTTCATCCCAGATTTCTTGTTGACTCCCAAATGATTAAAATTTTCTACCGCTTCAAATTCATATAATATTTCTTCTTCGGTTTGTTGTTTCTGTTTTGTTTGTATGTTTTGTCAAACCAATTATTTATGTATACTTTTGTATGTTTACTTACTACGAATCTATATTTTGTACGAGTTTTGTTAACTTTTGACCCCTTCTTTCGTTAGCTTCTGAATATAAACAAGAATGTCCATTTCGAACTCGATTTTTTTCTGAATATCTAGATATTTTAATGTATAACTAAAGTATAAAGTATAACTTCTCTTTTTAGAGATTTATTTATCAAACATAAGTTGTTTTTTTTTATCAATAAAAATTACCTGACTTTTTGGTTCCACCAAAAGACAAATATTGGATCCACCATCGCTCTATTCTTTCTAAAACCACTTTAATACTCTGGTATCTCATTCGTCTTTTCAATCAGTTTATTTTTATCAGCATTGCATTGTTTTGTTAACTTAATTGAGGAGAGCTGTCCTCTTAGTGGATCGATATGGGTCGTGGGACTGCTTCTGGCTATTCTTTTGGCATGTTTAATTTTTTCATACATTATATTCTGGGTTAATATTTTTCTTCTTTATATTTGAATAGTTCGGCTGAAATATTATCTCTTCTCAAGTTCTTATTTAGTTTGAACTCTGCATTGATTTTTTGTATCTTACTTCACACACCTATCATCCAGCCTTCCGATGATACTCGTACAAAAATCGGGTATGTGTGGGATCGGAAAGAAATGGGCACACATTTCATGCTCAATTCATACCCCTTTCTGATTTTATATTAGTCTATCTTACCGGTCGATCGTGGAAGGTACTCTGCGTACTGTTGTTAAAACATTTCAATAACGGTTATTTAACTATTGTGGCTATCTGTTTAGACGAAGAAGATCTAATTACAAAAAAATCGTTGATAGAGAGCAATGAATGTAAATATTGCTTACATGATGCTTGAAACAAAAAAGAACGAAGAAACAGAGTTTGTTACACTTTTACCTCATCTGTTGGATCATGAGACTAATTTTTTAATACTTCAATATGCCGATGTACACGTCCAATGGGTTGGAACTTAAATTGAAAGAAAAATTGTCAAGGCAAAACACCGATTTTAGAAGAGTTATTCCTTCCGGACAACGTTTGGGAGGATTTTTAATGTAAGGCAGTATTATTGTCCAGATTTAGCCATACGGCTCACACTCCCTCTAAGGGGAAAATTCACTCATCCGAGATACCTACGGTATCAAAAGGATTGAGCTCTGGTGAGACTCTTTCCATGTTATCGAGTCCTAGGTGACTTGGTACGTCGGTGTATCTCCTAAAAATTTTCGCACGCATCTGGACGCCGAAAGAAGCACAGCTTTCTGCATGACCTTATATAGATGTTCATTTAGACCCAGCTTTTTTATGTTTTCTAGGGAGTTCTTCGGAATGACTCCAGTGGTAGAAAGAATAATAGGTATCGTCTGGATACTATCCATTCTCCATTGTCTTCTTATTTGTATTTCCAGATCTCTGTACTTGGCGATCTTTTCGTTGTACTTAACACGCAGATTATTGTTGTTAGGTATCGCCACATCAATAAGAGTTGTTTGTCTTGTTAGTTTATTAACTAGCACGAGATCTGGTCTATTATGTGCTACAGTTTGGTCTGTGAGCACGGTGCGATCCCAGTATAGCTTGTAGTTGTCATTCTCAAGCATACTTTCTGGAACGTATTGATAATATGGGAGATGGTTTGTTTGTAGAAGTCCCAGTTTAATAGCTACCTCTTGATGAAGGATCTTCCCTTCTGAGTCATGCCGTTCCTTGTATTCAGTTGCAGCAAATGCCTGACAGCCTACGGTAAGATGTTGGTTCGTTTCTTGGGCTTGACATCCATATCGGCATTTGTCGTTTTGGACCAGAGGGTCTTTGTCAATATATTTCAGGTAATTTTTGGTTGGTATAACCTGATCCTGAATGGCGAGTAATGAACCTTCTGTTTCAGGGAACATCTTTCCTGATGTCAGCCAATAGTTTGACGCTATATTGTCGACAAAGTCTTGACTGACTTCATTCGGATGTCGCCCGTGCAGAGGTTTACCCATCCAGATGCGCATTTTTTCGTTCTTAGTAAGATGGTTTATGCGCATTTCTTGTTCCCATCAGGTTGATCGGTGTTGTGTCATCTACTGCGCAAATCGCGCGATGAAGAGTAGATGTCTCCGCCTGTACCTGAAAATAAGTTCTTAAATCAGTAATCTGTTTATCTAATTGCTCGCTTATATCAATAATTCCTCGTCCTCCTAAATACCGTAGTAATGTCGTTCTTTCTACTGCACTTCGAGGATGGTGTTTTTGTGCCTAACTAAAAAACACAATACTAGAAAATGCTCAGAATATCGATTAATTAGCCTATAATATAGCCTATATTATTATTAAGTACTTTTGAAAATTCTCGTACTATATCTTCAGTATTTTACTTTCATCTGTTAGTAGTCTCCTTGTTTAGTCTTATAAAACATATGTTGAGTCTGAAAGCCCCTTCTTTCTTTCTTCTTATTCTTTCTTTCTGTATGATTGTTTATTGTGCTCTGTGATTAATTTTTTATATTTTTTCCTGCATGCTTCCTAACTCGGCTTTGTGTTTGTTGTTGGTGCATATTGTAATATTCGTATGTATGCTTAGTTTTTCTTCCTTACTTCATCTTTACATTTTTTATCAAACCGCTGTTTTTTAGAGGTTAATGTCATGGTCTTAAACTTGGTATTGCTTTTATTTGAAAAGGCGCAAAAAAAGTACAAACAATTCAAAAAATACTCTTACATTGGCAAGTCCTTTCCTTAATTTCCTACTTGGATTAAAATCCAACAATATATTGAAACCTATTATTTGTAGTAACCTAACCTAACCTATTTCTATGTAGTAACTAGCTCATTATTCCAATATGATAGGTAGGTATTCTTCTTTTTATGGTTCCCTACTCAATCAATGAATGTTGGCGGTTACTTCGGCAAACGTTTCTCTATTCATAATTTAAACCCGTCATATATCATATTCCGGATCCAAAAGTTTTTTCCTCCCGTCTCCACTCAATTTTGCCTATTATTACGAGATGGGAAGGAAATAATTTTGAGTCGTTAATATTTGGCCAAGGTTTCTTTGCTTATAACAGGGGTCACCAAACGGCGGACCGTGGTCCGCATCCGGACCGTGAGCTTGTTTTATGCGGACCGCCGTTAAATTCAAAATATAGTAATAAAATTATAGTGTAAAATTATAATCAAATCTAAATATATAAATATCTTTACATTTTTAAAAATGCACATAACTAATACTATAATACAATACATAAATACTCGTAATACTAAACATAAAAGAATTTCTGTCCACTCTTGATAATGCTGCAGCTATTGATGCTGAATGAAGCTGCAAATGAACATTTTGGACCGGACCGCGGGAGTGTAGTATATTTTCGAAACGGACCCTCAGGGAATATAATTGGTGACCCCATATCCCAAATGCCTCTGGCTTGCTTATGGTTGGAGTTGTGAGCATCCATGATTCTGCTCCGTATAGTATAGTTGAGCAAACATAGCATTTTAGTACTCGTATCTTAAGTCCCAAGTTTGCATAGTAGTCCTTTCATTTGTATGAATGCGCCACTTGTTTGTTTAATTGCTTGAGATTCGGATCCAGTTGGTTGTTAACTCAGGTAGGTAGGTACATTATTTTGTTTACTTTTTCCAAGATTTTACCATTCGATGTAATTAGCGAAAATGTGACTACTTTGGTCTTATCTATGTGTATTTTAAATTGTATGATCTGCATATCTGGTGCTTCATATTTTAATTTCATTTTCATACTTGTATGTATGTATTCGCAAAAGTTTAGAAAAATCAATAATGTTCCTTTCGTTATTTTCATAAAATATACAGCTTGTTTAGTTGTTCTAATATTCCGTATACTAATTTCACTAGCGCACTAACGGTCTGAAATTGTAAGCTTAAGCTCTCCAGTATTCCGCGTACTGCAGACTCTGTGGGGAAGATTTCATCTCTTATACGTCGTAGCCCAATTGCAAATAGGGAATTTCTCATGAAGAAATAGTACAACAGAACAAGTATGGTTCTACAGAGCTGGTGGACTCCCGGGAAAATATAGCTCTGGCACGGTATGGGCGCACAGCCTGGTCCTGACCGCAACTCGTGGGAACAAAAATGGATAAGGGTACAAAAGAAAAGGAGGGACTCTCAAATGAGTGACTCTTCTAAATATACAAATATAAATATAAAGGGAATAGAGAACCGCGATCCAAATCGCGGACTCTTTTCCCAATTACATCCTAATGACCCTAATCAGGGTCCTACAGAGATCCTTGAGTACTATACGACAACTTTGGCAGAACTGCCTAAAAGTATGTATTCATTCACATTTTGTTTGTCATTCTAACAGGATTTTTTTATTTTTGTAAAAGTAAAAGTAGTTCTACGTTTTGATAACGAACTTTGAAAACTAAGTAGGGTTTATTACTTAATCCATCAAAATCAGAGTATGCAGTAGTGGGAGGTGAAAAAAGACTTATAGAACTAAGAGGCGCACAAATTTAAAATATTGATAGCTATAAATATCTCGGTGTAAGCATTACAAACGATGGTCAGAATACAAAAAAAATAGCTACTAGAACTGGTCAAGTTAATTCATCAATACATCAACTGAATAGTATATTCTGGAATAACCACATCACTTGAAACACAAACATAAGGATATACAAAAGTACCGTAGAAAGGATTGTTACATATGGTTTAGATTTTAGAGCTTTAAGTAATAAGACATTGACATCCTGGAAACTATATCACCACCAATGACAAGAAAAAGGAAATTCTAAGAAGATCGTGGAGACAAGAAATAAATGCTACAATGGAATATAGGATTCTCAATCAAAGATCGCAAGCGTTGGAAGCTAGGATGTGAGAAACAGAGACAACTAATAAACTCGTTTATGAATATATATATAGTATATAATATATATATATATATATATATATATATATATATATAAACTTTGAAAACCAGTATAGTGTTATTCTTAGCTGCTATGTTTCCAATTGTAGGCGCCGGAAACTCGCCTTTCGTCCTCTTTCGTCTTTCGTTTGTCAGAATGTATCTAGTCAAAGTTACACAGCAAAACTCCTTCGTCCATAATATAAGGGTAAGACGACCTGGTTCTATTTTAGAATCTCAGACCTATTTGTCGGAATACAAATGACGTTCCTTGATGGAATGACTACCTTTTAAATAATATTCTTAAAGTTCTCTTCAGATTTTCGGAGTAACTAGATAAAATTTTCGAGCCAATTCAGAAAACCTTCAAATTACAAAACACGACCGGTAGTATGCTTATTTTCTAGGCATAATTTACAAATACAGTTGGTAGCAACATCAAAATTTATATTTACATGGAATATCTTTGTTTTCGTTAAAATAACATATTTAGTTACACATTAATTCAGATTAGTCATACCACAATGAGTTTGTGACCACTGGAGATTAAAGTTTTATCAACAGCATGCGATAAGATGTAACGCAATAAAAAATATTGGCTGTTTATTGATGGTATCTGCTACAAACAATAAACATATTATATGTTAACAAACCAGATCATCGCTGTTATTTTTATTTTAGAAAATAATACTTGATGTTTTTAATAAAATTTACACATTATTGATAAGTACCAATAAGAACTCCATAGATCTAAAAGTGTGCTTTGATAATATAATATAGAATTGATTGTATTTTTTATTTACATACCAGTGATCTCTAACAACGTGGTCTTTTTTAATAAATTATTTCTTTAATCACTATTTAAGTTCAATTAAGATTACCTTCGTTTCTCCTATATTTAATATTATCTCAATATATACAAAAGAAGGGATTAATGGGTATGAAGCTGAATTAACAAAGCCTAGATTACTCTTTTTTTAATAATCAAATATATTTCAGTATGCTCTACAGCTTCATCAGTGATAGCTAAAAAGTTTATGATGAATTACATTATGAATAATAAGTAAAGATTTCTTACAAATTTGATATTGCCGTCATTAGATTAAAATGTGTGTGTGCTGTTGGTTTCTTTTGACTGTGGACTTAATCCATTAGCCGAACTAAAATTACTCTTATAATATATCTCTTATACTCATTATATTTATGAATATTTATAACCTAATTGATAATAATGATTTACAATATTAACTCACACATATATTATACAGGTACCTATATATATTTAGTGAGTGTTTTTTTAAGGAATTAGGCAAAAAATACTGTATGCTATACTAAATATTAATACTACCTACTATACTCTGTTTTTTAACCAGGAGGAGTAAACCAAAAAGACAGATTCACACCCAAGAAAGTTACTAGAAAAGTCACCAAATACATCTTCTTTTTTTGCTGATTATCTCGGCCTTGCGGTAATCCAGTAGCTAATATCGGACAACCTTACACGTAAATTTTAACCCAACTTTGTTTATTTATGTTTGAATAATATTTTTTTTTTCAATTTACCTCCAATATATATTATAATTTATAATTATTACAATAAAAAAAGGACGTTTTTCACATTTGGTCCCATGTATATATATTTAAATATCGGATGATCCAGTTTTATATATCTCTTGAGTCTATGGTATTTAATTATAATTTAGAGAATATTTTGATCCGGAGAGTCAATAATATTACAGATCTAAGTATGGTTTTTCACAGAAGTTTGTCTTTTAATTTGCAAATAGATCTTATATGCAACAAAGCTATGCAAATGTATGTATCAAAAAGTTAGAGAGAGTTTAAAGATTTCTGAAATACTGTTCTTTAAACTGTGTAGACCATATTTTTATTCTGGTGTTATCAATTTCTTGAATCTAGTTTTTTTTTCTTACCAGAAGAGTTAACTTTGACTTTGATCATTATTTTGAAGCTTAATGATCCAATCTCCTGAATTGCTTCGGCCAATTTGTTTTACATATTCCTTCCCGTTCACTGCTTTAGAATTTACTTTTTCATGTTTCTCATCACAGAATAAATTATGGTTCAAATATAGGTGTGGTCCTACTTTTCATGCATGGTTATCAGTTATCTCATTAGATAGATTTGTCAAACTTATGTATCAATACCTTTAGGTTCTATTGGAAGCACTAAAATGCAAAAAGGTACTTTGTATAAATAAATGTGTACTTACAATTTCTTTAATGCTGGATTCTTGTTTAATTTTGACAGTGAATTTGTCCTATTTGTTATCAATAAATCAAATTTCCTACAAAATACTGGATTTCTGTGAGATAATCAACAAATTCAATCTTTTATGTTACATTCTAACATAATTTTGCAGTTTTCTTGTGATGATCTACAACCAGGAAGAACAAAACCAACTGTATCAATAAAATCAAACTAAAACACAACATTACTTTACTTAATGTTCTTTTATTGTGATGAAAACAAAATGAAAATGCTTCTTAACAAGTATACACTAAATTTAAAAGATAGTTGCCGTTTTTCTTATGATAATTAGATATAAATAACATACATTGACAAATTTATAAAAACTTTAAACTATATTTAGTATAAATATCATCTAGAAAAATATCACATTATATACTATTCGCATATCACCAAGTCCAAGTTATTACAAACAACTTAGAGTCAGAAATCGATTTATATTTTAGAGGAAAATAAATAATATAAATAATATAAATAATATATATAATAATAAATAAATTTCACAAATGTCATTAGTGTCAATATGTCATAATTTAGTGCGGCGCGGAAAATTTGAATTATTACTCCTCCTGGTTAAAAAAAGGACCATAATAACTATTAATTTTTTTTAACACAACGCTAGGGCATAAACCCGGTTCAACACCTCGGAGGTTTAGGCCCTCTTTGTGTTTTTTTTTTTTGGTTTCATTAACTTGTTTAATTACCTATTTATTTTTTTTATTTTTGTTTTATTTTTGTTTATATTTTTTTACTTATTCTTTTTTTTATTTATTTTTTTATTTATTTTTTTTTATTTTTCTTTTTTTTTTCATATTTTCACTTATATAAAATTCACAATTTTAGTTTTATATTAATAATGTATTTAATTAGGATCTCATAGATACTTTTATCTTTAGTAGCAATCAAAGCTTGTAGATTAAAAGGTTTTCTTATATATTGTGTAATTTAAATTTGATCTATAAAATAATCTATTTCTTTTTTATATTTACAATCTAATATCATAAGTTCTGCGGTTCCTAATTCTCCACATTCACAACAGTTTGTGTCTGACAGTCCTATTTTATGTTTATGTTGTGAACTAAGGAGTGGCCAAACCTAAGTCTACATATATATGATATAAAAATATATATTATTAGATTAAAATGTTACGTAAAAAATCCTCGAAAAAAAAAAACAACAAACATAGCACCATGTGAAGTGGAGTTGCAATTTCTTTTTTTTTTTTAACAAACATTGGTTTAAGGAATGAATAACAATAACATTATCATTATCAAATAAAAATAACATAATCAACATTAACAGTTTCTAATATTATAATATTAAGTTATTATCAATAATAACTTAATATTATAATATTAGAAACTTTGGAAGTTTCATTGCTAGGTACAATGTGAAATTTTTATTACAGAAAGTTGTTTCGGTAAAAGAAAAAATTGACAGTGCATTGAACTGCCATATTATGAAATAATCTTTTAAAATAATTGATTTCAATAGCAGATTACCTTCGCGTCTGTGTAATTGATTGGGTGATCGTTTTGGTTAACGTACATAGATAAACTACACCTATCTAGATATTTCTTCGAATCACTCTTGTTGGAGGTAATATGGTCCTTTAAACTCCTTGATGAATGGACAATGTATTGCAAATTACAATTTGTCCAAGGAATACTATAGACTATGTTTGAGTTTAGAGAAAACTAAATTTATCGTTAAAACTGCAAACTTTAAGATGCCAACAGAGTTGGATATTAGTGTCAGTTTCAGTGTAAAATTTTGTATGTAATGTGTAAAATTTTTTTACACGGTGTGTAATTTTTTTTACATAAGTGTGATAACTGTAGTGTCACTTTTCTGGTTCACCGCAGTGTTGTTGAGGAATGGATCTTGTATAGTGTTATATGTTTCAAACGGTTTGATAAAAAATTTTTTCTTTAAAAGAGCTGGTGTATAATTATTATCTAGGAATGGTTGGTATAGAATTCTATGATTCAAGGCTTTTTTGTTGTAGTGATGTATCTATTCTTATATTTCTACAGAACAAAATACTGGTACGTCACGAGTGAGTGTTGTTTTTTTTTCAACCATTTTTCACTATATAAACAGCCGTTTTAAGTGTTACAAATTCGTATAATATAAGAAACTTTAAAGATAGGACGTAGAAAAAGGTAACTGGCACAAGAAAATTAAATTAGTATTTGATGTCATAAATTAAAATTTTTTTATATTAATTAATAATGAAAATTTTTATTATATTTAACTCTTTATCAAAACATACTACTAATTAAAAAAAAAATACATTATATCATGAAGTTGTTGTATCTTTACATATTTAGATGCCCTTGTTAGGATACAACTATAAAATTAACTGTATAACTTAACATGACGACATTCTACTTAGTTTGCTTTTCTTTTCAAATGAAATGAAGTGTTGTTTTTTATTTGTATTTGGTTTTCTCCTTCTATATTAGTAAGATATACTCTATTTCTGGATAAATAAATACTAAGAGGGTGTAAGCGGAACAGTTCTACCAAAATGTGCAATGAAAATTGCATGAGGATATGCGCATAAGGTACCTGCTGTTTTTGTTTGATATACCCTAGTATGAGTTCTCTTCTTCGTTCCTCTATCAATATATATATATATATATATATATATATATATATATATATATATATATATATATATATAAATATAAGGTTGAATGTTCGAATAAATGAACTTTGATGGTACACAAGGCAAATATCGAACACAGTAATTAATCAAATCTTGCCCAAGTACTTTCGATCACAAGATCGAATTCAAATTTATTAAGAATATAATGGAAAAACTGTTTATACATAATATTTATTTATTGCCCAAGTACTTTCGATCACAAGATCGAATTCAAATTCATTAAGAATATATGGAAAAACTGTTTATACATAATATTCATTTAATTATATTTTAAATAAAAAAAAAATAACAAAAAAGCGGCTCAAGAATAGATTTGTATATCCCGTAGCCATTAGCTGCTTTGTTTTGGGTAATTTTGGAATGAAAATACGATAAATTATTATTTTAACGTTGTACCCCAGTTTAAAAAAGAAAGAGCAAATTTGACCTAGTAGAATCCGAGATATGTATTTTTTTCCGAACTCTCTATTTTAAAACTGCTAAATTTTTTGAAGAGCGCAACTTCGGTCCTTCAGTCACCTACCCCATTCCTTTTGCTCTAGTCGGAACGCATAGTACTCTTGCTTACAATACTCATATTTAAACAATTTTTAATAAATTTGTTTGCTTAACGTTTTGTTAAAATCTTTAACTTTTTTTATAAAAGATTGGTTAATTTCAGTCCTTAATGTTGTTAATTAAAGTAACCGTGATTTAAAAAAAGGGGCTATCTTGGGTCCTAAGGATCTTAAAACTTTTTTGTTCGTTTTAAAAGTTGTGTTTTTTAACCATCTTTTCGAATATTTTTCTGAAGCTATTTTCTTGTGGCGCCTTAAAGTAATTACTATTTTAATAGGAATAAGCCACAATTGAAGTTTAAAATAAGTTTATTGACGTTCCAATTTCCACTTCGGAAATCTTTCTCATATTAGAAATATTAATAAATTAAACAAATATTGTTTTGTGTTACTTGGTGAAAAATTGTTGTTCTAATAATTTAATTCTATCTCATTTAACAAAAATACCTCATAATACTATCCCGCCATGGTAAGTATTTGGTCTTACATTTAGTTTACTCTCAATAAACACCAAATTCTGATTTTATGTGTATGTCATTTAAAAAACATCAATGACGTATCCTCGATATGTTACTGACTTACTAATTGTGGTATTTTCCTTTTATTAACTGGTATCTTTTAAGTAATTTTTAGTAATCATGTCGGAATAGTATTTGAGGTTTTTTTCTCATGATTTACTATGGAATCACTAACAGGAGAATTTTACTGGTATCATGGCATTTGATTGTCTTTTTAAAGACGAATCACATGCTATGATTTTTTCTGACGGATATTCTTAAGTTAAAGTTGATTACATGTATTCGAATGAACTATATTATAATAAATTTGTTCCAGGAACGCAACTCAGGAATATAGGCAATATCATTTTTAACTTTTTTCCATACGTTATTAGTCTACGTCTTGACAAAGAAAATAAGCTCCGAATTATTGAGATCCATTCAGTCAATTTATTTGGACTATCAGTAGAAATTAGTCCATTTTTCAAAAAATCTTATTAATTTTCGCAAAAACTATTCAACCAATCTGGCCCATCTCTTGCACACAATTCAAACACCATCAGATCTCTAAGTTTAAATACATTTAAACAAATTTTAATAAATTATAAAAAAGTTATTAATAATATTCAAGAACAGCGATTTTGTTGTTTATTGTGCAATAACTTTTTTGTTTATTAACAGATTTTAATTTAGCATATCACATTTTATGTATCCTTTTTTTTCTGAAAAAGTTGTCTATTAACGTCGAATCTCCTCTTCTTCGTTTTTTTTTTTGGATTTCGATTATACAATCATTTACCCAGTAATTGAAGTTTTTAAGTTATGAGGAAAATAATGAGTTTGACGTTTGGATTGTTTATTTAAAAATAGTTGCAATAAAAAATTGATGAGTCCCTAGATGAGAGTCTTATGTCTACGCAGTTGCGTCGAGTAAAAAACTAACTTAATTGACCTATAAGTAATAAATCGACCAAGCACAAACCATTAACAATACATGAAAAAGCATGTCTTCATACCACCTCTACAGAATCAAAAGAAATATTTAATTATAGATTATTTGAAATAATAAATACATCTCAAAACGAATTCTTTATATATCTACCGACCTTGAAGTTTAACTTTCTGATAGCTAGTATCGATTTATTTAGCAATATCTCGTTGATTCTAAAAATAACATAAACCTTTTCACTAATATTAAACTTTAGAAATTACGTGAATCCTCGAACAGCTTCAAGAACGTTTTTTCGGTGTCAAACTTTGGGAAGGGTGTCTGGAAGAAGATCGACAAGCTCAGAGAAATAAATTTGTTGTGAGTTTAAGTGTGATATTATGGTGGTAAATATATTGAAAAAGTATGGTAATACTGGAAAACTTTCAGAAGCCTCAGTCTTTGATTAAATGAAGATATTTATAACAGGCATTAAATGGAAATTAATTTTACTACGAATAACCATGTAAATAAGATTTACAAAAAAAATGTATTAAAATTACATATCGTGAGATTATTATATAACATCTTACATCATTCATAACCACTATTTTATATTTATTTTTATAGTTACTATACATAGGTTAGGTTAGGTTTTATAGGCTATACATTTTGTTGATGACAATAATTAAATAATGTACGAAATCCCTAAACTGTCATAGCAAAGCATCAAAGTGCAGAACCACATACTTGTGGTTTTACACTAAGATTTACATTCACTAGATGTAGTAACTTTGTATTTACCAAGGATATTCAATCAACGCCAAGAGTGAGGTAATCAGAGCGATTAAAACTAAGTAAACTATTTCGCTTGTATTTCCTGCAATTATTTACATATAGTGCGGTATCCAGTTATAGAATAAAAATGTTTGTTCCTTGTGTGAAAACTACGTTTGTAATAAAATTGGGTCATAAAGTTATAAAAAACCCTGGGACCCATCAACTTTTAAATAATTTAAATTCAAATGTGCGCTTTTTAAACATAAATCTAAATGTACCGGGTGATTCACGCAGTCTTGCATAGTCCAGTATCTTTATTCTAATTAAACACTCTGTATATTTTTATTATTTTAATAGGACTGAACTAGAGCTTAAAGCTCCTTAAAAACCCGATATTAACCAACTATATTATGTAAGGTGTATTATGAATAATACAAAGTGAAATTTTAAAATGATAATTTTAGTCAATAAATTAAATAAAACACCCAATATATTGATAATTATATTGGAAAATTAATTTCTATAGTTTAATGTCTTGACGAAAATTATAAATAATTTCAAAATTTGACCCTGTATTATTTATAATATAATATAGCCTACATAATATAGTTCGTTGAAATGAACTTATCAAGGAGCTTTTAAAAACATAAAACTGTACAATTGACAACTTGACATTCGTGAATCACCCTGTGCATTTAAATTTATGTTTAAAATACCATTAACATATTATTAAATAAATTGATAACATAAATATAATAAATTAACTTTCTTACTTAATTCATCTTAGACTTATGCAACTTACATTACTTTGACTTACTCATCGTTGCATTTACACAGATTTGTATTAATTGTTTTTTAATTAAATACTTTAATACATAAATTAAATTGATTCATAGAATCTCATATCATTCTTCTGTTTTATGTATTTAAGACCTTCCAGACTACATAAAATCATAAGTGTTACATATGGTTGAACTCGTATTGAAAAGTAGATTCTAATAATGAGTGAATATACAGGGCGATAAATTTAAAAAACCAAAGTTACTAATAATATAAGAGAAACTTATAGAGAGATAGAGAGAAAGAATTGTATAATTATGTCTGGTAATTTACGAGATAATTGGCCGTTTCCAGAATTTTGGGCCACTCTGTTTATACATATATTATATATATATATATATATATATATATATATATATATGATATGATGTGTTATTTTTCAATCATTTGATGACACAATTAATTAATATTGTAATTCATTTAATCAGTATTCCATCCAAAATATATCTCAATGATCTTAATTACAGACGCCAACTTAATATAAAATGTTTAAATTTAGTCTCATGGTTCCTTTTTGAGTTTTGAAATACCTTTAACTTATAATAGTGTGAAAATATACAACAGGAGCAGAATGAAATAAAAAGAAATGTAAATTGTTAATTCAAATGTTGATAAACCGCCTTGGAAAATGTTTATTACATATGTCAAAAGAAAACCAAATATAGATATCGTTTTGTCACTATTCTGACAATTGAGGAACTGCGCAGCCAAAAAAGAAAATCGCTTTACTTACAAATTATCTATACTACTTTACATAACTGATAAAAACAAATAACTTTATATTTTTAATTATTTTGTGTTCCAAAACTTTAATATAATCTCTGTAATATTGTTCTTCAATTTAATAAACCGATTTACTTCTAATTTCTTTCAATCCTAAAATTGATCCTTGTCTGATTGAGGACCAATTTCTCAAAAATATCTTTTAAGAAATTTTGTAGTAAAATCAATACCTAACATAAACATCTTTTTCAAAACCAAACACAACGTTCATTACGTCAATTTTTAGCAAAACTAAGGACAACATTGATGAACAAAACACAAGTGGTATTTACAAATTGTCTTGTGGTGATTGTAACATGACTTATTTGGATAGAACAATGAGAACCATGACTCAAAGAATCAAAGAACCTTAAT
The DNA here is from genome assembly GCA_918026665.1 of Diabrotica balteata. Lineage (NCBI taxonomy): Eukaryota > Metazoa > Arthropoda > Insecta > Coleoptera > Chrysomelidae > Diabrotica > Diabrotica balteata. The sequence continues at coordinate 80,132,445 of OU898278.1, read as the reverse complement.
AACACAGATAAATCGAACTTTGGACATCACATTAAATTTAATAATCATTGCTTTTCTGATTGAATCACAAGAATAATAACAATTTAATTATTTAATAACCAAAATGATTCTAGCGTCTGACGATACCAGCAATTAGTAACGAAAGAAGAAAATTAAATAGACAATCAGGTCTCACAATTTCAGCAGCTGATTTTTTTGTTGTGGGCGCATCTGGTGCTGGGTCTGGTTTTGGTGGATCAGGGTCCTGTGCAAACGCAAATTGTACCATTATAACGGCGATTATGCATATCAGTAATATTCTTTGCATTGCCATTTTCTTTATCGTTAGATGTATTAATATGTTGGAGCTTATTTGATGACAGTACTGTCTCCGAAACAATCTTCAACTTTTCTCAATTCTTCAGTTTTCTTCAATTCCTTTTCTCCTTCCAAAAACAAGTAACATTTTACACAACATTCTAATTAAAAATTTTAGACTTATAAACTTTTTAGCAGTCCTTGAGATATCCAAAGAAATAAAATTGAACCCTGATTGTTGCTTAAATACAGAAATTAATCTCAATTTTAATTATAAAACTCTTTGAAATTATCGTGGCAGACTTTAGAGAAGGAAAAGTGACCTTATGCAATCTTAAGTATTTTTTTTTAATTCCATTGTTAATTTATAACAATTTGTAATCAATCATTTGACAAATTATTCTTCTTTCAAACAAGACATTTTCAAATTTGTACTTAAAATTCTTACATTTCACATCAAGAGATACACTACTTCGAGATTACAATCAAGTTTCTTCTTTACATAATACATTATAAATGATTTGAATTGTTGTTTTAGGGGTAACTTGTCAATTAAACCTAATTTGACATTCAGTCAATTGTCAACATATTATTAATTATGATGCTATGCAAACAAAAATTTATAAAACTTTAGGCAGTCTTCGATCAATTTCTTATTTAAGTTATCTTAGTTTCCTATGTATGACACATGTCAATGGTCACCTTCTTTGAGGAATCATTTAAAAAGCCGAAATTAGATTCTGCTCATTCTTTCTGCCACCTTAGCTCCAAACAAATAGTCGGGTTCTTACACCCGTGCCATAACCAAATTTTTTAATGTGTTTTTTGTGGAGTCCAATGTACTGTCTTTTATATGTTTTTTCGTAGAAGCAACTTTATAAAGGAAAACTGTACCTTTTTCCACCAAACGGGATTTCCCATAAGTAGTAATACTTTTTAAAGCTTAACGTAAGTGAAAAATTGTAAACTTTGAATTAGTTACTTATATTAGTTTTCTATTGTAGCATACGAAAGTACACACTTCAAAAATACTATTATCTTCTATTCTTTGATTTGTCATAAGTGTGTACAAAAACATTAGTATTTTCATTTTTCAAAAACCTTTCAGATTTGCAGATAATTTTGTCCTAATAACAAATGTCAGAGAAAAGTTACATAAAATTCTATTAGACCTAAATACAAAGTCAAAATAAATCTAACAAAAACGAAGTACTTTACAAATGAATTGCTGAATAGCTTGGGGAATTTACTCTGGACAATAGTAATATAGGGAAGGTTGAATCATACGTATGTTAAGGATAAAAATCGAACTGTTGAAATATAATCTAAAGACCAATTTGAGTTGATTTTCCTTGGACTGGGCAGCTGTTTAAATCGAATATACCAAAGACTTAAATCTTTAGTCCGAAATGAATATATGAAACCGAAACAGCATAATCTCTAAACTCCAAGAACAAATGGACCGTAGAATGCTCAACATTAATCTACTACATACCTAGTTCATGTGGAAATAAGACGAATATCGAGGGAAATAGCTGTATTAAAAAAATCGCGACTATAAATTGCATTTGGATGCATAGCCTAATCGAGTGCTATTAAATTTATACAATCACTGCCTCTAATCTGATTAAAAACAAATCGTATTCCTGATATATTTTGACTTAATACTTATATTTTGATTATGTTGATAAAAAATTTAATTCTGATAACATTATTGTATAAAATTAACACAATTGATTATCAGAGTTTTATAAAGTACCAAATTAGGTCATTTTTTAAATATTACTGTTTACAAGAATTCCCTTTTCGAGTTTTGTACAAATATAAATACTTAAGCAATCGCGTCTTATCGCTTTGTAAGTTTCTCGTGATGTTAATAGTATTTTAAAGAACAATCACACGTTTTATGATATATTTTGATAAAATATATTGAGAGGAATTTTAACGACTTATTAATTTGTTTTTATGGTTTCCACACAGAAGATTGTACAAATTCTGGGCACACATGTACTATTTATTCACGGAACTACTATATCGATACATAAGTTTTATGCGGTTCTCTAAAAGAAAATAAAATTGAACTATTTAGAAAAAAGAAAAACTAATGTCCCCAGAAAAAACATTTTTTATACTAGTCTTATAGAGCTCTTAAAGCATTAAAATCACATCCATAGAATAAATTTTTTAACATAGTCAAAGTCTTGCAAAAATCATTCAACAGTGATTCTAACGTTGTCGGAAATTTTGTCCTGAGAAACAAGAATGAAGATTTTATATTATTCAAAGTATTAAGCCAGCCAAAACACATATTGGTTTTTTTTATTAACACCTATACTGTGTTGAAATCTGCACACAGTTGAACAATTATCAATTATTCTTTGACTTAAATTACAGATTGCTGATGACAGAATATAAAACCAAACTAAATAGGGTGAAAAGAACTGACCATAAAGGATTCTTTCTTAATCATGTGTTGTCTTATTTCCAAGGGAATTATAGCCAAGATTATAATGGGTTCCTTTCCTAAGCAATATTTGAGCATAGATATAGCAGCATACTAACTTGTTAAAATTAAGAGATGTTTCAACAGACTAAAATTATTACAATAAATATATTTAAACTAAAAACTGAGCGCTATATAAAGACAAAAACTTATTGGTAACTCATTGATTATGCTCGCTAAAGCAAATATTTAAAGATATTCACGTATACTAGTATCCAACCGATATAGATAAACGTCTTGTACATTTTGTTTTCAGACCGCAAGGTAATCGCCACCTACACAAATTTTTATGACAATCAAGTTGCAATTGTGTTAGTCTCGTTCGTAAAAGAATTGCCATTACATTACCATTGATTATTATTTAGCACTCAATCGTTTAACACTCAAATAAACAAATTTTTGCTCATTCTAACCGTAATACTTGCTGACTATACATTTAGTTACAATCATTATACATATGTTATAATCATTTAATTGTTAAATATTTAAATTATGATAATACTTATTAATAAATAATATTAAATTTTTTCATATTTATAATTGAATTATTGAATAGATTGCGCATGTCTCTTCAGTACTATCTTTCCGTCAGTCCTCCCGAAGGAAGTGTAGTGGTCATCGTGATGTCGTATATTTTTCGTCTCCAAAGATCTCTGTCTCTGGTCATTTCTTTTCACTCATGCATAGATCTTTTGTATATTCCTGTAATTTGGTCGATCCATCTTGTTGGGGATCTTCCTCGTGATCTTCGGCATTATCCCTTTCCTTGGATAATAAGTCTTTCTATGTTTTCTGTGTTAGCTCCCATAACATGTCCAAAGTATTTTAATTGTTGGAGATACTTTGCTTGAGATTCGTTTGGTGAACTTTATCTTATTTAATTTAAAATTGAATTATTTTTTTTTTTTTTATTTAGCTTTACGTGTCTCGACAGCGTAGGTCACTGACACAGGTACAATTTTATTATATTACATTACAAGAATATACAGTAACATTACAATCAATAAAGAAATACATTAAATACATTAAATATTGATACAATTATTACAATTATCCAATTCTAAACTACGTTTCTTCTTCTAAATTTCCTGGTGAAGCTTGGTTTCATACAGGAAGTTAGTAAGGTTTTGGAATTGATCTGGCGAACTGAGAATATTTTGTAGGTTTCGACTTAACAGATTCTTTTTTCTTTCGTTAATAAATCGGGGACAGTCTAGGAGAATATGTTTAACAGATAGAATATTATCACAGTGTGTACATGTAGGTGGATCTTGAGAAGTCATTATTAAATGTTTATGAGTTAGTCTTGTATGACCGATTCTGAGTCGGCGGATTAAGATTTTGTTTTTTTCGTGTCATGGAAGGAAACTCAAGCTTTTTAACGCTGGGATGGATGTCACGAAGCTTGAAAGGAATTTTATTCCAGTGATCTTGCCAAGACATTTGTATGATATTTTTAAAATACGACTGTAAATCTGTATGTAGTTGTATGTTTTCAGTCTCCATATTAGAAGACAAAGCTTGTTTTGCAAATAGGTCGGCTAGTTCGTTACCAGGGATTCCTACATGAGATGGAATCCAGATCATGGTTATGGATACTCCCATTGAAATTAAACTATCAAAAGAGTTTTGAATAGCTTGAACCAAAGGATGCACCGTGTACATACTTTTGAGAGAATAGATAGACGTTAAAGAGTCTGTACATATTGCTACTTTTTTATATTCTGGAGATAGTGAGTTTGTAGCTTGGAGAATAGAGAATAATTCAGCAGTTTGTATGCAGCAGAAGGACGGGAGATTGCAAGATATGATTAAATCTGTGTTTGAAGTTACAGCACATCCAACAGCTATAGGACTCTTAAAAGCATCTGTGTATAAAATTTGGTCAAGTCTGTTGTTAGCAATTAATTCTGTAAAGGTTTGCCTTAGAAATTGTGGATTTGTCTGGTGCTTATCATAATTAGTTAACGAGAGATTAAAATCTGCTATCAGTTTATTCCAGGGAGGTTTAGGTGATATTAATATCGGAGTTGTGGCTGAAAGGTCGATATTATTTAGGTGTGGTGAGAGATACTGTGGCATAGATTTAAGTTTAATAGGAGAAGGAGAGTTTAAAAGTTCATTACTTAATAATTTATAAGCTGGGTTTTCGGTATTAGCTGAGATTCGAGATGCATATTTTAAAAGGAGTTGCCGGCGACGTAGCCAGGGAGGAAGTTCATTACCTTCTGTGTATAAACTCTCTGCGGGGCTCGACCTGAAGGCTCCAAGGCATATTCGGAGTGCAGTGTTGTGTACAGAATTTAGCAGTTTTAGATCTGATGGGCTAGCTGACATATAAATGAAACTGCAGTAGTCTATTTTAGAACGAATAAGACATCTATAAATCTAACGCAAGGAGTCTTCGTCTGCACCCCAATGATGATTAGACAGAGTTTTTAATAAGTTAAGATTTGTCATGCACTTAGTTTTGAGATCTTTTAAATGGCTTTTTCCAAGTAAGTTTGCTGTCGAATGTGAGTCCTAAAATCCGCATACTCTTTACTGCAGGTAGACAAGTACCATTTATGGTAATTTTAGGATCTATAGTACTGGCTGTCCTGCGAGAAAACTTAATGATTTTTGTCTTTTCAACAGAAAAGTTAAATCCGCTTACTGAAGTCCATTCAAGCAATTGGTCAGTAGCATTCTGAAGTAGTTTGCAAGTAGCAACAGTGTCTTTTCCTCTGCAAAAAATTATTAAATCATCTGATTAGAGTGCAAACTTGACTGGAAGCTCAATTTTGTTACATATATCGTTTAAAACAAGAATAAAGAGTGTAGGACTCAATACCGACCCTTGGGGAACGCCATCAGTTTGTTTAAAAGTCCTAGAAATTTTGCCATTTTCTCTTACGTTAAAAGTTCTATTTGTTAGAAATTGATTAATAAATGACGACATATTTCCAGATATACAGTATTCCTCGAGTTTAGCTATAATAAGAGGCCTATACAGAGTATCGAATGCTTTTTCGATATCAAACGAAACAGCTATTAGGTCTTGTTTGCACTGAAAGGCATTAATAATTGATGTTTGAAGGATTGCTAGATTGTCTGCTGTACTTCGATTTGATCTAAAACCTGATTGTGCCAAATTGATTATTTTATGTTTTTCGAGGAACCACAGGAGTCTTTTATTGATCATTTTTTCCATAAGTTTGCACATTGTACATGTAAGAGAGATTGGTCTGTAGGAATTTGGATCAGTTGAAGGTTTGCCTTGTTTTTTGACAGGAATTATTGTGGATTTTTGCCACAAAGTTGGAAATGATTTTTTGGTCCATATTAAATTGTAAATTTCCAGCAATTTAGCTAAACTAGGCCTTGAAAGATTTTTAATAAAGATAAAGGGGATGTTATCTGGACCTGCAGCTGAATTTTTGCAACAGTACAATGTGTCTGATAATTCTTGTATTGTGAATGGCATATTTAAGGAAATTTGATCTGATTTTCTGCTATCAGATAAACTGGAGTTTAGATTAGTAGACATGGGAAGCTGAAAATTTGAAGTAAGTTTATTTGTTGCTTTTTTATGAAAGTTTTCACCCAAGATGTTAACAATTTGTTGACTACAAGTGACTGTGCTGTTTTGAGTAAGTATGGCAGAAATTTTTGAATAGGTTTTCTTTCCTGTCATGTGTTTAATTTTTTTCCAAATTTTGCTAGAAGGAGTGTCAGTATTTATGGATGAGACGTGTTTTTTCCAGAAGTCTTTTTTTACTTTGTTTAATTACATACTTAGATTTGGCTCTCAGTTTTTTTAAGGAAATTAAATTTTCTTTAATACTGTCTCTGCGGTATTTGTTTAATGCTGCCTTACTTTGTTGGATAGCCAGAGAGCATCTTTCGTTCCACCAAGGTGTTTTTTTACGAGACGAAGAAATTGTTATTTGTCCAATATTTGCTTCAGCAGCGGAGATTATACAGTTATTGAAAGCGCCAATATTTTCATTTGCATCTTCTGATAACTGTAGCTGATTTAGTTTGTTTTCAGTATATAATCGAGAGCCATCCCAGTTAGCGTTAGAAATGTTCCATTTTTTAAAGGAGTCGAAATGTTTAACAGATTTTTCAGATATTAGAATAGGAAAATGATTACTGTCATAAAGATAGTCAACTGGTTTCCATGTGAGGTTAGGATATATTCTTGGGTGGCACAAGCTTAAGTCTATTGAGGAGAATGTACCAGTAGCAATATTAAAATGAGTCTTGGAATGGTTATTCATCATACAAGTATCGGTAATGTTCAATACATTTTCAACAGTTTTTCCTCGGCCGAAGGTTTTTTCAGAACCCCACAATGTATTGTGGGCATTGAAATCTCCAACAAGAAGGAAAGGTGAAGGAAGTTGGTATATGAGGTCCACTAAATCGGCTTCGGATAAACTATAATTTGGAGGAATGTAGATACTACAAACTGTAATTTTATTTGGACACCAAATGTTAACGGCGATAGCTTCTAAGTTTGTGCAAATAGGAAGATGTGTGGAGTAGAGATTATTGGATACGAATATGGATGTTCCACCGCTAGCTCTAAGATAGTCAGTTCTCAGGAAATGATATCCTACAAAACCATTTAGAAGTCGTTTGTGGTCAGATTTGAAATTCGTTTCTTGTAAACATACTATGTCGGCAGTAGTATCAAAGATTAACTTTTGAAGGTGTTCAAGTCTAGGGTAAAACCCATCACAATTCCACTGGATTTGATTGAAGTTTATTAAAATGAGGATTTTTGGGAATGTTGGGAAGTATCTGAGAGACATTCCTCATCTGGAGGTTCCAGTGATGACAGGGAATTTATGCTCACTGTGTCTGCTGTGTCAGACTGAAAAACTTGCTTAAGTTTTTTTGATATTCTTGTAAATCTGTACTTTAGTGACCTATCTGTTAGAAAAGGATAAATATTATACATGTCAGAGAGTAATGATTTGATGTGATGTGTAAATTGTTGGGCTTCAGATAATATATTGCTACTACCATAACTATTTTCAAGAAAACTTATAAAATTGTCTACAGAAGTGGAAAAAGAGTGTGATGACTTACTAAAACAGTCTTTTATTGCTTCTTTTGAGGCATCCGTGATTTTGGAACTATCAGACGAATCTTTTTTTAACTTCTTCCTAGCTTGTTTCATTGGTTTTCTGTTTGTATCTTGATGAGGTGGAGGCATTGCAGGTGAAACTTCTTCTTGTGTTTCTGACACGTTGATTACGTTAGAATCGACTGAATTCGAAAAGGCTCTCTTCATTCCAGGGACAGGTGAGGATGGTATTTCTTCAGTTGTTGATGGATTCTCTGTAGTAACTGAAGGAACAGTTATATTTGTGCAATTGTTAGCTACATGTCCAGATTGTTTGCATAAAAAACAGAGCATTTTATCGGTAGACAAAAATATGCGATGTGCATTACCTTCAAATGGAATGACCAATGAAGTTTGGATCTCGTAGTTATCGTTCGGTGGGACTATGTAAACCTGTCTACGGAAGGAAAGAATATGGTTATATTCGTCGTCTGGAATTCCTGCTCTTAGGAATGAGATGGGTGAAGCAATCTGTAGGCCATAATCTTTGAGTGCTGACTCGATAAGCTCATGTGGAATAGATGGACATATATTTGATAAAACTAGACGTTTAGCTGGTGTAACTAGTCTTCTAATACTATGGTCTACGTCTCCTATGCGAACAACAGGATTATTTGTGAGTATAAGGTCCACACATTCTATATTGTTTAGGTAAATGCACAAACGGTTGTTCGAGATTCTGGAAGCGAAGCTAATGTTTTTCGGCCCAATAATATTTCCAATTGATTTGACGTAATCAAATAATTTAAGATTGTTATCAGTTATATGGAACACTATAGCCTGCTCGTTTTTTGGATACGTAGTTTTGCGTATTGCTTTGGCAGCAGCAACATATGAAACTGGAGGGCTGTTACTTTCAGTTGTATTTCTGTTATTTGCAGTTGGAGAGTTCATCTCGCCCCTGTAGTCAGAAGCGATAATGGCTTGATCACTAATATTTATTGGTAGTGTTTGCTATAGGCAAGTTTAAATACGGCATGCCGTAAAACTGGTTGCCTATACAAACCAGGAAATTAGCGACTATTCTGATATGCTAGTATCACAGAACAATGTTTATTAGAAATTGACAGAACTAGTGTATTTGTTGGTTATGTCTTCAAAATATTAAAGTAAATTAACTTATGTATAACTAACTTTGAGAATGTTATAACATTATTTCACGATTCACTGTGTTCCATAAACTATATGGTTCAAATTTTAGGTATAACAGTTTTGTTTATATCCAAAAAATTTGACAAAAATTCGGCACTTCACACACAGAACTTAACTCGTTCAGTTCCCGTTGACCGATTATAAGTACTTTCAATTGAATTATTTGTTCTGTGGTCGGTCCACAAAATTCGAAACATTCTTCTTTAACAAACCATTTTAGTAGCATCTATCTTTCTTCTTTCTGCTTTTAGTAGGGTCCAAGATTCACATCCGTGTGTCAGTATTGGGAATATTAGGCAGCTGATCAACATCATTTTTAGAGTTCGTGAAATTTGAAAGTTCTTCCACGTTTTGGCCATTTTTCCTACGGCCGCTTTTGCTAGATCACATCTACGTTTTATTTCTTTCCCTAGTAAACCTGTCTTTGTGATCAATGATCCCATATATAAGTATGAATTCGCAACCTCAAACCGGTCTAACTATTTCAGTAGTGTGTTCGTATAGTTCAGTTGTAAGCGAAATTAAGTGTTGTGGTACACCTCCTTCTTTTAGTATCTGCCATAACTGTTGTCATTTGACACTCTCGAACGCTTTGCGGTAATCTATAAAACGAATGTAGGGTGGTATATTGAATTCCTAGATTTTTTTATTATTTCTCTTATGTTCAGAAGGTGGTCTCTAATGCCTCTACCTTTGGTAAATCCAATTTGCTCTTAGGGTATTTCTCTACCTCTACTTTGGGCAACCTTGGTAGATGATCTCCTCAGAAATTTGTCAACAGAAGGCTTTTATTGTCTAGGATATGCTGACGATATAACAATTGTCGTCAGGGGCAGGGTTGCTCAGGTGGTGTCTGGGAGAATGCAAGCAGCCCTAAATATAGTTGACGACTGGTGTAAAGAAGAGAGACTGATAGTCAATGCTCAGAAAACACAAATCGTCAACTTTACCAAGAAAACAGCACTACAAGGCCTAAAACCACCGGTGCTGGGAAGAACAGAGATTTCATTTGCCAAAGAAACAAAATACCTTGGGGTATATTTTGATCATAGGCTTACATGGAATACTCACATTATAAAAAACCACACAGAAAGCTACTATGTCCCTGGGCAGATGTAGAAGAATGTGCGGTAAGAATTGGGGGCTAAACCCCAAAATGACTCTATGGTTATATACAAGGGTTATTAGACCCATGATAACCTATGGCTCGGTGACGTGGTGGACAAAGACGAAGCAAGTGGGAGCAATAAGGCTGCTAGGTAGTACACAAAGGCTAGCATGCCTGTGTATTACGGGGGCCATAAAAACAACTCCTACTGCATCCTTGGAAGTCCTGTTGAATTTACCACCACTTCATATCTTTATACAGGGCGAAGCCAGATCAGTGATGCACAGATTAATCCATAGTCAGCGACATATAAGCCAAACGCATGGTACTGACAACAGAAAGCTAATCGAGGAGCTAAAAGCCGATATTGTGATGGGGAAGCCTATCGATGCAACAGCTACTAGATATAGCTTTAACAATAAATTCACAATTAAGATACCGGGCAGGGAAGAGTGGAATAAAGGGGTACCCATAAAAGCTGCTGCTACCTGGTACAACGGATGGCTCAAAAACATCGGAGGGTGTTGGAGCCGGCATAGTAGGGACAAATCAAGGGATACATTTCCCGGTAAGTCTATCTAAGGATGTGACAGTTTTCCAGGCGGAAATAACTGCAATTCATCACTGTGTGGAAGAAATAGAAAGGCAGGAAAGAACGTTCTGTTTAGTTGCCATCTTCACAGATAGTCAGGCAGCGCTTAAGGCACTCAATTCTGTAGAGGTCAATTCTAAGCTAGTATGGGATTGCGTGTGTGCCCTAAATAAACTAGGAGACCGTAGCAAGGTTACGGTAGCCTGGGTACCGGGGCACGAGGGTCATAAGGGCAATGAAAAAGCAGATGAAATGGCCAAACAAGGCTCATCAATGCCATTCATTGGACCGGAACCCTTCTGCGGCGTTGCAAAGTCAGTAACAAGAACGGCTACAAAGGAGTGGGTAGCTCACAAATCTCTGGAATGGTGGAGGAATTCACCAGGACAAAGACAGGCAAAACAGTTCATTAGAGAACATTCGCCAAAATTTACGGCAGACCTAATTAGCAAAGATAGGAAAACAGTCAAAGCCATAGTAGGTCTTCTAACAGGGCACTGTAAGCTGAATAGGCACTTGAAGCTAATGGGATTATCAGATGATGACCTGTGCAGATTCTGTCACCTCGAAGAAGAAACGGCAGAGCACATTTTATGTCAATGTGACAGTCTGGCAAATGTGCGGTTTTTTGCATTAGGAGAAGAAAATCCACCGGCAAACAGCTACATGGAAGGTACAGTCTCGAAGCTACTAGACTTTATAAAGAGGGTCAGGCTAGAGAATGTTGTCTAGGACTAGAGGGCCACAATAGATCTGAAAAGGTCGAAGTGGAATAGGCCGAAAGGCCACCTCTCTTAATCTAATCTAATCTAATCTAGGTATTTCTCTTTCAAAAGTTATCCTCATAAAACAAATTATTTAAATATAAAGAAGTAATATTTTTCATATAATAGATAATATATATATATATATATATAGATATTATTCATATAACAGATAAATTTCTTCTTTCATTACGACTTTCAATTCATCAATGTTGTGATACTTTATCAATTATAATTTTCTTATAACAAATGCCAATCATCATTTTTATCATATCATATCACTTTTAGGAATCATTTAAAAGGGTGGCCACTCATTGATTATGTGTATCAACATTTTGCTGGCGTGTGAGATAAGGGAGATAATTATATCGTTGTCGCATTTACGGAAGCTGCTTTTTTATGTACTGTCGTTATTGTATATTTTATTTAGTCGTCCGGCCATTGATTGGAATGCCATATTTTGTTACAGAGCAAGTTAAGCAATTTTATTCTGGTTACTTCGGTGGCTTTGAACATTTCTGCATATGGATTGCTAATAAATACCATCAAATAAAAAATGACAAATAAACTTTTAAACTGATAAAATCGATTTTTGTAATAAAAGCGTTATGTAAAATATTTTTGTTCTTGCGGGAAATTACTTGAAATAATCCTAACAATCATAACCTTAAATAATATTAGGGGTGCCAAAAAATCGGCTTTAAATTGTTTTAACACACCGTGACATTGCTTATAGATCAAAGACAGAAACATTTTGCATTGATACACGATAAACTAAAAATAAATAATAAGGACATAGGTAATATTTAGTAAAAATTGGTTAAAAGTAAGGATAATTATTTTTAAAGATATTGCCATTCTTCAGACATATCACACTTAGCGATAATATTTAGACGTGCAGTTTGATGGAAAACGGCTTAAAAAGGGCAGTACAATTTCTATAAAAACCTCAACATGCATAATCACTACACATCTGATAGGATATGCATATTTGAAGACTTGATAATTTGCTTGCCGACAACACTTACATTGCGTACTTACAATTAGTTGAAAAACTCACTTTTTTGTTTATAAACTATATTCCGTGTATCATTAAATTGAAGCGATTGGTGTTTTTTTTTATTTTAGTTTTTCCATATCTTTTATTTAACGTTAATTTTAGATCATCCAATTTATACGTAACTAACAATATGTTTTTATTACAGTGATATAATATGTCTATTGGCCATTCTACAAAACGCAGGGATGAAGATGAAGACAGCGAAACACCCCCTCCTCCAGATGGTGGCTGGGGATGGATGGTTGTTTTTGGATCATTCATGATACACGTTGTCAGTAAGTGACTATATTTCTATGAAATACGTATACATTTTTCTATTACATTATTCGCTGTGTTGCAAATTGTTTTCTAAAACTAGTAGATTTCTTTCTAAGAAGTTCAAATTAAGCCTTGTAGACACAAAAGTATCTTACTCTGAGTAAAAGATATCACAGTGAGAGTTATGGTGTGTATGTATAGTCTGCTGTATCGAAGTGTTATGTAGCCTACTTATCCTCTTCTGCAATTTAATTTTAGTAGCTTCTAACATTGTTTTTTAATTTTTATGCTAAGTATAGTTCGTAATTGTAAACACTTAATCTACCGTCCCAAACAGATTTTAGAAAACGTAGAATGCCAATCTCCATCATTATTGTTATGAGACGAAGCACGTGATGCGGAACGAAGAAAAATATCGAATTCTTCAACTCGTTATGCAGGATAAGTATTTGGCAGAAGAGGGGTCGCCTCCGTATTTCGTGGTTAAAATACCTCCGACAATAACCTCCGCGGAGCTGTTTCTCAAAGCAGTCAACAAAACCATGATAGCCTTGATGATCGCCAATATCCGGACCGGAAGGAGAAGACTGAAGAAGAAGAAGAAGCAAATGTGAAGTGAACAATAATTACGTTGAACAATTATTAAAGCTAATTTTACAAAAATTTTACGAATCATTAAAAATCTTTACTGGCATCAAGGTGCGAACATCAGGATTGACCGGGATAATTCTAAAGAGTTTAAAACATAAAGAGGTGTAAGACAGAGCTGCATTTTGTCCCCACTAATATTTAACATTTATTCAGAGTTCGTTTTCAATAAAGCGTTGGATAGTGTTTAATGTGATATCCAAATTATTGGCGTAAATATTGTAACGTCATATAACGTGTGATGAATATAAACTGAAGTAAAATGCCAATATAACCAGAAGTGGTAACAGCTTATGGAGCACAACTGGAAAGAACTAACAATATAACTTACCTTGGTTGTAATCTAAATAAGAACTGTGACATGATGATGAAAAAAATTAGAACACGGATAAAGCCCAGAGCTGTCTTTTTTTTAAGTCGAAGAAAATCTTATGTGGAAATAGTATCACTTTGAGACTAAAAATTAGATTAGTAATTTGTTATGTATTATTTATTCTTTTATATGGTGTCAAAGGTTGAACTTTAACCGATGAACGTCTCAGAAAAGTGGAAATCTTGGCGTATCGAAGAATCCTAAGAATAAGTTGGGTAGATAGAGTTCGTAACAAGGTTTTTTGCAGCGGATGGGAAAAGTTACGGGAATAGCAAGGACAGTTAAAAATCGAAAAGTGGAATATTTTGGCCATATCATGCGTCAACCAGAGAGATACTTAATTTAATAATACAAAGCAAGATGGACAGAAGAAGCCGTCAACAAAATTAGTATAGCCAATTTCATAGCCAACATACGATAATCGAGCATGGCATAGGAAGAATAAAGAGGATTTTAAAAGAAAAGGTCATGAAGAAAAAAAACTGAATCATGGAAGGATCGTAGTTGAAATTTTTTTATGGTATCCCATTTTAAATTATGCAGAAACACTGCTCTCCTCTTTAAAATTAAACTTTTTATGCAAAAATACTTTTGTTCCACCAATAATTATTCCCATTATCTACCTAATACATAATTCGATACGTTATCTTTACGGCATTCGAAAAATGTGTTGGAAACATAAATACAACTTCGTGTTAAATTTCACATTAGAAATATTTGCGTCCCAACCTGTAATTAAGTAGTCTAGAATCAGATTCATTGCTCCCATTACCTGGCGGAATCCCCTGTGTCCTATATACGATGTTAGTTAAGTTGTGGGTATTAATAGAGTCGCTCCTCTCGTTGGCCATTTAATCGACAAAACTTTGCTTAAGTTTCTCCGTGTGCGTGTTAAGTTGGAATCCGAACTCTCAAATTAGTCTACAAGAAGTTTAAAATTAAGACTGATCAAGCTATGTAATTTAAACTTACTTCTTTATGTCTGCTAAAGCTGTTTTGAAAAATTGGAGTATGAGAATATTATTTATTATTATCAGCCGAAGAATAAATTCTTCAGTCTTGGTTTTGAAAAGATTATAATAATGTGGATATATTTATTTTCTGATAATGTCTAGGATGATTATAAATTTAGAGATATAATAAACTTTGAACAAATATTTACCGACAAAAATTTATTTATTGCTTTTTAAAATATTTAAAATTTAGATCAACAAACTTTATTATGCATTTGATCCGATTTTCAATGCTGTTTCCGTTTAAAAAAAATTTATGAGGGGTGATAATTATTTTGAAATTTTTTTGAGGGGTGAGAAAGAACTGAATGGCGGGTAACTCAAAAAGTATGATAATAGTTTAATGTATGATTTTATTGATAAGAAAGAGCTCGCATTGGATTGATGCAGAGTGATACGTCGTCATTGAATGATTGTTTTTAATTTTGCTGCAAAATTGTAGTGTACTGTTTCGACTTAAGGTTCTTTGGTCGGATGAAATAATAACTACACATATTATCGCAAATGATCCATAGGGTCTACTGAATTTTAGTATCAGGCCTTAGGTACGTCGGGTGTTCAACTTCAACGATCTGGGAAATATAAAAATTATAGTCACTGTTTAGCTGTACATTCCAAAATTTTACACACAATAATTTAAATATTTATACATATTAATAATTACTCAAAATATACATTATACGTTATAAAATATTTTAAATTTCTTTTCTTTTCATTTTATTAGTAATAAAAAAATGGGAGTATCGCTATTGACACTATAAATACTAGAAACTAAAATATATGTATCCGTTCGTTCAGCTTGGAAGTATTTTGACAGATTCATTGTAGACATATAACACAAAAATTCCTACCTCGCATTATTAATAACTTAAACAAACTTAAGGTCGATTCAGACACATCAGTCACGTCTCGTCACAGTCCTGGCGCCGAATCGAACAATCCGTCATACAAAATATTCTTTAATAGAAATATGGCACTGTCACTCACATTCATCAGGCGACGAACAGTTTCCCAGCTGTCAAATAATTAATAGTTCTGTGACTAAACAGAACCGGTTCGGCGCCGAGACTGTGACGGGACTGATGTGTCTAAATCGACCTTTACTGTCCAGCCTTTTTTCATTGAAAAAAAGAAGAATAATCATGAATAATGGGAGTACATATTTATGAACTTTTATTAAAAACTTTCCATTTGTAAATACTAATCTATTAACGACTATAACATTTCACAAATAAACATTTAAACTTTTGTTTTAGTTGATGCAGTTTTATTTTCTTAATAAACTGCATGTGAATATTTTTTGAATACTGTATTCTAAATTTCGGAATAATAGATATTATTTATAGATGCTATTTCCTATTAACACAGCAGTCTTTTTTTTGGTATTTATGTAGTGTAGCAAATAAGAGTGTAGTAATTGATGTATAATAATAGTCCTATCATCGATTAATTTAGTAATTAAACTTTTGTTGCACGAAATTCAGCTGGGATATGTTAATATACAATAATAAGAGTGTCTTGTTTTCACTAATGCCTAACAAATAGAGCCATCTTAGCCGTTTGAACAAAACATACATACAAAAGTGGTTAGTGGTCAAAATATATTTTGCTTCATTATTATTAAAAGAAACTTCTGGGAACTAAAAATTTGAACGATTACACGATGATATACAGTGGAGTAAATCAAAATTTATGATCCAGAAGTATTTCACAATTAGTGGAAACAAACGGAGAATAGTTCTTGAAAACGAATTCCGAACATGTTCTTTAGACATCTAAATATACATCAATACACAGAGAGTGTCTGGAGATGGAGAGATATCAATAATAGAACATAATGAAAAAAATTTATACAGAATGGCCCAAAAGTCTGGAAACGGCTGATTATCTCGTAAAATGCTAATTATAATTGTACAAAATTTGAGGTACACCTATTTTGGGATACGGAGATTCCATATTTGATATTTACAATGTTGCAAGATTTGCCGTTTCTCTTATATTATTAGTAACTTTGGTTTTTCAAATACATCACCCTGTATATTCAGTCATTATTGGAATCTCCTATTCAATACGAGTTCAACCATATGTAACACTTATGATTTTATGTAATCTGGAAGGTCATAAATACATAAAACCGAAGTCTGGCAACGCCTAAATTGTTTCAATAAATTTTTTAATACTAACTATTTTCAAATACATTAAAACGTAACAATTGATAGTTTAGAACATTTTTTAACATAGTAGTTACGTTATTAAGTGTTTAAAATGAGCTCAATTTGTGAGTTTCCAGCACCCTAATCGATGGTAGAATGCGTCTACCACATTTCTCCCTGATGGTCTAGAAATTATTAGAGATTCATTGATAATTCGTTGCCTTAGCTCTGCAAGACTTTCTGGTTAAGTTTTGTAAACTGAATTTTTCAAGTATCCCTAATAAAAATAATCCTTAGGATTGAAATCGAGTGAATGTGGAGGCCATTCAATTCTACCTTGTCTACCAATTTATCGTCCAGGAAATATCTCATCTAAATATCGCCGAACATTTACACCAACGATCTGACGTTAAATTTCTTATCTTTAGCGTTTCAGCTCGCGTTGTAATAATAGGTGGTAGTTGAAATTTTAGTTTAACGGATACTATAATTCGTTGGGTGATAGTCATTAATTTATTCTTTGACTTAGGTTAATATAAGTATATTAATTTTTATATCTTATCACAAGTTAACCATTTTCACTTTATTTTGTTTAAATAATAGTATCTAAACTTACAAGTTATTATACCTATATGCTAGATATCTAGATAACTTTATTATTTGGTAAAGATTACCTTTATTATTTTGATGATCATAACATATAATGAGTTTAGTGATGAGAAAAATTTCTCAAGGTACTTTCAAAATTTTTCTACTGGGTGGTGGAAGTGTGTAGCGTTATAACTGCTACATTGCCTTCTTTCTTTATTATGTTAATATATTTCGTTAATTATATTCTCCAATTTCCATATCTTCTGTCATAATTCATATTCTTCTATATCCTCCATTGTATCTCTTATTTTTCTATATATTTTCTAGGATATAGATTGTATCAGAATTATGTCGTTACTTAATTGATTCATTATTCTCTTTTCATTTTTACTGGTATTTGGTATAAAAACCAGTTGGCGTCCAAATCTATCTTCTTTATATATATATATATATATATATATATATATATATATATATATATATATATATATATATATATTAGTATCTACCTTTCCTATTTTCTTAATAATCATCATTTTTATCTTTTACTCAAGTTTCTAAAGAGTGAATTTTATTTTCATCTCTATTTCTGTTACTTTGGAACGAGAGGTCCCATCTTTATTCTGTTGACATTTCCCCCTTCCCGCTCGATACAAAAGTCCATATAATCGCTTTTATTTCTGAAAACGTCGATTTTCTTCATGACTTCTCTAAGAGTAGAATAACCAATTGTTGTGTCGTCTCCAGATTTGGAGTCAACCTCCGGGATACATTTCTCAGGTGCGGGTCAAATTCTATTAACATCCAGAAGACCAACCGGCCTGAGAATGGAACCATCATGGCGACGAGGATGGGATAATGACTGAATATATAGGGTGATGCATTTGAAAAACCAAAGTTACTAGTAATATAAGAGAAACTGAAAATCTGGTAACATTGCAAGTACCAAATATGGAATCTCCGTATCCCAAAATAGGCGTATCTCAAATTTTGTATAATTATGTCTAGGAATTTACGAGATAATTAGCCGTTTTCAGACTTTTGGGCCACTCTGTATAAAAAATCCTTTATAAAAGATATAATAATATAAAAGAACCCTTTCGGGCTACATCACAGAACGTTTTCGGAACAACTATTCCATTTTCTTAATATTATTCTGAAGCTATTTTCTTGTAACATTTCAAATTAATTACCATTTAACTGGGAATAAGCCACAATTAAAGGTTAAAATACATTTATTGACGTTTCAATTTCCACTTCGGAAATCGGACTCAAAATACAAACAGTAAATTACTTAATTAATTTATTAATTTACTATACTATAGATTTTTAAGGCCCTGGAGTAAAAATTCTTAATTATTTTCAATGTCATTTTATTTTCCACTATAGATCAAGTTCACAGAATAACGAATATAATAGAAAAAACATTAGAAGAAAATAAAGTCTGCTCTACAATCTTCTTGGATGTAGCACAGGCGTTTGATAAAGTCTGGCATGACGGTTTAAACTATAAACTAAGAACGTTCATGCCTAAACAGTATTCAGAAATCTTGAAATCATACATTGCGAATAGATATTTCAAAGTAAAACAAGAAGAAGTGTACACCGACTTAAGGGAGATCAAAGCTGGCGTGCCACAAGGAAGTGTCTTAGGTCCGGTCCTGTACCTATTGTATACGTGTGACATTCCAGAGCTAGAACAAAATACTATTGCCACCTTCGCGGATGATACAGCCATACTAGCGATAGGAGACACTAGTGAAGAAGCTACTGATAAATATCAGTAAATGAAATAGATAACTGGACCAGAAAATGGCGAATAAAATTAAATGAGACTAAATCTGCACACATTAACTTTACAAATAAAAAAAATAGAAAATTTCCCAGTTAGAATAAATGATACCCGAATTACTTATGCAACATCAGCAAAATAATTACTATTAAACTGGGAATAAGCCACAATTAAAGATATTGATTGACGTTAATAAACGTTTATTGACGTTTCAATTTCCACTTCGGAAATCGTTCTCAAAATACAAACAGTAAATTAAACAAATTTTGTTTTTTGTTACATAGTGAAAAATTCTTCTAATAATTTAATTTTATGTGACTCATTTATATTGACAATTCAGACATACATTATGCATTTTAAAGTAGATGACTTTAAAATGATATTCATTTACATTCTACATATCTTATAAAGAAGAGACAATAACATTTACCATGGAAAAGGAATATAATAACACGCTACCTTTCCTGGATGTTTTAATCTCTAAGAACGATACTGGATATGAGACTCAGGTGTATAGAAAACCAACACACACCAATAGATATTTAAATTTCAAATCAAATCACAATATTAATGTAAAAAAGGGAATAATTAAATCCTTATACGATAGAGCAAAAATTACTTGTTCTAACGAAAATTCGTTCTTGGAGGAGAAACATTTGTTAACATCTGTTTTATTAAAAAATGATTATCTTTTATCGTTTATAAATAAGGAATTTTCAACAATCGATCGGATAGAACAGAACAACTTAGAATGACATCCTACAGCATACACAAGAAATAATATGAGGAAAATAACAATACCGTACATAAAAGGATTATCAGAAAAACTTAAAAGGATAGGAAATAAATTCAACATTTTAACAACATTCAAAACAAGAAACACGTTGAGATCTATTTTGTCCAAAACCAAACCTAACAATGAACAAGAAAGGACAAAGAATTGCATTTATAAAATACCTTGTGAATGCGATCAGTTTTATTTAGGTGAATCATCAAGGCCATTAAATGTTAGAATAAGTGAACATCAATCTTATATTAAAAATAGAGAATTTGATAGAACTCAAATCTCTAAATACGCATAGGAAAAGGAACATAGGGTTCAATGGAATAATTCAAATGTAGTCCTAAAAGAAACGGATGGTAAAAAAAGAAAAATCAAAGAAGCGGCTCTAATTATGCTAAATGAGGCCAATTGTGTCGCAAATTCCTCGGCAGAATGTAGTAGGATCTGGTTACCAATATTGAAAGAGGAAGTTATTAATAAGAAAATACCAGTATTAGTAAGTCAGTAACATATAGAGGATACATCATTTATGTTTTTTAAATAACGTAACATATAAAATCAGAATTTTGATGTTTGTTGAAGGTAAACTAAATTCACGAACAAATACTTACATGTCGGGATAGTATTATGAGGTTTTTTTTCCTGGTTTTTCCCTCATAATTTACTATGGAATCACTAACAGGAGAATTTTACTGTCATCATGTCATGTATGTCTGAATTGTCAATATAAATGAGTCAGATAAAAATAAATTATTAGAAGAATTTTTGACTATGTAACAAAAAACAAAATTTGTTTAATTAACTGTTTGTATTTTGAGAACGATTTCCGAAGTGTAAATTGAAACGTCAATAAACGTATTTTTATCTTTAATTGTGGCTTATTCCCAGTTAAATAGTAATTAATAAAACATATAATATATAACATACACAAAATACAATAGATGAAAATACATTAATGCACATAACATTGAATAAAACATAAAATATGCAAAATCAGACATATACCAACATAGTGAGTACATCCATGTTCATGTTACTGCCTTGAAGTGATCAAAATATTCACTAACAGAGTAAAAATCAAATATCAAAAGGTATCTTTTTAGACTTTTAAGGAACTTTAAATTTATTCATAGAAAGTTGTTTTAAATGCTCCTTGGTATATCCGTAACAGCAACCTCCACCAGGAGCTGGGTATGGAAACTGTGATCGAAATAATCAAGAGAACAGTAGCAAGTCACGAGCAGAGGCTGCATAGTCATGTGAATGTCGAGGCAATCCAGCTTCTTGATAACACTGAACTAAAGAGAAGACTCATAAGGACAAAACCATTTGAGCTAGTGTAAATGTGTAACAGTTTAGTGTAAAAAGCAGAGTATAGTGCTGTGAAGTTATTGCATGCTAGTTGTAGTGCATTAGTTAATAGATAAAATAAGAGTAAGCCATAGGGTAAGCCCTTAGATTTAAGTATTTGCTGTTATTATGTTAGGTCAGAAAATAACTGATAATTGGTCATTTGTGACCAGATAGCAATATACAAACACCGCGCAGGTGTTAATAAAAAAAATTGATTTTCCTTCAGCATTATACAATTTTATACAATATTTATTATTTTTTTTTCCTTCGTGTTTTTCCTTATCACTGCTTGATAAATTTTCCAAAAATATAATACACCATTATCCGTGAGCTTTAGTTTTTTGATATAACTCGTTAACTTTTAATTTTTTTTCTTCTGTCTTCTCGTTCTCATTATTATTAAAATGGAATGTTGTTGTTGTTCTGTCAATATACATATTTCCGACTAAAAAATAGAACTGCATACAATAACAAAAACTCGTTAAACAAAGTTACTGTGCTAATGGTACAGTATAGGTTATTCATCTTATAGTTGGCAGTCGATATTTTTACACGTTTCCGTCTATATTTAGTATCACTGTACAGCTACGCGGTGACTGATCCGGGTGTAGGGGAGAACGGGATAAATAGTTTCAGTTAGGCATAACCTGTTCCTCACTACTTTTACAAATAATTTACAATGTAGTGAAGTTTAAAAATACTTTCTTGAAAAAAATAATTCAATCTCCATTTTAATAGGAAAATGTTATAGATAGACCAAATCGTTCATTTTGATGAATTAATTTTTTTGTATTGTCTTTCTGCGATGAGTGATACAATTATCCATCGTATAAATATCTTTTATTTACTTTTCACCGCATTTCAAACAAACAAATAAGGCAACCATCCTAAGTTCGATATGTTGTGGAAGGAATCACCAGCGAAAGCGGGCTATATTATAATTAGAATAACAATGTAAAAAGTGATTGGCGATACTTCTCTATGCAATTACATCTTGACTACTTTGGAGAGAATTTTTTTGATACTTTTAATATTTTTGGATTACTAAATTTATCTCACTATTTTTTAAGATACGTCTTTTATAATATTATATTATATATTCGGATTATATATTCGGATATGCTCTGTGGGAGTACGAGAAACACAATTCGCTAAGGATTTCTGCTTAGTTGTAAAAGACATGTCGTGGAATGCAAATTTTAGATTCCCCATGTCTCTTTTAACATCTTTTATCAACGTCTGTTTGCCTTGCAATTCTTAGAAGGCTCAGATTATAAAGCAGAGATCTGAATTGTGTCTCGAAACTATTTTACGATTGTTTAATTAGATGTCGCTACTGCGTCCGTATTGAAGCCATGTTATTGTTGCTTCTTAAAAGGCAGAAAATATTGATTTTTCACGTTGAGAAGCCCTATGAATAGCTCTTCTGACGAGACCTATTAGGTCGAAATACGTATCAAGAGATACATAGGATTTGTTTGCGTGAAATCAAATATTTGCTGCCTTTTCTCATTTTATTCGGATATGCTCTGTGGGAGTACGAGAAACACAATTCGCTAAGGATTTCTGCTTAGTTGTAAAAGACATGTCGTGGAATGCAAATTTTAGATTCCCCATGTCTCTTTTAACATCTTTTATCAACGTCTGTTTGCCTTGCAATTCTTAGAAGGCTCAGATTATAAAGCAGAGATCTGAATTGTGTTTCGAAACTATTTTACGATTGTTTAATTAGATGTCGCTACTGCGTCCGTATTGAAGCCATGTTATTGTTGCTTCTTAAAAGGTAGAAAATATTGATTTTTCACGTTGAGAAGCCCTATGAATAGCTCTTCTGACGAGACCTATTAGGTCGAAATACGTATCAAGAGATACATAGGATTTGTTTGCGTGAAATCAAATATTTGCTGCCTTTTCTCATCTTTTATAATACTTTAATACTATAGGGCGATAAACCTTGATGATTACTTAAAAGGGTACTTTGAAAACAAGCGATGAGCTTTGAACACTTAAAAAGATACTTTGCAAACTTAAAATGGGAGATAGACTTTAAATATTTGCAAAGATACTTAAAAATTTTGAAAAGATAGATTTTAAGACTTCTGGAATAAATTTCCAGGTTTTAAAAAGTAAACGAAGATACGACTGATAAAACTAATGTACCTACCCGGTGTCGTAAAAATGAGAGCACTCCAGAGCAGAACAAAATAGAATGAATTATACTGGCTGAGTGATAATGAATATTTTTATATAACTGTTATTTTAAATCAAATAATATATAATTATCAGAACGTATCATTCAGGCCATACAAGATTAACTAGCTGTCATTACCTCAAGCCTTTGATCATTACTGTACGTGTTTTCAGAAGGCCAAATATATATATATATATATATATATATATATATATATATATATTATATATATATATATATATAACATGAAAGTTGTGTATAAAATATCACAGAACTGTTGCTAAAGTGTCCAGTTTTTTACGATTTTCAAATTGAAAATCTTCGCTGAGAATATTCTTGTTTAAATAAGTGATGGATTAGACTTCCTGTTTAACTTATATAAAATATTACATATTTCATCTTAATAATATAAGACTTCTGTGAGTACTATTAAAAAAATTACAACAACATTAATTAAAACAAGTCACATTACTGTTTGCAGATAGTTATCTTCTCCTGACGAAGAATAAAGGATCATAGTTAGAGCCGATTAGATAAACTCTTCCTTATAATAAGATGTTTTTGAGCATTGTTGACTTCAGATACCATATTCGTTTGCCATGTTACTAATTATTTAAATTCTGAAATACTTTATCCAGGTGGAACTCGGCCCGTTATCTTCTCGCAAGTCAAATATTGTTTCTTCTTACTTTACTCCGAATATATGGAGTGGTGAATGACAATGAAGTGTGGAGAAGACGATACAACTTTAAACTTTATAGAAGATACCAGGAAGCAAATATCGTAAAATACATTAAGATAGGACGTCTGATGTGGGTAGGACATATAATGCGTAGGAAACAAACTGACCCATCTCGAAAAAGCTTCCTGATAGACCCATTGGTCCGAGAAGATGAGGAAGACCCTGAATAAGGTTCCTTAATAACATTTATAAATATATGAGAAATTTAGAAATACGTGCTTGGCGGGGGAAGGCGATGAATAGGACCGACTAGAGAGAAATTCTTGAGGAGGCGTAAGTACACAGGCTGTAAAGACAGAATGATTATCTTGAATATTTTTATTTACTGCGATTTATCACTGTGCGGATAATGTCATTGTGTTTATCCGAATCCAGCTTTTTATCTTGCTACGAAAATCATTATACTTAACGACATTATACTAACGAAAATCAAGACCTATAATTTCATCTTATAGACTTGTAATACAAATTTACAAATAAAGATTATATTTATATCGTAATAATATTAACTTATACTGACCTATTTTGGTTTTCTATGCCTTTTTATAATTATTAGGACTTCTAGACATTATTTTTTATAAAACTAGTAGGGTAAGCTATACAGTGATTGGCCACTACTAGTTATTGGCACATTGTCGGTTTTTTACATTATTTTAAGAATATAACGAAATTCACTGACAAATGTTATTTTTTTATGACAGAGGCAACCATGTACAAAATAGTATCTGACTTCATTTTATTGCACTACCTAACCTTAAAAAATTATCGACAGATCTATCAGACGGTGTGCTGTGTATCAACATTTTTTATCAAAAATACTTAAGAATCGTAAAAACCGATAGTATTGGAAAAAAGGATATTTTATAAGGTATGTTTTGTTACATAAAATTTATAGTTTTAAGTTATTTTATTATGTTTAAAATGACTAAATGTAAGTCAATAATTGCGTGAATGTGCTTCGTTTTTATTAAATTATCTATGCCAATCACTGGTTCTAATTTCTTTATATTAGACAGTTATTGGCCACTTGGCCATTCACTGTAAAAATACATTTTATTGATAATATTTTATATTTAGTGATTGGCACATGGGTACATAGATATTTTTTTTGTAGATGCCCAAAGTAAAAGAGGGTGCACAATACGAAAAAAAAATATGCCGAAGAAGATGTTTTGCTTGCGTTGAAGGCCATCGAAAATGGGATGTCACAAAGAAAAGCTTCCCAAATATTTAAAGTACCACGTCAAACACTTCAGTTTAGAAAAAGTGATAAGTTTACTAATAAGATAACTTTGGGACCAAGCAGTATTTTGAATAATAAGGACGAAGCTATTTTAGAAGAATGGATATTGACAAGTTACAAAAAAGGATTTCCAGTTAGGAAAGTAGATATTCAAGCTTCTGTTAAGGAATTTTTAGATTCAAACCCACGTGAAAAATCCATTTCAGGACAATTTTCCTGGAGAAGGCTGGTATCGAGGCTTTCTTAAGCGACATGAAATTTTAACTCACCGAACACCAGAAGCAGTTACTTCGGCTAGTGCAGTTGTTTCAGAAGGAGATGTTCGTAAATGGTTTTCTTTAGTCGAGGAATATTTAAAAAGTAAAAATTTAGATTATATTCTGCAAGACCCCACTAGAATTTTTAATGGAGATGAAACGTGTTTTTATCTGTGTCCAAAAATTTTAAAGTTATTGCGCCTCGTGGAGCACGGAATGTTTATGAGGTAGATTCTGGTCAAGCAAAAATGAATATCACCGTGATGTTTACCTTTTCTGCATCTGGTCAAGTAACTGATCCGATGCTTATTTATCCGTACAAAAGACTTCCGACTTCTATAGTTAATTCAGTGCCTTCTTCTTGGGGAATTGGACACAGTGATAATGGTTGGGTGAAAGTTGAGTTATTTTACGAGTATATTGGTAATGTTTTGTATCCATATATTTAAAAAAAATGATACTACTTTTCCAATAATCCTTTTTGTAGATGGCCATTCTACACATCAAACACTAAAGTTGAGTCAACTGTGTACGGAACTACAGATAATTTTAATATCGTTGTATCCCAACGCAACACGGTTAATGCAACCAGCAGATGTTGCTGCATTCAAACCGTTAAAAACAGGTTGGAAAAAAGCAGTGTTAGAATTCAGAAGAAAACATCCCCATGAAATGCTGACTAAAGAAAAATTTGCACCAGTCCTGAAAGGTGTCATAGAAGACTACGCAAAAGCTGAAACTATAAAAAATGGGTTTAGAGCAAGTGGATTATATCCATGGAACGCATCACGTATAGACTTTACCAAATGTCTGGGAACAAAAAAGGAAACAAACATATATTCAGATACAAACGTAAAGAAAAAAGGTTCACCTAATATTCCGTTTATCTCTTTTAATCAATTTAAGGAAATAGTTGGCGAAGAGAGAATAGCCATATTTAAAAAAATTGATCAGTTTGACGAAGCAAGTCATGATGAGTTTATCTTGTTATATAAATTATATAAAGAATTTGAAAAGAGCAATAGCCATCTTAATACGGAAATTCGTGACGATTCAGAAAACCTAGAAATCAGTACAGTGGACACAGAAATAGAAAATATGGAAATTATTTTCGACGAAAATATACTTTTTAGACTAGATGTAAATGAAGAGGAAAAAAGCGACCAACATTTATCACGTCACAATTATTTCGAAGAAACTGTGGAGACAGGGGAAGAATTACAAAAAAATGTAACACACGAAGGGCATGTAGAAGAATTACTTATACAGGAAAATAAAAAAGAAACTCGGCCTTTACCAGAAGCTATGGAAACAAATGATATATTAGATGAAAATTTAACACAGGAAAAATCTGTAGAAAAATTACCTAATAAGGAAAATAAAGAAGAAACCCAGTCTTTAGAAGAAACTGTGCTAACAAGTGATATATCACAAGAAATTTTAACCCAGGAGGTGCCTTCATTTGAAGAATCATTTATAGAGGACAATAAAGAAAATACCCAAAATAATAGAAGCATTCGAGATTTCGTTATTTGGCCTAAAACACCAGAAAGAAAAGGAAAAAAGGATTACCAACGATTACCGTTTGTTTTAACTAGTTCAGGATGGAAAAGAATTCAGATGGAGAAATTGGCAAATAAAAAACAAGAACAGAAAAGAAAAGAAACACGTAAAAACAGAAAGATTATCCAAGCAAAAAGAAAAAGCTGCAAAAAAAATTGGGAGAAAAAACATCAAAACAAGAAAGCAAAAAAATGATACAGTGAAAGAAAACAAAAATAAAACTAAATCTAAAAGTCCCAAACTAGATACTGACCGCCTAAACAAATATGATAATGCAGCAGGGACAAGCGGATTAAACAATAATACAAAAATACCTCAACGTCACGTACGAAAAGTATTCAGCAGTTCTGGAAGTGATGATGAACCCCAAAAGAATGACTTTGTTTATAATTCAATAGCTGTCGGAAAACTTTGTTTCATTTGTACGAAAAATATTACAAATTCAAACAAAGGTATCCGATGCTACAAGTGCAGCCGAACGTATCATAATTTGTGCATTATAAAAATTAGTCCTTCAGTAGATAAGGATAAAATTTTTTATTGTAAGACTTGTGTTGCTGTATAAATAAAATCTTTGAAATTTTTTTTTATTATCTAACAATAACATATAATAATATCCAAAAATAAATTAATTCTACACTAGGTATAGGTACGTACCTATCTACCTATCGTTTTAATAATGTGATTTACCTATGCCAATTACTGGTATTCAAGTGGCCAATAATTGAAAGTTAGTGGCCAATCTTTGGTTATTTTACAAATAACAAATTGTTTCGAAATTACAAATAAACATTGATTTAAATGGAGAAAATATTTTTTAAAATCATTTATCAATAAACTGAAGAAACCAAAAAATAATATTACGGGGTCTGTAAGTGAAATTTTATTAAAAAAAATTGAATTAACTGCATCCACCTTCTTAACTGGCCAATCACTGTATAGTTTACCCTATTTGTTGGTCAATCTAACAGCAACGAATACAATATTTTGACAAAATTAAGGGCTGCAGATCCTCTAAAAATTTTCAATACTACAATATTTTTGGGTCCTTAGAATTTTTTTTTATTGAGTTAGTGCCTCGACAACTATGATCATTGGCATGGTACAGTCAGGTATCTAGTGTAGTGTGTGTGTGTGTGTGTGTGTGTGTGTGTGTGTGTAGAGTAATTGTCTTGATACTTAGCAAAGTCGACGTCATTGTCTTTGCTAAGAGACGCTAATTGTATCCGAACGTCTGCGGTCCCTCTGGTGAGTACCGATCGCACAAGGATATAAATTATTTTCATTCATTAATTTTTAATAAACGAAAATTTCCACCCAGGTGACATTCGAACTCACGACCTTTAGGTTTAAAGGTAGGCACTCTTACCACTGAGCCACAGAGCGGGTTATTCGGTCCTTAGAATTTAAAATCAATATTTCCGATTTATAAAACGATCACCGCTATACTGGTCTCTCGAAATCGACAAATGAAAATAAGGAAATGTTTCAATTATTTTCAAAACATCGAGTATATTCGTTGGATCGATTTTTATACCTAAAGAGAAACATTTTACCCCCATTTCCCCTATAAATTTTATTGCCGCACACTAAAATTAACATTTTCCATGCGTTCATCAAATTTTTGCATACCGTCATTGTGTCGTTTGTAGTCTACGTAAACAACTCTCACAAAGATAGATATGCGGATTGTTTACTTCATTGAAACGGAAGAAATATTGTTTTAATTAAAACTCCTCATGTAGGTAGGTTGTTAAACATAAAGGGAGCCGTAAAATAATTAAAACTGTTATATATGATTGTATAAGGATATAGGCGAGGCAATGAAGCACTAAAGAGCACTAAACCTACAAATTTTCTGCAGGAAGATGAATAGCAATGCACCTTTTGCATTGGATTAGAGAAAATATCAAGAAAGTTTGTGAACAAAATTCATGGGGGTAAAATTAAAAATTATATTTTTTGCATACGGAAAATGCATTTCCAAAGTGCATAGAAAATGAAAAATTTTCAGCAAGGAAAATATTGACCTAATGACTTTAATTTTGTTAATCGGGGAAAATTTCGAGGCCGCTGAATACGAATATGATAACGACGATGGACCTCGAGCTACCTGGTGCCCAGTGTGGATCTCGTCTCCTGGAGTTTTATGTTATTTTCATTCTAAATCAGTCAAAAGTCATTACTCGGGGGTTTTCTAGGTCGCTTAACACAAATATTTCGTTGATAAATGACCTCAGAATATCGAATACCTCAACTTAATATCATCATCATCATTGGTGCTACAGCCCTATAAAAGAGCCTCGACCTTCCCAAGTCTTTTAAGCCAGTTAGTTCTATCCATTGCCAACTTTTGCCAGTCTGCTGCGCTTATTTTTCTACTATCCTCATCTACACCCTCCATCCCTCCATCTTAGTTTTGGCCTACCCCTACTTCTACTTCCCACAGGTTGTGACATAAGGATTTTTCTAGGAAGGTTGTTCTGCTGTGATCTTGCCAGATGTCCTGCCCATCTAAGTCTTCTTTTTTTTTATAAGAGATACTACGTCTTTACCACCAAATATATGTTTATATCTATGATATATCTCATAGTTGTACCTCCTTTTCCAAACACCATTTCCATAGATGCTACCGAATATTTATTCTCAGGATCCTTCGTTCAAATATAAGCAGCAGGTTTTCATCTGCCTTGGAAATGGTCCATGTCTCCGATCCATATATATCAACACTGATTGTATAATGGTTGTATATAATTTCTGCTTCTCATATGTCCACTCAATCCAAAATAGCATTTGTTTGCTAGAATTATTCTTCGTTCATGCAACTTTATATACTTAACTAAAAAAATTATCCAATCCAATTTTACTTTCACGTGTGCTCTTACACTTAGTCTCTCACGCATATTAGTAGACAAATATTCTCCAAGTCCAACATAGTTAACGTGCGCTTTTTTCTGTTCACTATATTTTATATTATTATGAGAATTACCATTGTTGTCATAATGTGGATATAGAAGGAATGGCTTGGTTTGTAATTTGGCATGTAAAAATTGTGCTGGGTTCAATTGTACGAATATGGAGAACTTTTTTTTTTTTTTTTTTTATTAACATTTAAGATTTTTTACAATCTGTTTTGCAGTGAAAACAATAAGTAAAACTTTTTGTCTTTACATGACAGAGAGATGTAAGGTCCAGTGACCAAATCATCACGACACAAGTTGGCTTTTTTACCGGTAGGATGCGCACATACACTGATACGCGAGCACTAAAAGCGGCACTGATCACAATGTCTGGGTGCTGTTGAGGGCCTAACTCCCACTACTGTAGGCTCTGTCAGGATCGGTGAGGTATGTCCAAGGGGTCATGTCGCTTCAATCTCTTCGCTTGTTGGTTGTTGAGAAGGTTGTGTGCCAGGGTATTAGGATGCACCCGCAACCTGTTTTGATATTGTTCAGAAGATTTTTTGCACTCTTCAGAGACTGTTAGTACCTGAAGATCTCTATGTATTGCATCATTCTGGATATACCAAGGTGCATTAGCGATTGTTCTCAGAGTTTTGGATTGAAATCTTTGTATTATCATAATATTAGATTTGCTAGCTGAACCCCAGAGCTGCGAGCCATATGTCCAAGTGGGTTTTATTATTGTATTGTATATCAGCAGCTTGTTGTCGATCGATAGGTGAGAGTTTTTTCCCAACATCCAGTAAAGTTTTCTGTATAAAATTCCCAATTGAAGCCTTTTCGTCCATATATGTTTGGTCCAAGTTAGACGTTTGTCAAGGTGAATACCTAAGTATTTTACGTCATGCTTTTGGGGCAAAGGATGTCCATTGAGGTTAACTTGTGGACATGTACCTCTTCTTAGAGTAAATGTAATTTGTGTGGATTTTGAGGGGTTTACTCTAATTCTCCAGAGTTTAAGCCATTCATTTGTTTTGTTCAGATGTAGTTGCAGTCTCTCTGATGCTATTATTGGGTTGCTATGAGAGGCCAAGAAAGCAGTATCATCTGCGAATGTTGCAAGCGTTAGGTTATTGCTTATTGGCAAGTCAGCTGTATATATCAGGTACAGAATCGGTCCGAGCACACTACCCTGAGGTACACCAGATAGGATGGGGTAGAGTTTTGTATGGGCTTCATTATATTTTACCAGGTATCTCCTTTCTGTAAGGTATGATTGAAGCAGTTTAAAGTAAGGGTAAGGTAAATTTTTCTTTAATTTGTACAGAAGTCCTGTATGCCACACCTTGTCAAAAGCTTGAGAGGCGTCTAAAAAGGCTGCAGTACAGTATTGCTTGTTCTCGAGACTACTTCTTATTGTTGTGTATAGTCTGTGAACTTGTTCGATTGTACCATGTTGGTTACGAAAACCAAATTGATGGTCAGGTATGAGACACTTTTCGTCCAATATTGGTTTGATTTTTCGTAGCAGAAGTTTTTCAAAGACCTTAGAGATGACTGGGAGTAGACTAATCGGTCGGTATGAGTTGACATCTTTTGGATCTTTACCAGGTTTTTGAATGAGTATAATCTGTGCCACTTTCCATTGCAGAGGAAAGTAATGCAGACTAAGCATAGCATTGAAGATCATAGTGATTGTTCTGTAGCAGTCATTGGTTAGTTCCTGAAGGATCTTACCCGTTATGAGGTCGAATCCCGGAGCCTTATTGGGTTGTATCTCATTCTTTATTATGTGTTTTACTTCTTTAATATTAAACTTGGTGATTGGTAGTTCCATTTGATATGGAGCCTCAAGAAAAGAATTAAATGGTTCTTCTTGTTCTAATGGCACTACTCTGTTAAATGGACTAAATACTGTAGAAAGATGTTCTGCGAATGTCTCAGATTTTTCTGTGTCTGTTCTTGCCCATTTACCTTTGACATTTTTTAGAGGAGGTATGGCGTCTTGTGGACCTTTTACCTTTCTCGTCGCCTTCCATAGAGAATAATTGGTGTCTTTGGACGGAGTCAAATTTTCTAAGTAAGTTTGGATCCCCCTGTTTTTCTCTTCTTTTAATAGATTTTTAAGTCTTCTGGTAATTCTGTTTAAATTTTGTTTGTCAATAGGAGCGTGTGTGTTTTGCCACTTTTTCCTAAGTTTTCTTTTCTCATCGATCAGGTTTTTTGCACTTTGCGAACAGTTTATGCTTTCCTTCCATGTTGTTTGTTCAGGAGTAGAAATCCAACCTGCCTTTTGTATGGAGGTAGTAAGTTGTTGTACCGCATTTTCAATTTGTAATTCTGTTTTAAGTGGCAAGTTCGTTGGTATTTGTTCTGCTAGTGCGCTTCGGAATATTTTCCAATTTGTTTGATTATTGGTTAGGACTGGAGGCTTATTTCTGAGTATGATTTTGGAGTCTAGGTCAATTAGAATGGGAGAATGATCTGAAGAGAGGTCCCAGCATGATTCTATTGCTAAGTAGTTAAGAGAGATACCTTTAATCACACAGAAGTCTAAGAGATCTGGTGTTTTATTTGGATCTATAGGCCAATAAGTTGGTTCTCCTGTAGATATGTGTTGTAGGTTGTTTCCTGTTATTGACTTCAGCAGTTGTCTACCCCTTGTTGTAATTATCCTAGAGCCCCAGTGATGATGTTTACAGTTAAAGTCTCCTCCTGCTATGAATTTGTGTCCAAGAGAACTAAAATAGGTGCTAAAGTTGTTTTCGTTGATTGGTTGACCAGGAGGACAGTAAGCCGCAGATAAGGTAAGGTTGCCTAACCAGTCTTCGATGACAATGCTAGTTGATTGCAGGTACTTTTCACTGAACTTATTTAACTCATGGTGTTTTATATTAGATTTGATAATGATAGCTGTGCCACCGTGTGCCTTGTCATTTGGATGTTTTGTGTAGTAGACAATGTATTTTGGAATTTTTATATAGTTTTTGTCTGTTAGATGAGCTTCTGATACAAGCATAACATCAATTTTCTTCTCGTCGAGGAAAATTTTTATTTCTTGGATGTGGTTCGTTAGGCCATTTGAATTCCAGACGGCTATTTTAAGTCTGTGTTGCATTAGTGCATTTTGGAAATCATAGTCATAAGAAGATTAAGCATGGTGTCCATTCTCTCTACTAGTTTTGTCATCAGGTTTTCAAGGTTGGCAATTTTCGTTGAATGGTTTGAGCCGACATTAGTTTGTTGATTTGTGATTTCATCCGCTTGACTATTTCCTGAAGTTTTTTGAGCGTAAGAAACACCAGGGGTTACTCTTTGACTATTAGTTTCATAGGTGTCTGTTCTATGGGTCTCTTGATTCTTTCTGAGTTGGGGGAATTTTTCTTTTTGTATTTGTTTGTATACGCTGCAGCCCTTATAGTTGGCCGGATGGTTTCCGTTACAAAGTACACATTTTACGTTATTGCTGCGTTCTTTTCGTGGACAGTGTAAAGTAAGATGATTACTTGCACACTTTACGCATCTTGGAGGCATATGGCAGAATTTTTGTGTGTGACCGTAGCGTTGACATTTGGTACATTGGGGAACCTGACGTTTGGGATATGGTGGTTCGAAGGACACAATCATGTTCTGGAGTGCTCTCACATCATATATGTCTTTATTATTTGGCTTAGTTTTTAATTCTATATAAAAGAGCGGAAGCGCTATTTTTGATCCATTCTTATATATATTAGCTATGTTGGTTACTTCGTGTCCCATTAATCCCAGCTCATGTACTAAAGCGTCTTTATCTGCTGTCTGATGCATATTACGAAGCACAACTCGGAATGTTCTTTCTTCCTTTTTTTGGTAGGTGTAATAATGTGTTTTTTTCTCATTGAGTGCTTTGGTTATGATTCGGTAATATTCAGAAGTTGAGGGCTGGATCTTTACTTGGTCGTTGTAGAGACATTTGATGGAGTATCCCAGAGGGGATATTGTTTCTAACAATTGTCGAAGAGGTTGTATATCACCTACATCTGAAACAAATATGGGTGGGGGTTGAATACTTTCTTTAACTGCATCAGTTCTGGTTTGGTTGGTCTCATCAGGTACTTCATCTAAGCTAGCAAATCTATTAGACGTTGGTGTGGGTGCTTTGAGCCAGTAATCGCTCATTATTGTTTGTTTTAGTTGTTTATCACCTCCAGGGCTGTCATTTCTTGCTCGTTTGTGGGCTTGAACAGTTTTCCATTCATGTTCTTGGTTTTCTTGGCTATCTTGTGGAGTAGAGATGTATATTTGTGACGGTAGATAAGAAGAAGAAGAAGAAGCATGATTAGAAAGAAAAGAGTTACCTGGTTGTTCATGTTGGTTCTCAGTTGACTCTGTCTCTTGGAGTAGTATATTGGTTGAGCAATTTACATTGCTTTGTTGTTCGCTAGACAAGGTTCTGTTGCTCGATGGTTGTTGCATGGTAGTTATTTGCAGATTAGCAATGTGTTTTTCTGAAGTTGGACATCTCGGCGGAGATCTGCTCACTTTGTTTGAATTTAAGAAGGGATTGTCTATGTCCATCCTGTATCACGATTAAATATTTTATACATCACGATCAATTATTTATGATACGCCTATGACTTTTATTTGCCGGTATTTGGCGTTTGGAAATACCACTTGTTTTATTTTGTTTGCGTTTTTAGAACACTGATAATTAATATTAGTAATTAACGATATAGTTTACAATAAGAACTGGTTATTTTTGTACTAGAGAAACAAATTTATGCGACCGTCTCCAGCAAAGGTTGGGACGAGACTCGAGAATATGGAGAATATGGAGAACTATGAAGAGAACTATGAAGAGAATCAATTATCTGATTCAAAAGAAGATAATGTAATGTAATGAAAAATGACATGATTTTTCGCATGTGAAAAAATTGAACAGGTGTAGTGTATGGAAAACTGCTATTAACTCTTGCCTACGAGTAAGCGTAAAGGTATTATTTAATATCTGACTATAATTGTTGCATTGAACTGTTTTGTTTATCTCTGAACATTTTTGTGCTCATTGGTGATCTTTCAAATCGCCTTTCGCTTTACGCAAATTTTATAGGCAACCAATAATACGACGTGATGTGTTGTTGTTATCTTGATACTGGCCAATAATTACAACCATTATGGATAATCCTAGACCTGTTGCTTTTGACTACAACGGCAACAAAATTGAACAAACTAGTTCAAACGTAACTAAATCCCTAATGTTAACGAATGACGGAGAAAACAATAAACCTACAACTTAATACGTTGCTGTGCCCAAAACAAGATCTAAACCTATTTTTCCAAAAAAAGAACAAGCAATTATCATACATTATCATCCCAATCTTGTATTATTGGACAAGTTAAAGCAGTTGGAAACATCGTTAATCCCATAAATGTTTGTTTTGCATCGAAAAAATCAAACAACCGAGTTTGTATCTACTTATCAAGAACCGAACTTGTAGATCAGCTTATATTAGAGCATTTCACTGTAACTGTAAATTCCGTTGAGCTGAGTATAAGAAGACTAATTTCTTCAGCTAAGAGAATATTAATATCAAATGTCTGTCCATCCATACCTAATGAGGTCATAGAACAGGCACTCAAAGATTTCGGACTTCAAATGGTGTCGCCTATATCATTATTAAAAGCAGGTATCCTAGGAGATGAGTACTCGCATATTATGAATTTCAGACGTCAAGTCTACGTTATTCCAGCTACTGAAAACTACGAGCTTCAAACGTCATTTTTAATACAGAATGAGAATATCGCATATAGAATATTCTTGTCTACAGATCATACGGAGTGTTTCCTTTGTAAAAAGCTTGGACATACAGCAAACAAATATCCTAACGCAAATACACAAACAACCTCATTGCCGCAATCAAATAATTTATCATCAACATTGTCAACAACTACAATAGTTGATACAAATTCTCTTGAAGACCAGACATTAGACGTTGATGTAATGCCCTCTCCTGAGCACTCCTTCAGCACTGATAAACCAAAATTAGTTAGGAAGAAACCTAGGATGCAGTCCACAAACGAAGCTATTTTATCAGACAACACAAAGACAATTATACAAAATCTCTGTAACACAAATCCGAATGACTATTCGTTAACAGCTGATCAATCTACCTTTTAATTACTTATTTACTTTTCAAATTAATTCAATTGAATTTGACGGATTCTATCCAAGATATGAACGAAACCCACAATTGATCGCAGAAACAGAAGCAGATTTTATATGTTTACAAGAAACTTTAAAGATACCAAAATTGGACAACTTAAAAATTACAAATGTTACCATTGTCTACGAAACGACTTCCTGAGAGCCAGTGGCGGCACCTCAATTTTTGTTTCTAGAGATCTGTTTTCTACACATCACCTACTCACTACTGGCATTGAAGCAATCGCAGTCTCCATCTGGTGCCCCAGCAAAATTACAGTATGTAGCATTTACGTACCACCTAATTACAAACTTTCAGAAGAGAAACTGTATGATCTAATCCATCAACTCCCCACTCCTTATTTTCTTGTGGGTGATTTCAATGCACATAATATTATGTGGGGCTCTGATAAAACATTTGGAAGGAAAGAAATCATTGAAAATGTATTAAATTGTTCTAGCACTTACCTATTAAATACCAGATCAAGTACATACTGCAATATATCTTCTGGCACATTTTCAGCAATTGATTTTAGCTTTTCTGACCAAAGTCATCATCTCTATTAAACTGGCATGTCCTCGACAGTCTCTTTGATGGCAATCACTTTCCAATTTTGATTTCAAATAGCGAGAATAAATCTAGCAATTATAATGTACCCAAATGGCGAATCGCCATTGCAGATTGGATTGGCTTCTGCTCGTATCTCGAATAAAAACTTCCACTTTTGTCTCTTTCTGATGACGTAGACGAATCTCTGAACCTTCTTATCCACTGCATTATCTCTGGAGCTGAACTACATATTGGCAAAACTTCTACAACCTATACACGAAAGAAAGTACCATGGTGGAATAAGGACTGCGAATATGCAGTTCGGCAATGCAAAAAAGCACTAAACAAATATCAAAGAACTCGAAATAACGAAGATTTTGTGCAATTTAAAAAACTTAAGGCCAGAGCAAAATACGTGCTAAAAGAAAGCAAAAAAACTTCAGGGAGAGAATATACTTCATCACTAAAAATCAACACACCTGCCCAAGTATGGACAAAAATACAACCAATGCAGGGCCGTAAGACAAGTTTTGGTATTCAAAGTATAAGTTATCAAAACATCGTTATCAATGACACACAACGCAATTTACTAGCTGATACGTTTGGACAAAAATCCAAAAGACAATACTCATCTAACATATCATCAGGCACATTAACTGGAAAGGCCTCCACAATAAATACTGTACAAGAATTCGATCCTATTAACACACCATTTACCTTAGAGGAACTAATTATGGCACTCGATTTGTGTAAAAACACAGCCTCTGGTCCAGATGACATTCCTTTCATATTATTAAAGAAAATATTCATTCCTTGCATCATTGTTTTATTAAAATTTTACAACGGTATTTGGAACAGTTATAATTTTCCTAAGAAGTGGCGAGAATCATATGTTATACCAATTAAAAAAGTTCACAACCAAACATAAAGTTTATCTAATGTAGGCCAATATCGCTGACGTGCACCATGTGCAAATAAATGGAGAAAATGGTAAACAAAAGATTGATCTGGTTTTTGGAAAAAAATAGAGTTATTTCACCGGCACAATCCGGTTTTAGATCTCATCGTTCTACATCAGATAATTTGGTAATTTTACAATCACATATTTCCGACTCTATGGCCTATAAACAAGATTTATTAGCAGCCTTTTTTTATGTAGAAGCAGCATTTGACGCTGTTCAAAAATCTGTAATACTCCAATATCTTTAACAATGTGGACTTGGTGGAAACATATACTACTTTGTGCAGAATTTTTTAAATGATAGAACTTTTAAAGTTATTTTAAACGGAAAGCTGTCATCTACTCGTATTCAACATGATGGAGTACCACAAGGTTTTGTTATAAGCACAACTCTATTTAGTTTGGCATTTAATAATGTAGTCAAAAGTATTCATCTTCCAGTTAAACACACATTATACGCTGTTGACCTTGTACTCTTTTGCAAAGGAAAGAATTCCGAAACAACCTGCCGACTAATGCAAACAGCCATTGATAATATAGAAAGGTGGTTGAGGCATATTGGGCTTTCCTTCTCATCTCAACAAACTAAAATCATGAAATTTAGCAGGAAAATGACAAAAAATAATCCAATTTTGACTTACAACGGAGTATTACTAGATGTTATTGATCATATAAAGTCTTAGGACTGACCTTCGACTCCAGACTTACTTGGAATACACACATACAGAAAACGCAAGGCAATTGCTTAAAAAATATTAATATCCTAAAACGTTTAGCACATTTTCAATAAGGAGCCGACGAAGAGGTATTGCTTACAGTTTACAGATCCATTATTCGCTCCAAATAGTTTTGTCTATATGTCTGCCTCCAAGTCACATCTGAAAGCTCTTAACTCCGTACACAATGCGGGTCTTAGGATCTGCTTAGGTGCCTTCAGATCTAGCCCAGCTCAAAGTATGTACTGTGAAGCTAACGAACCACCACTCTGGTTAAGGAGACATCTTCTTTTGTCATATGCAGCTAGCGTATCAGTAAATCCACAAAATCCAGTCTATCAACTACTTATACAACCAAATAATCTCATTCATCATTCTCAGACCACTAGAGCTGCCCAACCCCTCTCTTGTATACGAAATTCTATTCTCGACGGTTTTGATCTTTCTGCAACTTCACCCTTTCATATCTCTACACATCCTCCGTGGCATAAGCAACTGCCGAATGTCAACACCTCCCTTTACTCTTTCAATAAACATGATACTCCTAAAGCTATAATTAAACAATCGTTTCTAGACATACTTAATCGAAATCAGTTTCATGAAGTTTTTATACCGATGCCTCTAAAAATGATGTAGGGGTGGGTAGTGGTGTTGTTTCCTCTTTCAGCACTACAAAACTAATCAAACTTCCTGCCGTTTGTAGTGTATCTTCTTAGTCGTTAACCTGATGCAGGTATCGTGATATCATGAAGCTGTTAGGTAATTTTTTCAATGTTCCTCCACGTTTTTCTATCTTCTGTCAATCTAGCACATTCTGACAATGGAGCGCTAATGGTAGCAACAATATGGTCCGTGTATCGTGTAGTGTATACACTGCAACAATTGACCGCAATATAGCGATTTGCACAGACTCCTTATTATCAATACAAGTAATTTAAAACATGTTCTCAGATCATCCTCTGGTCAATTTAATACATGACATATATAATAAACTTACGGATCATGGAGTAATTGTCACTATTGTCTGGGTACCTTCACATGTAGGAGTTGTAGGAAATGAGGCTGCAGATGTAGCCGCAAAAGAAGCTTCTACTTTGGATATACCTATATGAAATATCCAGTCGCATAATGATATTAAAAAAATGTTTAAAAAATCGTATATATGACAAATGGCAAGCTAACTGGAACACAACTCCGAGTCACTTACACGATATACAACCAGTTATACCTTCCTTAGAGCTACCACCTATGCCCAGAAGACACAAGGTTATTCTAAGAAGATTAAGACTTGGACACACTCGTCTTACACATGGATTTCTAATGGCATCTACCGATCCACCTGCATGCGGCCATTGCAGCAGTCCCGTAACAGTCAGACATTTCCTTAAAGAATGTCCGCATCTTTCTGCTAAAAGAAAACAACACCAGTTGGAAGGCAATATTAAAGAAATATTTAGTGAAACTCAGAAATTTTTAAATCGGTTTAAATATTTAAAAGACATTCAAGTGCTTAGTAAACTCTAAATTTTATTAATTATGTATAACGGTCAAATTTGTAATTTATGTGTCTTTTTTGTCCTGTGTATTGTCAAATGTAAAACTATATATACCTTATGTATTATACCTTTTGTATTATATTGTCATCGTGTCAATGACCTCGTAGTCAAGACACGTTAATTGAAATAAAAAAATGAAAAGGTACAATTATTCAGACTTTTTATGTGAATTTTCAAATTCTTTTAGTTTCTATACAATGCATTGTCGGACCATCAAATGTGTAATTGACCTACTAAGAGTTAAGAGACCATGTCTAATAATGTTTCAATGATCGACAATTTTGTCAATTGTCTACGTATACGAACCTCTAAAAAGTATACGAACAAGCTGAATTTTGATAAGAATGTCAATTTTGGGGCCCAAAAAAAGATGCAAAAAGGTTTACTACTTTTACCTCCCGGCGTCCCATTAAAACGCGACTTCGGGCGGGGGGTGGGACGGAAAAAATCGATTTACCAAGAGTCTGTATACTGCACAAAAAATGTTTTGAATAAAAAATGTAGCTGAAATAATTTTGAACAAATATGTCTGTTAGCACTTTTTGTGTAGAATAAAATGTTCTCTCAGAAAAAACGCTTTTAAATTTTTAATAATAATAATAAACGCAATTCTAAGTAAAATTTGTATCAACTGAACGGTAAAAAAATTGATATCTTAGATCAGAGTATCATCATCATCTTTGGCTCGACAAACCTCTGTGGATCTTGGCCTGCTCTAAGATTCGTCGCCATTTTGTTCGGTTTCTGGCAACAAGATCAGAGTATCCTACTCACAAAAATCAAAATGTATTTAAAAGTTGAAGAATACAGCTTTCATATGCAATTTTTGTATTAAAAAAGATTAAATTCTGCGGTTTTAGGCATATTTCACATGCCACATATTTCTGGCCAAAACTTAAAATCTAAATTTCATGTTACCGGTTTTAAAAATTAGGCTATAACAATGAAAACCGTAGTTTTCATGGAAACTACGATCGGTCAATGAAAATAATACGTTTATTTATTTAACACTTTATAGAAACTGACTTTATTTGCGCTAAAGTAAAAAAATTGTATACGAAAACAGCACTCATCAAAAATTGATTTTTGTCGATAGGACACTTTGATCAAAAGATATCAAATTTTTACCGTCGAGTTGATACAAATTTTATTTAAAATTGATTTCGCGCGCGTAACTGATACTCATAATCGCCGGCCGATTGAAGCGTTGTTTGTGAGAGAATGGCTCATTTTACACAAAAAGTGCTAATATATACTTTTATCCAGAATTATCTCACCTAGATTTTTTATTGAAACATTTTTTTCCACAGCTTGCAGATTCTTGGTAAATTGATTTGATCAGTTTTCCCCCTACGCTGAAACGTTTTATGCAGGAAACCGGGTGGTAAAAGTAGTAAACTTTTTTGCATCTTTTTAGGGTCCCAAAATTGACATTCTCAGCAAAATTCAGCTTGTTCTTATGATTTTTAGAGGTCAAATCTCTGTCGACTTGACTATAATGGTTGTTCAGTTTTTGATTTAGAAACTGAACAATTCCATTTTCTTTTAAATAATTAAAAACTAATCCAAACGTTTGATGATGTGAAACTTGGCGTCCTGGAAATAGTCTTTGATATGCTTATGCCAAAATAGAGAAAATGCATAAAAGAGCGTGGTCATCGGAAAAGAAGAAAAAATATTCAACGTTGATATTCCTTATCTAATGTTTTTTTAGTGGATTATTATTTGTTAAATTATTAGTTATTAATACAATATGTTAATGAACTTTTAATTATTTACCCAGTCATCTAGCTTATATTGAAATGAAAACAGTTAAACGGAAAATATACAGTTTTTTCATGTGGATTTTTTAATAAGTTGCCATCCTTTTTTTTCTATTATATGGGTTAAGGAGAAAATTTGGTCAATAGTGGATCGTCTCGTACAAAATCCTGCTTGTTCTTTTTCTTTGGAATCTAAATATTTTTTCTCGATTCTTCGAAACCTTCCCACATATTCTACTCATAGATCCGGTACAGCTATTCCTTGTTAAATTTCGCAATAATTGTACTTGTCATCCTTTTTATGTATAGTACTGAGATATTCTGTTTTCAATTCCTTTCGGGACAAGGATTTCGCTAGTGTTTATGCATTCTTAAAATAGTTGTCGAATATGTTCGTATAATTTGTTCCAAGAATTCTCCGAGCATATCTCCTGATCTGAGAGTTCCTTTTGAAATATTTACATATATTTTTAATTACTTCTGTTATTAATCTTACTGGCGAGATTACAATTTTATCTTGGTTTTGCTTTCCAGTTTCTTGAAATTCTACACTATGCTCTACTAAAAGATCTTTGAAATACTCTTCCCAGTATTCAGGATTTACACTTTTTATTACGTCTTTATTCTTTCCTTTTCTCGGATTTTTTAATTTTCAGCTTTTTGTGCTTTTGGTTTCTCCTTTTTTATAAGGATGGTTACATTTTTATCTTATATTCGTTTATAAACTTAATTAAAATATCGAATATAAATTTGTCTGAATGAGGTAACAGGTTGCTGATATTAACTGGTAGATTAATTTTGAGATGGATTAAGTCTATGTATATGTCCCGAGTCTGATCCCTATAATGAAGACATTCGCAAAATACATGATTTAAATCTCCGATAGAACATACAACCAAACATTTAGATTTAACATACAACTTTAACATAATTTATGGCTGGTACATAAACATATATCGTTATACATTTATCATCGATCTTATTTATTTATCATAAAAAAAATTGAATATTTTTGTGTCAACTATTTTGTACATAGTTACTGAAAGAATTTCAGCAGAATAAGATTAGAGAAACCTCTGTTAGATGTTTGGAAAATCAAGGTTGGGTCAACTGAAAAAAAAGGAAATATATAATATAATTAATATATATATATATATATATATATATAATATATATATATATATATATTTTTTTTTTTTCTTTATCGTACTGGTTGTCAGGAGAGCTCAGCGGCTAGTTTGGCGTCCAAAAATTGATAGACCATTTAGCGTTACCCAGGGTGCACCACGTGGAGTCGATCTATCATTACACCCCAGGACTTTGCGGAATGTTCCCCAGAAGCAATTGAATGGCTATGTAAATTGGACATTAATATTTAGTGTCATTCATTCTATTTTTACTATTTTTAGTGTTTGAATAATATATATAATATATATGTGTATATTATTGTAATTGTATTTGTATATTTATCGTACTGTGAAAGTCCATACGCTAAATAAATAAATAAATATATATATATATATATATATATTATATATATATATATATATATATTAAAAGGAAATTTATAAGGTAGAACATGTTAAAATACCCTCACATAAAATACACGACACCATTATTGGTACGATTAATGTCACTACTGTACTAGAATTTGCAAGGATGACCGCGAAACATCAGGGGGACCTCGAAAAAAAAAAGAATACATTATATCTCAATACCTGCATAGATATTATTTAATAAGTAGTATTATGTGAATTATGGGTGTATCTTTTTAAATTTGTTTTATCTCATATATTATTTTAGTTTATTTTTGGCGTTAATTATCTTTTTTATCGATTTTCTGATAGCCATATGGTAATTTTTTCAAGTGGCCAGTACAGTCTCGGCGATATACTGGTTGAGCGTTTTTATCAATCGTATAAATTTTATTTGAAAGAGATATTAAAAAATTCAGAATTATTTACATAGTAAGTACTATGCAGGAAATTTGTCGCAATTGCGAATAAATTCACGAAACAGATTTTCAACTCATGCCAACAATTTTAAATTGGATCTTACACGTGTACGAATGTTTATAATATATTTTAACATACATATACAAAATTATTTTTGAAAATTGTTTTAGTAAGTTGGGTATATACTGGTTTTACCCTTTTCTCAGCAAATATTTTACTTTAATCATTAGACAATATTAGTTGACCAGAGAAAGTAGTAAATAAAAAGCTTTTTTCGTGGTAGTCTTTAATATAGGTATCTAACAACTGTTTTTGATAAATTTGATAATAACAATATGTAATAAACAGATTATGCAAAAAATTAAAAGTCATTTTTTACT
This sequence comes from Diabrotica balteata, assembly GCA_918026665.1. Lineage (NCBI taxonomy): Eukaryota > Metazoa > Arthropoda > Insecta > Coleoptera > Chrysomelidae > Diabrotica > Diabrotica balteata. Next base: position 80,087,924 of record OU898278.1, on the reverse strand, counting down.
TATAAACAATATATAAACCATGTTAGATCTCTATTTTATTTTAAATACTAAAGATGAAGATTACATGAAAAATTATATGAAAAAGTGACATAATTTTAGTAAAAAAGCATAGAAAAAAGTTACTTTTGTTGTTTGTTGTTAAGTTGTTACAAAAATAGATCTAAAAGTAGTTTTTTTTTGGAAATTAATAATAACTTTTCTAAAAATGCACACAAAACTTTAATTTTGCTTTATAATAATGACAATATTACATCTATTCAGCTGTAAACATTTCATTTAACAGTTATTGCAAAATTGAAATCTTTTATCCCAGAAAACTTTTATCTACAGATTATTAGGTCTATACAAAATCTAAAAGCACCAGATAAAAGAGAAACGCTTATTTTATCAATTTAAATTATTTAATGATTAAAAAAATTATGTTAAATATTTTAAAATACGTTTACAAAAGTACTATGATTTTAAGCTTATAAACACTTAAATTACTCAAGCCGGATTTATAAACGGACATAAACATAATTTTAGTCTTTAACCATAATCTTATTATATAAGCATAATGTTAAAAGTTAATAAATAAATGTACCCATTTAAAAGCATCCATAATACATAAGACATAAATTTAGTCCTTAAAACGTGACCTTGAAAGTTGGTAACTGTCAACATTTAGGAATTAAGTATTAAACATTATGGAATTGTTCTAATATGCGCATGCGTTGGTAGAATCATCTGCAGTTTCCTCCTATAAATAGACCTTCTTTATCACGCTTTCTATTTATAGGTCTTACACCAAACCTTCTAACTCTTCTTTGCTTGTTAATAACTATTGCAGATATAGTTGCTACAAGTTGTAAATAAAGTGGGACTGCTGCCATGGCCAAAGCAACTTTTCTTTTAATCTTCATATTTAAAATTAATTAATTAATTAAATTTATTTCACTTTTCTATGAATCTAAAGACCAGAAAAAAATTCTTCGTGCTCTATAAAAATTTGGTTAGGTTTGTATTTTCTGAAGTAGTTCTTAAATATTATGGTTAGGTATTATGTCTAGTTATAAACCAATCTTAAATCTTATGAATTATGATTGCGGTTGAGGTTATGTTTATGACTTATGATTATGTACTATCTCCGTTTATAAACCTGCCTTCAGATGCATCAACGTTCCTAAAGTTAATTTTTCTATTCGGAATGTCAGCATTTTTACAAGAATTTGAAGAAGATAAAAATTCAATGTCCTACGATCCTTAGAACCCGAGTTTGTTTTTATTTTTGAATTTTACTATTTTAAAAACTGAATTCATAAATTCAAAATAAAAGTCGCAATGTCTCTGGTTGTAATCAACGAAAATTTATGTTCTTTTTTTAATTTGGAGTATCTAGTTGCATTATAAAAATTCAATTAGTTTATTTGTGAATTGAATATTAAACCGAGTAATTTGTTAAAACGATTTGAAACAAATATTCATTTTGCAAAATTTTAATTTTTTCTTATTATTACTATGTATTAGAATAGGTTATGACAAGAAAGTTAACTTAAATATTTATGTATTAGAGTTATAAATAATATCCTTTAAAAATAAGTTTTACAAAAAAAAATTATTTGAAACTCAAATCTACAGATATTAATTTTTCTTGAATTATACGTATTATTTTTACGATTGCTTTCCTTGACTGAAAAATATAATATATTTTAAACAAATTAATTGTTATAAATGGTATAAATTGAAAATAATAAAATTAAGTATGTAAATTTAAATTATATATACAGATTAATTAAATAATTTTTATTTATACACAAAAATTTATAATAATTAATTTGTGTATAATTATTATTTTTAATATTTCGGAGAAAAAAATTGTACAAATAATAAGCGTTCAAGAAATATTAATACGTATAGATTTGATTTTCAAATAAAAAATTAATTTTTGTAAACTTTATTGGTATATAATATAATAATTATAACCATAATACATAAATATTTAAGTTGCTTATTATTTTATGACCTTTTCTACTAATAATGATAAGAGAAATGTAGAATTTTGCAAAATAAATATTTATATTAACTAACACAAAATAACTAATTGTATTTTTATAATATCTGCCACGAGATACACCAAATTAAAAAAACATCAATTTTCGTTGATGTAAATCGGATATATTGCGACTTTTAGAAATTTGAATTTATAAGTTCAGTTTTTGAAATTGTAAAATCGTTTCGCTTTTAAACCCTTTATATTTGACGTTTCATGGATGGTTTACTTTTGAACGAATCATTTTTAATTTTTTTGTCTAAACTTGAATTTTGAATCCTTCAAATGGTTTTTTTTAAATTGGTTATTGTTTATAAACAAAACTCCGATGAATTTTTGAAAAATAAAGCTAACTCAGGTTTTAAGGGTCTTGGGATATTAAGTTTTTTTGGAAATCGTATTCAAATGGCATCATAATTAATACAAAGAAATTAATTTCCTACATGTTATTCCGTCTGAGTTATTTTAATTGTTTATAAGTTTAAATTTACAGTACTTTTGCAAACCTATTTTACAATATTTAGCATAGACTAATTACGATTAGTTTTAATCGTTATATGATTTAATTTGGTACAGTAAACCTTTTTCTTCAAATTGGTGCTTTCAGTATTCATATAGACCTAATAGTTTACGCATAATAACGTACATTAAAGCTTTTTGGAATAAACAATTTCAATTTTGCAATAACTATTAAGTGAAACTTCTTGAAATTTTCGAAGCTGAAGATTTGTAAGATTGTTCTTATTCTAATGCTCAAATTCTCAAAAGAAAGCAAAGTTTTTTGTGCATTTTTTGAAAAGGTATTAATAATCTTTAAAAAGGACAATAATTAAGCAACAAATTAACAAAAATAACTTTAAAAACCCTTTATTTTAAAGGATTTTCTTCGTTTTTTTTAGTAAAAATGTGTCACTTTTCCATATAATTTACTATAGAAGGAATTAGTAGATCAAAATCCGAATTTCTTTCAAAACTACTAATCGAAAATAACGTTGACGTCATAACCATGCAAGGAAAAATAGCAGGCAAACGCAGTCCAGGACGAAGAAGAACCTCATGGTTGAAGAACTTGCGAGATTGGTATGGTGTAGATACAAGCATGCTATTTAGGGTGGCAGTGAATAAAATTAAAATAGCTATGATGGTAACCAACGTTCTGAAAGGACATGGTACATAAAGAAGAAGAAGAAGAAGTCATAACCATTCAAGAAACTCACGCACCATCGGAAACCGAGCTTCTTAAGAGGGGTAAAATTCCGGGATATAGCATGATTGGAGCCACTTACAGCAATGTTTATGGCACTGCAACTTACGTGCATAACAGTATACAAAATGCTAAGATGACGGACTGCAGCTGCGAAAATAATGTGTCAATAGTCTCTACAGAAGTGAATGGCGTAATCATAAAAAAAATCTACAAACCACCATTAACTAAATGGCCAGTAGATGTAATAAAAGCCGTTGACAACCAACCTGCAGTTTACATTGGGGACTTTAACAGTCACCACAACAAATGAGGATATGAAAACAATGATGAAAATGGGGAGAAACTACTGGAGTGGGCTGAAGAAAATAATATTCACCTTATCCATAGTCTAAAAGATAAAACTACCTTCTTTTCTAGAAGATGGCGCAAAGGCTACAACCCTGATCTATGCTGGGTTTCCACTAACTCACAGATGCAACCACTCCCAAGCTCTCGAACTGTACTTCCCAGTGTCCCTCACAGCCAACATCGACCTGTCATAATCGAACTAGGCATACAAATTCCTATCGTTGAATCCACGCCGAGACCCCGTTGGAATTTTAACAAAGGAAATTTACCCGAATTCACCAAAGAGCTGGACACCTGCATTCGCTTCATTGACCCAAAGGCCAACAACTATCACCGTTTTGTAGGAATGGTTATCTCTATCGCCAAAAAACATATCCCCCGAGGTTTCCGAAAGGAGTACATCCCAGGCTGGATGGAAGAAAGCCAAAAACTATATGACGAATTTTTGAAATCAGAAGATCCCGAAATTGGTGACAACTTACTGAAGTCACTGGACTCAACAAGACTTAATAAATGAAAGTCTACCGTAGAACATATTGATTTCTCACGTTCCAGTCGAAAAGCATGGGGACTGATCCGCAAACTGGGCGAAGCAAGCAGAGCGCAACACTTAAACAGATCAACAATTGAGCCAAATAAAATAGCCAATAGAATAATTGAGAACTCCCGAGCTCCATCTGAGAAAACTCATACATCTACCGTAAAAAGAGCTCTTAAACAACTTAAAGTAAATACTCCCGCAACATCAGAATACTCACGTGCCTTCTCATTGGATGAAATAAACGAACCGCTTAACCAAACTAAAACAGGAAAAGCAGCAGGCTTCGATGGAATGTATCCAGAGTTTATAGTCCACACTGGTACAAAAACACGACAGTGGCTCAAAAAATTATTTAGCGACATTGTGAATACAACTGTGCTACCCCCAGAATTCAAAAGAACAAAAATTATCGCAATCCAGAAGCCTGGCAAAGACAACAAGCTGCCTGAAAGTTACCGGCCTATTGCCTTACTCAGTTGCTGTTATAAATTACTAGAACGACTTTTATATAACCGAATATGTAATACCATTGAGGATGCTGTACCAATTGAACAAGCTGGATTTAGAAGAGGACGAAGTTGCTGTGACCAAGTGCTGTCCTTAACTACATTTATTGAAGCTGGCTTTGAAAGACGCGAAAAATCTGCCATAACGTTTATAGATCTCACGGCTGCCTATGACACGGTGTGGAGAGAGGGTATTATTTATAAGCTGATGAAAATCATACCTTGCCTCAAAACTTGTCAGCTGATAAACAATCTACTGACTAACAGACTGTTTCAGGTATATATAAATGATGCACAGAGTAACGTTAGAAAACTCAACAACGGCTTACCTCAAGGCTCAGTGCTAGCTCCTTTATTATTTAACCTTTATACAGCAGATATACCTGAAACAAAATCGAGAAAATTTGCTTATGCTGACGACCTGGCCATTGGCTTCCAAGATAATAGTAAAGAAGCAGGAGAACGAGCTCTAAACGAGGACTTATCTACACTAAGTAACTATTTTAAGAACTGGCGCTTACGTCCTAACACAAGCAAAACTGAAACCTGTCTCTTTCATCTGTCGAATCAACTTGCGGGCGATACTCTCAATGTAACTCTAAATGACACAGCTATCAAACATAACAACAACCCCAAATATCTAGGCGTCACACTTGATAGAACACTCACCTTCAAAAGTCATCTTACAAACGCAGCCGGTAAACTAAGAACACGAAATAACTTAATATCAAAACTTGCTGGAACAACTTGGGGTGCTTCTGCAGATACTCTTCGGACCTCTGCTCTAGCTTTGGTTTTTTCAGTGGCAGAATATTGTGCACCAGTATGGCTAAATAGTGCACATATAAGCAAAATCGATGTCCAACTTAACCAAACCATGAGAATAATCACTGGAACAATAAAATCAACGCCAGTGAGATGGCTGCCTACTCTGAGCAATATTGCTCCACCAGATCTACGCCGTACAGCAGCATTAGTGAGAGAGTACCAGAAAGTTGTAGCCAACGTACAATTACCAATACATCAAGATATCCCAGACATCTCAAAAGAGCACCAACGATTGAGATCTAGAAATCCTCCAATACGATCTGTCCGAAAAATTGGTAATTCCTATGATATACATAGGCAATGGACAACAAGATGGATGCCAACAGTAGAATCGGACTATATTAAGATATCCACCCCAACTCAGGGTTTCATCGGATCAAATCTGCCCCGGTCCATTTGGGCAAGGCTTAATCGTATACGTACCGGACATGGTAAATGTGCCGATTCGCTGTTCAGGTGGGGTCGTGCAGAAAGTCCACAGTGCGATTGCGGAGAATCTAGACAGACCATAAGCCATTGTGTTTCAGACTGCTTGAATCGTGCCTACCGTGGAAACCTCCAGGACTTTGCGGAATGTTCCCCAGAAGCAATCGAATGGCTATGTAAATTGGACATTAATATTTAGTGTCATTCATTCTATTTTTACTATTTTTAGTGTTTGAATAATATATATATATATATATATATATATATATATATATATATATATATATATATATATAATATATATGTGTATATTATTGTAATTGTATTTGTATATTTATCGTACTGTGAAAGTCCATACGCTAAATAAATAAATAATTTACTGGTCTTCAAGTATTTAAAATCAAATAGCGATCTTACACTGTGTATGTTCTTTATAAGTAAAAAATTACATTCAATCTTCTGCATTTTCTCTTTATTACATATTGTTATCACCAAAATTTCAAAAGTTGTTGTTAAATACCTCTATTAACCAATGTCACAGGAAAATCCTTAGTTCCCTGTGTCACCGCGGGGGAACAAATAGCGGTCTGAACTCCTTCTATTGCCTCCGGGTGCTCTGTAGAGGGCTTCGGAGACTTCAACGAATGCACCTCTACAAAAGTCTATTTACTGGATATAGACTCGAAAATGTTTTCTTCTGGTATCTTGCCTTGAAAAAGGCAAGATATTTCTTACACGACAAAGGTTAAGTCGAAATAAAAATACCAGGTTGCAGTAGAATAACATCTCAGCCACAGAGTATGGGAAAATCCAAAAACAAGAAAGCAGAGCCCCGAGAGCACTATGCTCTCGGAGAGCCCGTGAAGGACTGACCTGAAAATCGCCTATTTTTATACTTTCTGAAGTAGCGATTAGGGATTTCCAGGTCAGGGAGGGGCCAACGGGAAAAATAAGGGGCGGGGCGATGCGTCTCGAACGTGAACTAGTCGCGTCCGAGAACATCCCCCCTCCTCTGGAGACTCTGTGGCTGGGAAGGAAATTTATTGAAATATTAAAAAATTACAATAAAATAATACAATACAAAATACATGTGGAATACATGAAAAGAAAATACATGAAAATGCAAAAAGTAATAAGTTCATAAAATCAAATTGTCTTTGAAACTCACAACACACTGCACTAACGGGGAAGGTCGGTGGCGATGACGGCATCTCCGGCTCCTGCAGCTCCATTATCGATCGGTGTGTCGACTCCTCCAACGGGTTCGTCTTCTTCTCGGTCGTCCGGATCCCATCTGCCATATCCTACGGGGTTTCGCAGAGTACCAGGGTGCCGAAGCCTACGTGGTCGTCGCCCCCCTACCACTTTCGGTAGGGGGGCGATGACTGGGTCTGCTCCGGGACTTTCGTTGGCATCTGACTTCGAAGAAGGCTGGCTCGTCAAAGTCGCCTGCACGTCGAAGGCATTCGGTCTGCAGAAGGCCTCGATGTCGGAGTGTCAGATAGCATTCTAACACTCCGTGGTTCTCCCCGTTCTTCTCTTGAATTCAACCCATGTTGAATTCAATGGTTGTAGCCTTCTGCTGTGAGTCAAGCTGGGTCGTGGGTGCGGATTTTAACCACGTTGTTGGGCGCCATGTCACCGCGGGGGAACAAATAGCGGTCTGAACTCCTTCTATTGCCTCCGGGTGCTCTGTAGAGGGCTTCGGAGACTTCAACGAATGCACCTCTACCCAAGTCTATTTACTGGATATAGACTCGAAAATGTTTTCTTCTGGTATCTTGCCTTGAAAAAGGCAAGATATTTCTTACATGACAAAGGTTAAGTCGAAATAAAAATACCAGGTTGCAGTAGAATAACATCTCAGCCACAGAGTATGGGAAAATCTAAAAACAAGAAAGCAGAGCCCCGAGAGCACTATGCTCTCGGAGAGCCCGTGAAGGACTGACTTGATTGACCTGAAAATCGCCTATTTTTATACTTTTTGAAGTAGCGATTAGGGATTTCCAGGTCAGGGAGGGGCCAACGGGAAAAATAAGGGGCGGGGCGATGCGTCTCGAACGTGAACTAGTCGCGTCCGAGAACACCTGATCTATAGCTTCAAAATGCGCCCTTTCGTACATTTTCAAAACACTTCTTTTCAGATATTATGAAATCTCTCCGTGCTGCTTTATGTCAGTTTTTTCCACTGTACTTACTATAGTCGGACAATTTTCAATTAAAGGTGACTAATCTACAAATTGAACTAAACGGTAGCGGCAACCATGAAAAATTTCATTAGTAAATTCTTACCGGGGTCATTCCTATTCTGTATGCTTCGCCCATGTAAATATGTAAATTTGTAACCCATCTAAGATAAATTTGCCGCCGTAACAGTATAAATTGGTGCGATTCACGAGTGTATAGTGAGACAAGTTCATAGAATAGTTTGGAACATCGGTAAAATTATCAATATTTTGCTGGTCTATATATATTTACGTTTTTAGAAAGAATGTTAATTAGAGAAATATGATATCTTAGCTTATTGAAGTTTATGAAATATGATATCTTCCAGATTTTATAAAATGTACATAGGCGTAGTGTCTTATTGGGAATATATTTATTAAATATACTTTATTATTAACTTTAAAATAGTTTTGAGGTAAGTAAAGTAAATTTAAGTCCAGTTTATTCTTTATATAGTATTAAACCCTTAACGGCCGCTCAATATACAAAGAGAAATTTGACAATTAATTTATTAGATTGGATTAAAAACACAAATTAGGAATAAATTACAACCAGAAAGATTTTTTTTTCTCATTTTTAAGGAAAACAGTACAATTTTTAATAAAGGAACATATTATATCTTAAACGTAAATTAAATTTTAAGGTAAAAATTTTCGAAATATTCGGGATGTAGATGCATTCTACACTTTTTAGATTAATAAATAGTATTACTTTTGTACATCCTACATTTTTGCACTATCGTCTCTTTTTATAATGTGGCCAATATTGTCGAATCTGGTTTCATCTGGTAAAGCAAATTTAGATTGACGCCCATGTACTGACACTGATGTAGCGGTTTCTTCACTATTATAAATTAAAATTATAAATCTATGTCGGCTCATGCTTTCTCTTATAGTATGCACTTCTTTATCCTCATCCTTTGACCAATGCATATCAACTTGAAGCAGAGTGTAAACCAGATAATATACATATGTTAATAATTTTTTTAAATCTATGTTATTCATTTCAAAATTGTGACGGTTATTCTCAATTACTTTTTTATCAAAAAGAGTGAAAAAACTTCAATATATGACTTGCCTACATGGTTGGCTTTTATATTGTCTAAATATCAATCAGACTGATGTTGAATTACTACTGAGCACGAAAGAATATCCGTTATTATAACTTAAGATAAATTTGGATTTACTATTTTTGCCTTATTTTTACTTATTGGTTTTTTCTTTGGACGTTTTATCTGTGGTTCAGAGGAATATCATAATTAGAATCGTTAGAATTCCCAATCACTTGTATTTCATATGTACCTGCAATATCCGATTTTATTGATTCTTCACAAATAATATTATCATCAATATCTTCAAGGAATACAATAATATACCAGCAAACGAATGGGAAAGATACCTAACGGAACTGTTTAAAGCAAAGGAAAATAATAATCAACACAATAACGTACCTGAACTAAGAGACGAAATAGAAATCAGTTTTCACGAAGTAGAAATAGTCATAAATTCACTCAAAAATAGAAAGTCACCAGGACCAGACGGAATAACCAACGAGCTTCTAAAATACGGATGAGAAAGTTTAAGCCTAGAGATGACAAAACTTATACAAAAACGAATATTGCACTGCAAGATACCAGACGCATGGAGAAACAGCATAATGATACCAATGGTCAAGAAAGGAGATAAAGAAGACCCCAACATTTATAGAGGTATAAATCTACTGAACACCGCACTTAAGCTTACCACAAAAGTCCTAACCAACAAAATCAATAAACTAACAACTTTATCAGATGAACAACAAGGATTCGGATCCGGATGATCCTGCGTAGACGCCGTATTTGTACTAAGACAAATTACAAAAAAGGCCATCATATCTATGTTTTATAGACCTGACAAAGGCTTTCCATCGCATCCAAGTCGCAGACGTCTTACACCTACTGTATAAAAGGAACATACCAATCAATATTATACAAACCATCGAAAGCATTTACCTCCATAATAAAATACAAGCAAAGATAAATGGAAAACTAACACAGTGTATACCGGTACAAAGCGGAGACAGGGTGACTCGTTAAGCCCACTTCTCTTTAATATATTAATGGACGAAATAATACAAGTAGTACGTAAAAGTCATGGCTACAGAATTGGGAACAAAGAAATCCAAATATTATGTTATGCAGATGACGCCGCATTAATCGCCGAGACAGAAGATGAGCTCTAAAGATTAACACATATCTTCAATACAACAGCTAAGAAATACAATATGATAATATCAGCGGAAAAATACAAATGTATGACATTTAAATACCCACTACGGTGTAAAATCGAAATTGATGGGAAAATAATAAAGCCGGAAGCAAGGGTTAGATATCTGGGAATAGATATAACTAGTTACGGAGGTGTTGAAGGAGAAGTACGACAGCAAAGCTTAAAAGAAGGTAAAGCGGCGGGTTCTCTTAATGACACAATCTGAAAGAACAAACACCTAAGACAAGACACAAAAACAAGAATCTATAAAGCAGGAATTAGACCTATATACACGGCTGAGACAAGACCTGACACATCTAAAACGAGACGACTGCTAGAAACAACAGAGATGAAAATACTCCGACGAATATCAAGGAGAAGTCTGTTGGATAGGGAGAGAAGCAAAAACATAAGAAGAGCATGCAATATAGAAGACATAAATGGATGGGTGACAAAACGAAAACAAAAGTGGAACAAACACATCAGTAGAATGGCGGAGGATACAATAGTACGAATAGCACGAGATAAGTCACCAAATAGACGAAGAAGTATTGGCAGACCAAGAAAAAGATGTTGCGACAATTTAAACAATTTAGGAAGCTAATATTGAAGAAGAAACAGGCTTTAAAGCCTACAAACTAGAAGGAAGAAGAAGAAGAAGATCAATGTCTTCTACATCAGAAACATTTTCACAATCTGAGTCTTCTTCTAACAAAGCTATTAACTCTTTAGTAGTTAGTGCCATCTTCATTTCATATTTCGAGAAATTACTGAAATAAACAAATGCACTGCTATATAAACACATTCATATGATAATAGTTTAGCTTACTTCATTTTAATTTATATGAACTTCATAATATATTTTCATATTTATGTAAACGAATAAACACAACAAACTTTCAAATTAAGTTTAAAAAAAAAACAAATATAACGTTTACAGCACACAGCAATTCTATAAATAGAGAATTATGTGTAAATAAGTGTAATTAAAATTGCAGATTGTTTTTAGTCTAATGAAAAAAAAATATTTTCCAAAGTTTTCTGTTTTTGAAGTTCTGTATTAGATACTCTCTAATAAGAATAAAATTTTATTTTATTTTGTTAGACAACTATAAGATACCTGTTAAAAGAGACATGATAATTTAATAATTAAATCGGTCTTAGATTTAATTTTTACGTAATTACTTATGTGTTTAAATAAATAATTAAAATTTTTTTTGGTACGCCTCTGCAAAATTGATCATTTCAATACCATTTCGTTGAAAAGTTATCGTTAAGGGCTTCGTTAAGTACGATGTTGCCAAGTAATCACCTTCAATTAAAAATTGTTTTAGTATATCTTTTCTTTCGAATCGGCTGTCGAATCTAACTTGACGGATGGACGTTAAAGGCAACAGTCATGTCACGTGTGGATTCTTTTGAGATATGGTTGTACCCGCGGGTATTGAAAATACCATGAAGCGAGAAAGTATCAAATGATCTAGTATTGGAAAGATAAGGAACGATTGAGAACAGTTAAGAAAAGTAGCTTATTTTGGCCAAATTTTTATTATCAATAAATACGGTTTACTGCAGTTGATTGTTGAAGAAAAGATCGAAGGAAGACGAGTCATTGCCCGAAAGAAATTCTCTTGGTTGCAAAACTTACGCCAGTAGCTCGAGATCAGGGAGTCCAGCACAATAATTATACAATTAGAAATAAATAGAGAAGAATTCCAGTAGATGGTCGCTGACCTCCGATGAGGAGAGGGCACATGAAGAAGAAGGAATTAAGAAAAATTTTAATTTTTTGTTCATATGATTTTTTGTATCATAACTGCATCTGGTGTAAATTCAGCATTTACGTTAGTGGAAGAAAAGGCACCACCCTCAACGTGACCAGGGGCCATTCGTATATGCATTCCGATAGAAATATTCATCAATTTCGCACTTCACCACACGTATGCTGTAAACAATATATAAAGGAAGAACACGTGGGAATTAGAGTAAAAGAACAACGGTATCAAGCGCTTTCCATTATCATTGTACATTAATTATAATGGAAAATTGATTACACTCGCATACGTTTTAAATTTAAAAAGAAAATTAAATACAAGTTGATTATCTCAAGATTTTCATTTATAAACTTTTACATAGTTACTTAAGTTAAATTTCCAATGGCGTTTTACTCAAAATAGTAAGAAGGCGCTTCTGGAATTTTCCCGAACTCTGATATAGCCAGTCCAAACCTAATTTCGACAAACATTAGTTTACTGATTCTGAACTGTTAATATGAATATCATTTTAAACAGTAAATTCGTAGATTTTATCACAATCTTTTGTTTGGTGCTTTCTAAACAAAATTCTTTCTCGAAACAAAAAGTTCCTCTCTGATAACACGACATACAATCAGACATTGACTCGACAAATACTTTTAATCTCATACTAAACTATTTAAATAATTTAGAATGTATACTAAAATAATATTTGTATACCATTATGACTATCAGACGAAAGATTCTATAGCAGATGTATTTTGTTGATTTTTGCAGACAAACAATACTAAATAAGAATTACTAATTAGAAAAACAAAACGGTCAGACTATATTAACGATATAAGTTTATTTGTGGCATTGATTAATAGTGAAATATAATTTTAATGTAAAAAAAATCATTTGAATGAATTTTTTATGCTTCTTTAGGAGTAACATTACAATATGTTCACTGATAAAATAATGTGTAACTTATTTATAACTTAAACTAACTAAACTCCTCTAAGCTAAGTTTTACTCAGCAGTATTTTGTTAGTTCCTAACCTATGGTCTGCTTTTGTGATATCACTTCACTACACTACCTCGTATGATTTAATTCCCATAAGTCGTCTGATCTGGTTCGTATTTTCAGGTAATTGAAGGACCTCGAGATTAGAGGTCATTCATAGATCTCTAAACATTACATGTTTAGAGATATTCTGTTCATCGGTAACAATCTCGAGGCCTTTGTAAATGTTCCAATACTATATTAATAATAATATATTAATAATAATAATACTTTGACAGTTATAATACTATATTAAAACTGTCAAAGTATCTTGATTTAGTTCAGGGATAGTTGTGGTGTATAACATGTACAGAACTTCCTTGTGGGACACCAGTTCTAATCTGTCTCAAATCAGAGTATAGTTAGTCCCACTTCTATAAAGTTGGTGATCCTGTACACTTGGTCAAAAGCAAGGCTTTCTGTAAAAATTTTCTTTTCTTTTTATTATCTGGCACGAACTCGGAAGTAGCTGAAAAAAATTTAAAAAAAATCGGTGACACGCTACATAAAAAAATATAAAAACCGTGACCGAATGGTCAATATAAATGGTTTAGACAAAGTATCAAAGCAGTAGATATTTAAACAAGCATAAAATGATTTCAAATAAAGGCTTAAAAGAACTGCCAATTGAAATACTATTTACCTCTGAAATCGGGAGTTGAGCAGATTCTCAGATGGTGAGAATAACCATCTTAACCTCAAAACTCGACACGAGAGAGGACAAGGTCCAATTGGTTATATTACAATCACAATAATTACCATAACTTACATGGGCTGAATATAGACAAAAAAACAATCATGTGTGTAGAGACAGTATAATTTAAAAGTTGTAAAAATTAATGAGTAGGTAGTGATGACTCATGATGAAATCTTATTATTAAAGTTACAATATAAACATGTTTTTTGCTGGTTTAAACATCTCTATGCTAATATTTTAAGGTAGAACTTGTGTCTTTTCTGAATCTTTGATTCAGAAAAGACACAAATCAAAGATTCAGAAAAGACACAAGTTCTGCCTTAGATAAATATACTTTTAGACGAACATTACATATCTTAGAAAATATATCTTATAACATAAACATGTATCAGATGTATTTATTATTGCATTGAGTTTACATGCCAGTATATTTTGTATTAACTACATTAAATCATAAAAACCCTATTTTATAACCTCATTACGGAAATAAAAAAGTGTCACAACTTTTTGACGTAATCAACAAGATGTATCATAAAATAAATTGCATCTTTAATGTGGAGTTCTCGACTATAAAATATTTGAAAGGTATTTTATGTTCCTGTGTACAGACATTTACTGGCGCCAATGGATTAAGATCCCCGAAAACCATCTGGCAATAATGAAATACAAATATTTTCCAAGTAATAAACGATAGGGTTATGTACAAAGATTTATAATATGTCAAATTTATAGTAAATCGTGTTTAAACATCTTAAATTCGGAAGTAGGAGATTATTAAACAAAGTAAAGCGTATATCTTTATTTGACAAAGTAAAGCAAAATTTGCTATAAATATTCTATATTACGCTTATAATAAAATGATTAGATTCATTAAAAATAGATGTTAAATTATTATTAGTAGCATAGATGTCGTGTATGTTCATGTCTAGTTTTTCTCTGTTATTCTCTTCTGCATGTGTAAATCTTCTTCAACTTGTACTCACTTTGATCTTGGTCTTCCCCTTTTCTTTCTTTCTGGACTTCCTAAGTCCTAAGACCAACTAAGATAGACATTTCCTTGTGGATTCTGGTAAAGAAAAGTGAGTTATAATAAAAAGTACAATTTTTAGATATTTTTCTAAATAACTTTTTTTGTAAAAACGCATTGCCCAGATTGCCCAGAGGAAAATGAAGAAAACTGCATAATAAGTGTAAGAACATATAGAGGTTCCGATATGGACTGAGACCACTATTTGGGGGGATTATGGATGAAACAATTAATACCACATCTTTGAAATAAACAGAAATAAACCAAAAAACTATTACAAGGAAAAAAAGGAAACATTAGGAAGCTAAGTTTAAAAAATATATAGAAGTGCTATAAAAATAATCAAATTAGGAACCTGTATCAAGGGATAAAAATGCAAAACGAAAATAACATCCGAAAACTTTACATTATAAAAACAAGAATGGAGAAATAATTATGGGAAAATTGGAAATATTAGGAAGATTGATCGGAAAATTGAGCTTTTAAATGAAGGTGAACAGACAGATAATAATTATAAAAAAGCAATAGATATAGCAAATAAAACACAAAACCAATTCAATGACGAACAAACTCACACAAGCGAAATTCCGAATATTATCGAGAATTTAAAAATACACAAGAGCTCAGAAAGCGACCTCATAACGGCTGAACTGGTTAAATTTGGTGAACACCAGTAAGAAGCTAAAATCCAAAAGTTAATTAAAGATATATGGGAATAAGAAGTAGTAGCTGAGGAATGAACAGAAGCAATAACCTATCGACAAAAAGGAAATCTTGCTGAATGTCAGAACTATCGAGGCATAGCGCTGCTCAACATAGCGTATAAAATATTAGGTGTTGATATTAAGAACAGATTAATAACGAAGGTTAATATCAATGTCGATTCGGAAAAGGCAAAAGAACTGTAGATCAGGTCTTAGCACTACGAGAAATGCAAATTTAAAGTTACAAATACAATAAAAATATGATGGTTCCTTTTATTGAGTTTAAACAGGCTTTCGATTAAGTCAAAAGAATGGAATTATTCACAGGATTGCAAGATATGGACGTTTGTTCATAGCTTATTAGAATTATAAAATTAACTCTCCAAAGGACAGTTAATAAAGTCAAAATAAACAATAGTATAACAGAAAGCTTTTAGGACAAACAAAGAGTGCGAGAGGGTAATCCATTAGCAACTATAATGTTTAGCAGAATATTGGAAAAGGTTATACAGGAAGCAAATATTAATTGAACAGGTCTGATCTACTACAAAAAACATTAGTGCTTAGTATTTACAGACGAGTTTTGGTAATCTTGGCTAAAAGCAAAATAGAACTGATAGAAACAGTAATGAAACTCAAAGAGGCGGCGTAATATTGAATAAAAATGAAGCAAAACCAAAGTATATGGAATGGACAAATAAGCAATTCGTTCGAAGGCAATACAAAACAGTGACAACAACACAATATACATTTGAAGAAGTTGAAAGGTTTGAGTACTTAGGAACTGTCGTCACAACTGTGATAACTGTGACGAAGAAACACATAAAAGAATTATGTCGGGCAACCGCGCCATATATGCTCTTAATAGGTTGATAAGAACCAAAAAGCAAAACTAAGGACCCACAAGACCGTAGTAAGGGCGATCGTGGCGTATGCTTCTGTGGCATGGGTCACAACCAAAGGACAAAAAATATATTTGGTTGGACCAAAGAGTATTGGTTATTGGTTGAGAGCGAAAAATAATGCTCATAATCTTTGGTGCGAAAACCTTGAATAAACAATGGTTAAGAAGACCAAATAACGAGCTAACTGAACTCTACAAAGAACCTAACATATTATCAGTATTAAAGCATAAAAACTTACACGGTTGGGCCATATTCAGAGAATAAATCTATAATTCCCAGAATAATACTATCTAGTGCATTGGCAGGTAAAACGAGAAGAAGAAGACCGAGGTCACGATGGAGCAACAAAGTTAAAGAAGATATGAAAACACTTATCGTAACGAACTGAGAGAGAAACGCAACTGACAAAAGGGAATGATATCAAACCATGGGCCTACTAGGTTCGGAGATCTTACATATTGTTATTGCGTTATAATATATTCATCTTAGTTGTCTTAGTCAGTATTTTAAGTAATCTTGTATTTGCAAAATAAGCTTTATTCGCTACTAATATCTTTTTTATCTCTGTCATTATTTCTCCAGTTTTGCTTAATGTCACTAGCAGATATTTGAAGTGTTCTACTTCTTCAAATTCTGAACTCCTTATATTGATTTTTTCTTTTATTAGTTTTTTCCCTAATCGTAATATTTTTGTCTCGTGTTGTTCAAGGTAAAAGTAAATTATTCCCTATCTGAATGTTGAAACAACAAGCATTTTGCAAATTAATGTGTCAAAAAAAAACAGATATATATGTATTCACTCTGTTCCATTCTCAAATTCATATTATAGATCTGTTGGAATAAGTAAATGTACCATTAATATTTAAATTGTAAGGTTCAGAAACATTTTTGTATTATAAATAACATGTTGGATAGACTGTTTTAATTTTTAAGTTCATGCGCACTTGTAACAAAAATGGATTGGCTGGAGCGCCAATATAACAAGAATGTGTATTGTAGCAATAGGGTAAACTCTAAAATGTACCTTGATACACCAACGGATTAATATCTGGAATAACAGAAGATGGAAGGGATTAGATAGAAATAAATTATATGAAAGAAATAAATAAAGGGTAAATATGAATTTTAAAATATAATAAAATTAATGCTGGCTAGCGACTATGCAGGAGAATGACCACTTGACACTCAAGAGGGATTAGGCCAATTTGCATGCCCTACAGTGACCGTAAGATAGAAGAACTAATGACAAGAAATCTACCAAGAAATAAACAGATGAAAGATAAAGTTGCTCTACTGAATATTTGGGCGCCAGGAAGTTAAATGGTTTCTTCCGAGATATCTTGTATTGCTGAAATATTAAAGGATAGGTACCAAGTGAAATCTTAAATTGTTTTAACCCAACTTTAATAAATACCTATATTATGTACAACTTATTTTAAACCCTTATATATAACAATATAACCCAACACCTCTTATATACAATTAACTAATCTATATTTACAATGAAAACCCTGAATATAATGATAAAATAATTTCCCCCCCCCTAATGTACCTGATAATGTGAAATTTTGACTAAGGTTATGCAATAGTTAAATATATAATATAAAATGAAATATAATAATATAAACGTTACAATTATCAAATAAATGAAATAAACCTCTCCAGATATGTGTGCACACTATAACCTGATAACGAGAGAGTCCAGGGGAGTTACAATCTCAACCCTTGGTGGACAATAAATAATTAAATTACGTTACAATGATTAATATTTTATGAAAAAGTGAAGGCAATTATTATTAATGATAAATATTTAAATTAAAGTAAAGCAAAAGTTAAAACCTTGAAGAGGATGTTGCAAAAAAGTTATAAAAAATATTGGAATGACAAACAAAAACAAAATAAGTTCTTCCTGCCGGTTTCCGTAGGTTGCCCTGGAAGATGATCCGGTGAAGAACTAGACTCCAGTGGGTAAAAGTACACCAAACCTGGATTCCATGTATATATAAAAAAATCTTCTTTAAATCCCCATATAACTTAAAATTTCTTCCCCTTCTCCTTAATAAATATAACCCCAAACTAAAGATTTCTTCCCTGACTTGTGACTGGGTTCCGGAAGTTGGCTAAAAAAGGAACAATTGTGTTACTTCATGTCCTTTGTACATACAAAAAGGTATGAAAAACACACAAGGTTTATCAACCTTGAAAGGTGATACAAGAAATGTCAACCAGTGACCTTAAATTGGAATAAAAACCCTAATGGTTTTGATAAATAGTGACCTTCGAATGGTGTGACATTGTTTTTTATAAGATAGTTTTAACGGAAAGCATGATCTTTATATATTATAAAATAGGAAAAGAGAAATATTAGCCGGTTTAAACGGTATGGAATTGAAATAGATAATTGTTTGCTTTCATCCTTGGAAAGAAATAAAATTTGAAATGATTATAAAATATAATACTTGTAATGTATTTAGGTATTAATGGAATAAAGTAAAATAGGACATATATAAGATGTGTGAAATATCTATCGAGAAATATCGTAAAATAGGACATATATAAGATGTGTGAAATATCTATCGAGAAAGGATTAAAATTGATTTGAATTTCACTAACAATGGCGGATGATCAGACATGGTTTTTCATATAATATATTTATAAGTTCATCTTACCGGCTGAGGTGGTCCAAAACTTAAAGTATCCTCGTACAAAACACCCAAAAATAACTTAAATTGTTGTCCTTAAATCAGCGGTTCTTCATAAAAAAAAATAAACTTAAACTAAATTTCTTAAAAATGGCACCTCCCAGCCGCCACTATGATCGATCGATCTGTCTTCGATCACACCCAGTCAACAAGTAATTCTATTAACACTTACAAGTCGTCAAGTCGACGTACTTTCAGAATCTTACACCAGAGGTCGGGATTTAATGCCAACCTTAGAAAGTAAAATTTGCTGGGAGTTATTTAAATATTCAGTTTAAGAATATTTCAAATATGAATTTAAATTAAAGTTAAATTAAAAGACTCCAGTCACAAAAAAGGTAAACGGTTATTTAAGTAACGCACTCGTTACATTCCCCTCTTACTTGGAGAAAAAAAATTTTAAGTGGAAAATTTTTTTTTTCTTTTACTTGACTGATTGGTTAGATGTAGGTTAACCAATACTTTAACCATATGTGGAGCAATCAAGAATCGAGAAAAAAATATAAACATATATATAAAAATTATAGCCATGGCACCAATTTGCCAAATACAGCTATTAGATTAACTCACTATAATACTTCCAAAACAATCTACATCGATTCACACGATTATAATTAACCACAGATTATGAGTGATGTAGAAATAAAGAAATGGTTTCATCTAAAGATACCCACATGTAACTAAGTAAAAAGTCACATACTATTTAGAGTAAAATTAAAGTAAAGTGAAACTCTAACATAGCATAGTATAGACTAGTAATACAAATGCTCAATACAAATAATCCAAAATAATGTGAAATCGGACCCTGGTTCCAAAATTGACTCATCAATGGACAACAGATTTATAGGAGAGCATATCCAAGGAATAATCAATCAGGCAAATAGGTGGACCGATACACAATAATAAGTAACAATAAGAAATACCAAACGTATATAAAACAATATACGTAACAATAAAAATACTAAACGTATATAAAACAATATAAGTGTCGAATTGGATGGTAATCCAAAATTGACCATACAGTGGACAACAGATTTATAAAGTAGCATATCCAAAGATAATCAATCAGGCAAATAATGACCCAATTCACACTATAACCAAATAAACCAAGTAGGGTAGGTCCACATATACCCACATCCGGTAATATGTGCCTAACCTAAAAATTCACCAAATACATTATTGGATCAAAATGTGGGACTAACGGCCTAAACAAAAGGACAGCCATAAAATCGATTCCATCCTGATGATATGCCATCAGTACATTTAGGATCCAAAGTAAAGACCAAAAATAAAAACTAGGAGGTGTGATACACTTAATCATCCTAGTAAATGTAAAGCTGAACAAATTGAACTCAAAAAGGTAGAGTACCAAAGCATGTGAACTGCTGTGGTAACTTCTTACAACAAAAATTAACTTATGCTGATACTCGATAACTATAGCATGTAGCTACAACAAATTTATAAGAATATCTAACATAAGAGCAGTAAAAAGAGTTTAATGTGCCAGTAAACTCTAACAACCATAGCAAAATAGTAAGAGTAAGGTAGAAGTAATAACAAAACAGAACATCAAGAACGAGTAGACCAATTTCTGAAGAAACTGCAAATTTATAGGTCGTTCTGATATTAATAAAAGAGAACAGGATAATTTCTTGTTCAATATACCAAAATATAAATAAGTGCCTAAGGAAAGAAGTGAAAATAACTATAAATGGTCATTTGTTGCCAAAATATGAAATACTATTCATAACTGTAATCTAAACTTGCTAGCTGTAAAGGGAATATGTCATGGATTGCTTCCTCCAATAACCTATATAAGTAAGAATAATAAATCAGCTAAGGAACAATTCAGTTATTAGACCAAAGTCTGAAACTATTAAGGAGCTAATAAAATATTAAGGAGCTAAAATATTAAGCTAAATATTCAAATCCTAATTAATATTAACAATGGAAGACATTCTACTGCCTAGATAACTGTACAACTTGTCATGAAAATGGTGAATTCCGAAATTCATTGAACAACTGTGGCCACTAATTGAACTAAAACTTCGAACCCACGTATTCATTCACCTATACACAGGCAGAATAGTCTATATAATATATGAATGTACTAAAATTATGCATACTGATTTTCCATATAAATTCCTAATGACTGATTTAAAAAAACATCCCACATAGCAAATCGAGATACCCGTTATTATAAACTAGTCATGACCAATAAACTTAATCCAAATACATAAAAATTACAACATTCTTTCCAAACTGGCAAAACAAGTAAGTAAAATGGGAAGAAAGTGATACAACACATAAACATATAGCACAGTATAGTAGCATTACAATATTTAGTTCCATACCAGTGCAACACCTAATAAGTAAAAATCTCTAATGGCTTTTATAATTTTAACTTATTATAAACAAATACTAATCAAATTATAAGCTGTAGATATTCCAAATCTGGTGATTAATAACAAAAATCTAAGAAAATATCAAATCGTAACCAAACCGAGCCAAAACAATAATAATCATAGGAATAAGTTAACTTAATAGACATTAAGTTAATCTTCCTCTGAAGATGAAGATGCTGCCTCATCTGTTGTATTATCAGGGAGTAAATCCTTTATATGAAATTGACCAATTCGTCTATTTGTCGAATTGTCTTTTAATTCATAAACTAAAGGAGATATTACCCTAACGACAGTACAGGGAACATATTTCTGACAAAACTTAGCAGAAATGGCATCACCTTTATTTGATTTTACAAAATTCCGTTTCAAAACTCGATCGCCCACAAAAAATCGCAACTCTCGTTTCCTCAAATTATACTGATGCTGATTTCTAAGGTAAGAAGCTTTCAACTTCTTCCTAATGTCAGCGAATATTGGAGGTAAGTTTTGAAGATCTTCCATGCGGTGAAGTTTCTCAGAAATTTGAGGAAGAGTTGTTGAATTTTCAGAAATTAAACCAAAATAATCACCTGACAGTGGAACATGCCTACCAAAATTAACATAAGCTGGAGAACACTGAGTGATTTCATGAACAGAAGTTCGAATGGCTTGAGCAACTGAATGGATATACTTATCCCAAGCTCTATGATCACTGTAAGTGTAAGATCGAAGAGCAGTAACAATGCTCCGATTTACACGTTCAGTGTGGTTAGCTTGCGGATGATAAGCTGCATTGTAGAATATCTTTTGGACCTTATATTTACTTAATAGATCTTTAAAAGCTTTAGAAACAAATTGTGGACCATTATCACAAGATACTATTTGGGGAATACCAAATAGTAAGAACACTTGTTCCTCTAAGAACTTCAAAATGGCTGGAGTTGTAGCCTTACGCAGAGGACAAACTAAAGGAAATTTGGTGAAGTAATCTACAACTACCAAACAATATGTGTTACCTAAATAACTACGTGGATACGGTCCAATAAGGTCTAAAGAGATCATTTGCCACGGAAAATTAATATTCCTAAACGAACCCATTAATCCAGCTTGAGGTAGGTTACTCGGCTTGCATGTTGCACAAACTCTACATCTAGAGATGTATTTCTTGACTGAGTTGCGCAAACCAGGCCAGTAATATAACTCAGCTATTTTACTAAACGTTTTATAAAAGCCAAAGTGACCTGATGTCACATCATCATGAAAAGTTCTTAAGACTTCATCCCTATTTGCTGTTGGGACTACTATCTTCCAATCAGACATATTCGATAGAGATTCAACTGGACTGATAACATGTTTATAGAGGATATTATTCTCCACCTTGAAATCAGGATACCTAGTAGGTTCTTGGGTGACATTATGAATCATCTTTCGATACCAATTATCTGGAGATAAAGTGGACAGATCTAAAAGATTGATATCGAATGTACGTGACAACGCGTCTGCAACCACAACACCATTGGCTTTGCGATGAACAATATTATAATCAAAAACAGAAAGCCTACAAATCCAACGGGA
Organism: Diabrotica balteata; assembly: GCA_918026665.1. NCBI lineage: Eukaryota > Metazoa > Arthropoda > Insecta > Coleoptera > Chrysomelidae > Diabrotica > Diabrotica balteata. The sequence continues at coordinate 80,064,774 of OU898278.1, read as the reverse complement.
CAAACGTTGTGACGGATTTTTCATGGAATGTAACCATAATAAAGAACTATGATCTGTGATGATAGTAAACTTACGACCCTCAAGATAGTACCGAAAGGCATCAAGACCATGGATAATTGCAAGAAGTTCTCTCTCTGTGGTGGAATAATTCTTCTGTGCTTTATTGAGCTTTTTGCTGGTATAAGCTATTGGATGTTCCGAACCATCCTTCATTTGAAATAGTACACCACCTGACGCAGTGTTGGAACAATCTGTCATGAGATAGAAATGCTCTTTAAAATTCGGAGATGTCATGACAGGTGCACTAGTAAGAGCTTCTTTTATACGCCGGAAAGCATCATCGGCTTCTGAAGTCCATGTAATAGTTTGGCCTTTTTTCCTATTTTTAAGGAGATCTGTAAGTGGGGATAACAAAGTAGAGTAAGACGGCACAAACCGACGATAATACCCACACATCCCTAATATCCTACGGACTTGAGTAGTAGTCTTAGGAATGGGAAAATCCTTGATAGCACTAACTTTATCAGGATCAGTCCTTAAACCTTTACTATCGACTACATATCCTAAAAATTTAAGACTAGGACGACAAAACTGACACTTATCTAAATTAATAGTTAAATTAGCCTCTTTGAGACGTGAAAACAACTTATCCAAAATTTCCATATGAAGAGAAAAATCAGGAGTGACAACCAAAATGTCATCCAAATAATAAAAAACATAGGGCTCTAACTGAGGACCAATGACTAAGTCCATCAGACGACACATTGTCTGAGGAGCTGAAACAAGACCAAAAGGCATAGTGACAAACTGAAATAATCCTTTCCCACTAACTGCAAAAGCTGTATACTTTTTACTTTCCTCACTCAAAGGAATTTGTAAAAAGGCTTTAGATAGATCGATAGAAGAAATATACCTAGCATTCTGAAGTTTACTGAGAATGACGTCTATTCGGGGAATAGGATAAGCATCCCGATTTGTAGTAATATTATTCAACTTTCGACCATCGAAGCAAACCCTAAAAGATCCATCCTTTTTCTTGGTTAACCACAAAGGACTACAGTAAGAAGACGTGGAAGGTTCAATGATATTCAACTCTAACATGGAATCAATTTCCTTTTCCAAGTCAACTTGCCAAGCCTGAGGAATAGGATATTGATATTGTCTAAAAGGTGTGGTATCTCCCACTTCGATAGTGTGAGATATTAAGGATGTACGACCTAATTTGTCTTTTGACGAAAGGGTTGTAAATTTAGAGATCATATTCTCTAATTGCCTTTGTTCGGAACTAGATAAACTAGTAAAATCCTGAATAGCACTAAGTAAGGACAGATTAAATTGAGAAATAGAAAAGGAAAAATTAGAACAATTTAGTGTGCTATTAAAAGCATTTAAGAAATCCATACCTAAAATTATAGAATTCTGAACTGAAGGAATAATATAGAATGTAATTGGTTTACATAAATCTGCTACTGTGATTTCAGTTTCAAATTTGCCTGTAATAGACTGAACTGTACCATCTGCAGTAGACACTTGCAGAGAAGAAATGGGCATAATAGAAATCTCAGCATTTTTCAGTAAAGCTAATGAATGTGAACCTATCACAGAAATGTTCGAGCCACTATCTAAAAGAGCTAAACAAGATTGTCCTAAAATCTTAATAGGAAGGTAAGGTCTATTATCATTATGTTTCTTAACTAATAATGAATTTAAATCAAAACAATCATTATCTGATTGGTCAAAAATTTTAAAAGGTGCTAAACTAAACTTATTGTCTCTACCTACACAATCAGAGGATGCAACAGGCAAACAAGAAGAATCAGAAATAAAAGAATCCTCCTGAATTGTGGTAGACTCTGGTATAGATATTGGAACTACTACACTGCAACTATTATGTCTATTATTAAAATTTGGGAAGATATTTGGGGAAGATAATCTATGTGAATCAAATGTATTATATTGAGAAGTTACTTCTTGGAATAACTTGGTGTGGTGTGTGTTGGTTTTTTGGAGACAACCCCCTTTCCGACTGGAAGATGGGTTTGGGTGGCTTGACGTGGTTGGAACAGTGACTTCGTTTGATGTAACGGTTTGATTCCCTGATGGGGGTGTGGACGGAGAAACGCTCAGGGGACGGACCTCCGATCGTTCGTTTCCCGAACACCTAAAACAATTGCGTTTGAGGGTATTTTCTTTACCACAACCGTGGCAGAAAATACGGGTACGAGGGATGCCGCAATCATAAAAAGTATGGCCGGACTCACGACAATTCCAGCACACTACAGAACTAATGACTGATATATTACGTTCAGAGCCCTTAGGTTGCCAAGAACGGTGTCTAAAAGAATTTTGATGACCGAAAGAGTCAGAAGAGTGTTTAGAAGTGATTGGAGGTTGAGAAGACCAAGATAAAGTTTCCTCCAAACGTTTACACTTCTCGGTTATGTCTGCTATACTGGTGATGTCTACTAAAGCTAATTGCTGATGATAAAATGGCAGTAGACATTTGAGGATGATCTTAATCTTTGCAGAATCTGTCAGAGGTGTTTCAAGGCGACTACACATACCCAAAATGTTATTTATAAACATCGTAACAGACTCGTTTGGCTTCTGTTTACGATTTTTGATTTGGTCTAGAAGGTCATCTTGAAAAGAATAAGGTAGAAAATCAGACTTGAGTTTCTGAGCCAAATCAGACCAATTAGAAAAATTATTGCGGTTGTTTCTAAACCACGTAAAAGCTGTGCCTGTAAACAACTCAGCAGAAGCTGCAAAAAGATCCTCCTCACTCACTCCTCTCGATATGCGAAGACATTCCACCCTATCCAAAAAGGAAATAACCTGGTCATAATGACCTTCACCAGAAAATGTAATGCCCCATTTATGTACCTGAACAGGTTTGGGGTGAAGAAATGAATTAGCTGCTTGGGCTGAAGAAATAGGGGTTGAAGTAGCAATTGGATTCACTCGTGAATCAAGTTCACCCTCTAGGCTAAGAATTCGGATTGAAATAGAGCGTTTGTAAGTTTGCTGCTCCTCATTCGAACATGATAATAAATGAACACGGCCTGAGACATGGGCTAGACGTGATATCAGCCTGGAGTATAGGCTATCTTGGACAGTCCCTCTAAAATCGGATATCCTTTTAGCCAAATCATCCATAGTCTCATCAATCTCTTCTCGTTGTTCCAAAAAGGGAATACTGATGGCAGAAATTTGTCGAAAGCTCCTATTTCCTTCTTCTTGTCTTAGAGCTCCACGCAATATCTTGCGTTTTAAATCCACATTGGAAGACGCATCAATGGGGATGTCCCTAATTCTCAACTCATAATCCAATTCCTTTACTAACAAATGTTCTACCTTGAATGCAGACATTATGAAAATAAATAAATAGATGAATAGGTAGAATAGACAAGGAAATAATATACTCACACTCCACAAAATCAACCGAATAATAATATAAAGTTTTCAAAAAAGAATAAATAAATATGTACCAACACACCACAAAATCAATCCAAGAATAATCTAAGGTTATTCACAAAAATTTCAAAATGGTTAAGTAAATATGCAATAAAGTATAAGTAAATAAGTTATAACACAATCCTTGAAGCAACACACAATGGTTTCAACAAGTATATGGTTACCAAATAATTGAATATAAAAAAACCCACCAATATTGGCTAATATATATATATAGTAATATCTAAATTAATAAATTTTTAAAGTTCAATAATAGTAAGATAGATAGTTAACTGTACACAATGAGATTAAAAGGTGAGGGTTTAAATATGAATATAAGTAAACTACAGCAATACAAGTATATCTATAAATGTAAGTCTAATAAGAAAAAACAGTAAATAAAGAAGTTAAAAAAATGAACAAAGAGCAACAGGAACAAATTAGAAATAATAAAGAATATTTTGCAAAGAGAAATATACTTCAGAATGTACGGTCTGAACTGAGAAAAGGCCCCACGTTGGGCGCCAATGTAACAAAAATGGATTGGCTGGAGCGCCAATATAACAAGAATGTGTATTGTAGCAATAGGGTAAACTCTAAAATGTACCTTGATACACCAACGGATTAATATCTGGAATAACAGAAGATGGAAGGGATTAGATAGAAATAAATTATATGAAAGAAATAAATAAAGGGTAAATATGAATTTTAAAATATAATAAAATTAATGCTGGCTAGCGACTATGCAGGAGAATGACCACTTGACACTCAAGAGGGATTAGGCCAATTTGCATGCCCTACAGTGACCGTAAGATAGAAGAACTAATGACAAGAAATCTACCAAGAAATAAACAGATGAAAGATAAAGTTGCTCTACTGAATATTTGGGCGCCAGGAAGTTAAATGGTTTCTTCCGAGATATCTTGTATTGCTGAAATATTAAAGGATAGGTACCAAGTGAAATCTTAAATTGTTTTAACCCAACTTTAATAAATACCTATATTATGTACAACTTATTTTAAACCCTTATATATAACAATATAACCCAACACCTCTTATATACAATTAACTAATCTATATTTACAATGAAAACCCTGAATATAATGATAAAATAATTTCCCCCCCCCCTAATGTACCTGATAATGTGAAATTTTGACTAAGGTTATGCAATAGTTAAATATATAATATAAAATGAAATATAATAATATAAACGTTACAATTATCAAATAAATGAAATAAACCTCTCCAGATATGTGTGCACACTATAACCTGATAACGAGAGAGTCCAGGGGAGTTACAATCTCAACCCTTGGTGGACAATAAATAATTAAATTACGTTACAATGATTAATATTTTATGAAAAAGTGAAGGCAATTATTATTAATGATAAATATTTAAATTAAAGTAAAGCAAAAGTTAAAACCTTGAAGAGGATGTTGCAAAAAAGTTATAAAAAATATTGGAATGACAAACAAAAACAAAATAAGTTCTTCCTGCCGGTTTCCGTAGGTTGCCCTGGAAGATGATCCGGTGAAGAACTAGACTCCAGTGGGTAAAAGTACACCAAACCTGGATTCCATGTATATATAAAAAAATCTTCTTTAAATCCCCATATAACTTAAAATTTCTTCCCCTTCTCCTTAATAAATATAACCCCAAACTAAAGATTTCTTCCCTGACTTGTGACTGGGTTCCGGAAGTTGGCTAAAAAAGGAACAATTGTGTTACTTCATGTCCTTTGTACATACAAAAAGGTATGAAAAACACACAAGGTTTATCAACCTTGAAAGGTGATACAAGAAATGTCAACCAGTGACCTTAAATTGGAATAAAAACCCTAATGGTTTTGATAAATAGTGACCTTCGAATGGTGTGACATTGTTTTTTATAAGATAGTTTTAACGGAAAGCATGATCTTTATATATTATAAAATAGGAAAAGAGAAATATTAGCCGGTTTAAACGGTATGGAATTGAAATAGATAATTGTTTGCTTTCATCCTTGGAAAGAAATAAAATTTGAAATGATTATAAAATATAATACTTGTAATGTATTTAGGTATTAATGGAATAAAGTAAAATAGGACATATATAAGATGTGTGAAATATCTATCGAGAAATATCGTAAAATAGGACATATATAAGATGTGTGAAATATCTATCGAGAAAGGATTAAAATTGATTTGAATTTCACTAACAATGGCGGATGATCAGACATGGTTTTTCATATAATATATTTATAAGTTCATCTTACCGGCTGAGGTGGTCCAAAACTTAAAGTATCCTCGTACAAAACACCCAAAAATAACTTAAATTGTTGTCCTTAAATCAGCGGTTCTTCATAAAAAAAAATAAACTTAAACTAAATTTCTTAAAAATGGCACCTCCCAGCCGCCACTATGATCGATCGATCTGTCTTCGATCACACCCAGTCAACAAGTAATTCTATTAACACTTACAAGTCGTCAAGTCGACGTACTTTCAGAATCTTACACCAGAGGTCGGGATTTAATGCCAACCTTAGAAAGTAAAATTTGCTGGGAGTTATTTAAATATTCAGTTTAAGAATATTTCAAATATGAATTTAAATTAAAGTTAAATTAAAAGACTCCAGTCACAAAAAAGGTAAACGGTTATTTAAGTAACGCACTCGTTACACACTGTATGCGAATGTTGTTAGATTTTAAGCGCCATATTGGCATGTTGTATGTTTTTAGTTTTCATTAAACTCATCAAAAAAAAAACGTTAGTGATTTTATTTATATATTAAATTTAAAAATCCTAATAAGATCTATGATAATTCGTGGTAACCAAGAAAATAAAATAAAAACTTCATAAATAAACTTACAACTTTTTTTACATTAATTTGTCAATAATAATTAGCGTAGGTATTATACCTATTTTTAAATTTAATATGAGTTAATAGTAAACAGTTTATTTGTATAATAAAACAGCTATATGAAAAAGTTATTATTAAATGTTTAATAATGTTTAATTAAGCAATAAACTGGTTGGTTAGCGATTTTATATTGCGACATAGAATGTAAGAAGCATGTACGAACCCAGAAAAGTGAAAAATGTGAAACGGGAGATATGAAGATTAAGATAGATATACATACTTGGAATAAGCGTCACCAGATAGATAAGCTCTGGAGAATGCAGTATAAGAAAAGAAAGAATCCAATAGTCAGCAAACAGAGACGCAACGCAAATGTGAAGTAGCTATTATATTTAGCGAAAAGATAACAAAATTAATAATGTGCTTTGTTTTGATGTCCGATATAATTACATTGCTGTAATTGATGGAACAGTCCATGGGAAACTAAATTTGATACCTATTTATATTTCAACTGCTGATAAGAAGGAAGTGCGTAGAAAATGTTTATACGGAATTTGAAAAGATATTACATCTCACACAATCTAGGGGCATCGCTAATCATGGTAGATTTTAATTCAAATATCCGTGGAGGCAAATTGGTCCATGCTAAGACAATATCGACTTTTGGTTCGCAACGAAGGAGGAAGTCGTCTCATAGAATTCTGCCAAGAACATAACCTAGTAGTAACTCATAACTTTTATAGTAGCATAGTCAGGAATCAGATTGATTACGTCTTAATAAAACATAGATACCGAAACTCAATAAGAGCAAACGTATATGTCGCTATATTCCGACTTTAATTAAAAAACATACTAGTACATTAAAACAATAACAAACTAAATATAGGAAAAAATTTGGAGATAATGAACAAAAAAAAATTAAACAACAATAACAAAATCCGGTATAAAGGGTTAAAAATTATATTAAAAAAAATAAGAGGGGCAAAAAAAGCAAAGAATTAGCTGGAGTAAGAAAACAGAATAACAACATACTGATAAGCAGAGAGGAAAAGATTATTATGGAAACAGAACGAAAATTACAAAGGGATTATTTTAAGACTAGAGACAAGGAAATTCCTGTATAAACAGTAGACGCGGAGACGTAGGAACCGAGATTACTAAAGCGAAGGTTATTCGTACAATACAATAAATAAAAACCAATAAATCCTGTGGCCTAAGAGATTTATTATTTATTAATTCATGCGTTTGACTGTTAATTTATTTTGTTTTTTAGTACTTTAATACTGATTATAATGCTAAGTAAGAAATATTTTAAATCATAAATAATCACAATGCGTAATTAATATTGTTTTATAGTATAATCTATCTAAATGATTAATGCCATACGGATTATTAAAATATGTAAAAAGTAGTGTAGCATTTTAAATTTGATTGATTCTTTGAAGTATATTTAAAGTCGCCTCGTATATGAAATCGTCTTAATAAGACGAAGAATGTTTTCTGTTTTTTAGTTCGTATCTTTCGAAAAGTGTTTTCAATCATTCTAACGTCGTAGAGTAATAAATCCATTTAATTGTTGTTTATTTTACTGCGGCGATTTCTTTTCATGTAAATGCGTTTCAAAGGATATCTACGTCGTTCGTTGGTTTTGCTATTTCAGCAGTTCGTTGATTTTCAAGTTAAGCGAACAAATTTTTAATTTCGTCACTATCGGTGGAACCGCTGTCAAGGGCAGTTGGTTTCGTTTGTTTAGTCCGAATTTTCGTCAAATTCGTAATGGTTTTTGGTTATTGTTTTATTTTTGTTATTAGAAATAGTGAAGTTTGGTAACATGTATAGTTACAGTTTGAGGTTGGTTTAAGATCTTGACGGGAAAAGAGCCTGGGTGTGTACTCTTCAAGGAACCAACAATTTTTTATGAAGAGGTGAATTTCATACTCAGATGTAATGTGTCAGTTTTTGTCTGAGTTACTCGCCGATTTTGTTCGTGCTGTGTTTTACCTGAGGGATTTGAAACACGGCGTTTCGATCAGTTCAAGAGATGTCCCTATGGTTTCGAGCAAGAGCCTGAGTTTTTGAAAAGCTAAGCCTTGAAGATTGCGACAAGATAATCTAGTGCTCAGCTTTCATCATCTATTTGTTGTCGTTAGTCACTCCAGAACATTTTGCAGCTTGTGAGACTCATTTGTTTGTTTTGCTGTATTTTGGAATCCAATTCCAACGCCAAAACTTTTAAAGGAGATACAATAGTCAGTGATATCAGGTATTTTTTTTTGTTAAAATTTTTAAAGTAAAAATGGACATTTTGATTATTATTAATTTTAGGAATTGGCTAACTGTCATATTAATTATTCTTATAAAGTTTTAATATTTAATCTTGGCGTATGACAGTTAGCATTATTTTCTTCGGACATTGGGTACATGCATAACCATAAATTTTGAATTTGTTTTTTTTTGTTTTTAAAAAAAGTTAATCTCAGTGAGTAAGATCCATTTAAAAAGATATTTTGATTTATAATAAGTATTTAAATAGTTACGACTAGTTGTTGGAAACGCTACAAAATGTCTCCCAAATATTGTCCCCAACGTCTAGAGTTTGCTGTAAACCGATAGCACCATTGTAAGTTGTTCGTGTATGTTGTTATTATTATCTGTATTTGTGTAACTGTTTGTGGTGACACATAAATAAATGTTAAATTTTGTTGTCTTAACTTTTTATTTATTTTTTTGAGCCAAACCTTTTTTGAGTTTATTTGAAAAAGATATGTTTTTTTTATGTTTTGATTTTGTTTTCTAATTATTTCCCTAGTTACAACTAGTGGTTATAATAGGCATAATTAGGCACCTCAAGTGGCGCCCTATAATAAATTCCTTGAGGTGTTTCTTGTTTATTTTTATTGTGTTTGTTTCAAGAGATTAATGACCCCTTTATTTCATTTTTTTGTAGTTGCCCCATTCCAAACCCCATTATCTTTTACTTATCCACGACCCCAGCTCTCCTACGAAACCCTGAGTGCCGTTCGCACAAGTAGCGATTATTTTGCTTGCCCTATCTCTACCCCTTTAGTTTCTCCCCCAATTTTCTGCCCCTCATATTAATGCCCCTGTGGTAGGCAAAATATTATCGTTACAAAAATGTCGCCCAACGTGTGTGGCCTGTATTAGATTTTCGCCATTTTTGTATCTTGTCGTTACAAAAAATGGCGCCCTTGGTGTGGGGCCTTTTTCAGGCTTTTGAATGTTCCTGCATCTTTAGGTTTTTGTCCCTTTTCCAGAAGCAACATATCTTTTCCAATTTTTCTGCCATAATTTTCTGCCATTTTTATGAAACCCCGTCTTCCAGGTAGTGCCCCGGTGTCCCACAAACAGTTTGTTTATGTATTTGTATCAACATATGTATTGTTGTTTTTTTATGTATTGTTCTTGTATTGACATATGTATTATTGTATATCAACAGATGTATTTGTTGTATTTGACATATGTAATGTTGTATCTTTTATTTCGTGTACTGTAGAAATTTTTCTATATGTATTTTTGTGTATTGGTAAATGAAAGCAAATATTTTGAGTTTGAATATTTAAATTGAATTTTAAATAATGTTTTGATGTTGAAAAGAATTTTAAGTTATTTACAGTAACAAATTAAGTATACCGTTATTGTGCCATTTATTTTTGATTGATTTGACATTTCTTACAGAAAAATCGGTTTTTGTAATTTTGTTTTGTCTGGTCATTTTGAGTAAATGTGTTTATTGTTTGAGTGACTTTTCTTTGAGCTGATGAGTATAGTTGTGTTTTGTCTTTTGTCCTAAGACATTTCATTGTTTCCTCTAGGCCCTCTCTGACGGCGTTTGTGTTATGCCACGGGCTAGTAGGAGATTGTGAATGTGAAGAGTAGACCCCTGTGTTTCCCTGTTGTTCCCTAATTAACCCTCTTTGACGGCGTTTGTGTTATGCCACGGGTTAATAGGAGATTGTGTTCCCCTGAGTCCCTTTTTGTGTTTCCTGTCTTGTATCTGAATGATGACAAGTGTAATACTCGTGATCGGAGGTGCTGTTTAGTTTTGCCTAGGAGCAGTCTCATTTAGTTTTCAGAACAAGAGCAAGGTTTTTTATGTTGTGTTATTTTGTGTAGCTCACTCAAAAGTCAAGTTTTCAATATTATTAGTGTTGTTGTATCACCCTGTATGTGAAGTTTATCGAATATGTTGTTATGTATTTGCTTTCACCCAAACATTGTTTTAGTATTTTTGTCCCGCCCTGTATGTGAAGTTTGTCTAAGTTTGCTTCGAACGGTATTAACAGTTATATTGTGATTTGCTTTTTATCAAGTTTTTCGTTAAATCAAGTCTATTCCTGTCCCAAGTTAACTGCTACGATTTCCATTTTCTGTTATGTCCAGTTTTCGTAAAATTATGTAGAAATAATTTTCGTCTATTTCCTTGTGAATTAAAAAATGCGTATTTGGAATGATGTCATTCCTTATTTGCCGGTATTTAAAATGTGAACGATATCAAGTTTGTTTATTCTTGTTCGTCTTAAGTATAATCCCATGTCTGAGAAAAGAATTTTGTTTACGTTAACGAAATAATTTATTTCGTATGTAGACGCTGTCCTTTCTTTAAGTGTTAAGTCAATTTATTTCGTCTTCTTATTGAGTGTTTGGCAATTTATTGCGTTTCAGAAATCAGCTGTTGTACGAAAAATATAGGTCAAATTTTTTCGTATTTTTAAAGTTTAATAGTCCAGGCAATGTGTGAACTTTTTTTAGCCCCGAAAAAGAAAAAGTTTCTGATTTTACAGTCCATGGTCAGTCCGTGTGTTCTCGTGTTGTCTTTTGTGTTATAAGTAGGAGGAAGTAATAATACGATTTCGTTTGTCCATGGCTAAGGCCGATTTGTTAGTGACAAAGCGAAGTATTGTTATTTGCCTTATGTTTGTTATTTCCGTGTTTCCCCGTGTTTTCTTTGTTCCTATTCTGTGTTATAAGTAGGAGGAAATGATGATACGATTCCGTTTGTCCTTGGCTAAGGCCGATTTGTTAGTGACAAAGCGGAGTATTGTTATTTTTCTTTTGTCTGTTAGTCTTGTGTTTCTCCCTAGTTCTTTTTTGTGTACACGTAGAAGAGAGTGATGATACGACTTCGTGTATTCCTGGCTAAGGCCGATTTGTTGAGAATACATAGCGAAAGTATTCTGATGTTTTTTCTGTCTGTTAGTTTAGTGTCTTTCCGTGTCTTTGTGTGGTCAGATATTGTAGTGGAGATATGTTCATGGTCTAAAATGTATTAGTTGGTGATTTGAGTATTGTGTCGTTGAAATATCATATAGGACGTACAGGCATGTGACCTGGATTTGTGTTTCCTTGGATATTTCTGTTGTTGTGTAAGACTGCGTAGCAGCATCCCCTTTCCGTGAATTAATAGAAAGGATAAGCCTTTCTATGTGTTGAAGTAAGACTATTGGCGATAGAGTCTCAATAGCATTCCTTCTTGTTGTAGTGTTTGTGATGTAATGTTGATGATTTGGTGGAAGCGGAGGTACAAATACTGGCATTGTCCATTGTGACGTTTTGATTTGCTGAGGTGAAAGTACCTGGCCGCTTATTGTGAAAGTATTGTTTATGTCGATTGTGAGACCATGTTAGTGAAACATCTGAAGTATTTTTAGTACTACCGTTGAATGACCCACTTAGAATTCCCCAGTTTTATGTTGTGACCCTGTTCGAGTTTTGTTAAAGAATAGTGAACGTTTCTTTCTGATTTGTATGAAGATGTTGTATTCGATTATTATCCGTGAAATGATGAAGTTTATTTGTTCATGTTGCCCCTTCATTCCCTTCCCAAACTGTGTCTTTGACCTTATTAGTTGTCATAAGAGGAACGGCTAGGTCGATGAGTTTTGGATTCGTCCGCCAGGTGACCTGTTGAGCTTTTAAGGAAGATAAGCATTAGTTTTTGCCTTGTGTATATATATATATATACTCTTCTTCTTCTTCTTCTTTACCCTTCTTGCCCTGCTTTTGAGATTTGTGTACCCAGTTGGAAGTTTTATTGTTGTTGACGGACTGTAATGATTTTTTTGTTCTTTTGGAAGATTATAGTGTTTCTTATGTTCCCTTGGAGATCTGTAATGATGTTTTTGTTTCTTTTGAAGTGTTGTCGTAACTTTTTTGTTTTCTTTGGAAGACTGTTACGAGTTTTTTTTGTTTCTTCAGGAAGTATTTAGTTTGAGACTGAACTGATTGTGTATTGATTATGGCTTGTATGCCATGTGCCCCTGTTCTTTCTTCTTTTCCAAGATTGTGTATTAGCATTTTGGATTTATTTTCTTCTTTTGTCCTTTTGGGAGTTTCCTGACTTGGAAATTTTTCGCTGTGTCGATCCCAGAGGATATTTCTATGGAACTATTGGCCATCCTGTTTTCTTCTTTTGTGTTGGTTTAATTTTCAACCAGTGGTTGAAAATTCATTGCTTGACTTTTATAGTCAAGTTTGTTATTTTTTGATATTGTTTTGGTTATCTATTATGTGGATAACCATAGCGAAGCTTGTCTAAGCTGTGTTGTTGGCCACCCGCCTTTGTTGAGCTGGAAACACCTTTCTTTTCGCTTCCAGAAACTTCAACACTGGTCTGTTCCACGTTTTTGGTTAGGCAAGAGCCATTTTAGTAGAAATCTGCCATTGTGTCGTTGTGCTTAAGAGCCAACGAACTGTATCTGGTGCCGATTCGTCAAATCGAGCATCCAGTTTTATTTTGCATGTTGTTATGTTAGAACCATAAACAGTTATGATGAGTAGTTTTGGTTATGATTTTTGTTTGTTGTTTTTTGTTCTGTTTGAGTTATTGAAGTCATTATGTGTTGTTGCAGTAGTTAGAAAATGCTACTGTTGTTCCAACCTGATTGTTGTTCGCCCTAAACGAAAACTTTTCCTGTTAGTCCAGTTTTCGCTCTTACGTGGGGGTATTGTAGCATTTTAAATTTGATTGATTCTTTGAAGTATATTTAAAGTCGCCTCGTATATGAAATCGTCTTAATAAGACGAAGAATGTTTTCTGTTTTTTAGTTCGTATCTTTCGAAAAGTGTTTTCAATCATTCTAACGTCGTAGAGTAATAAATCCATTTAATTGTTGTTTATTTTACTGCGGCGATTTCTTTTCATGTAAATGCGTTTCAAAGGATATCTACGTCGTTCGTTGGTTTTGCTATTTCAGCAGTTCGTTGATTTTCAAGTTAAGCGAACAAATTTTTAATTTCGTCACTATCGGTGGAACCGCTGTCAAGGGCAGTTGGTTTCGTTTGTTTAGTCCGAATTTTCGTCAAATTCGTAATGGTTTTTGGTTATTGTTTTATTTTTGTTATTAGAAATAGTGAAGTTTGGTAACATGTATAGTTACAGTTTGAGGTTGGTTTAAGATCTTGACGGGAAAAGAGCCTGGGTGTGTACTCTTCAAGGAACCAACAATTTTTTATGAAGAGGTGAATTTTATACTCAGATGTAATGTGTCAGTTTTTGTCTGAGTTACTCGCCGATTTTGTTCGTGCTGTGTTTTACCTGAGGGATTTGAAACACGGCGTTTCGATCAGTTCAAGAGATGTCCCTATGGTTTCGAGCAAGAGCCTGAGTTTTTGAAAAGCTAAGCCTTGAAGATTGCGACAAGATAATCTAGTGCTCAGCTTTCATCATCTATTTGTTGTCGTTAGTCACTCCAGAACATTTTGCAGCTTGTGAGACTCATTTGTTTGTTTTGCTGTATTTTGGAATCCAATTCCAACGCCAAAACTTTTAAAGGAGATACAATAGTCAGTGATATCAGGTATTTTTTTTTTGTTAAAATTTTTAAAGTAAAAATGGACATTTTGATTATTATTAATTTTAGGAATTGGCTAACTGTCATATTAATTATTCTTATAAAGTTTTAATATTTAATCTTGGCGTATGACAGTTAGCATTATTTTCTTCGGACATTGGGTACATGCATAACCATAAATTTTGAATTTGTTTTTTTTTGTTTTTAAAAAAAGTTAATCTCAGTGAGTAAGATCCATTTAAAAAGATATTTTGATTTATAATAAGTATTTAAATAGTTACGACTAGTTGTTGGAAACGCTACAAAATGTCTCCCAAATATTGTCCCCAACGTCTAGAGTTTGCTGTAAACCGATAGCACCATTGTAAGTTGTTCGTGTATGTTGTTATTATTATCTGTATTTGTGTAACTGTTTGTGGTGACACATAAATAAATGTTAAATTTTGTTGTCTTAACTTTTTATTTATTTTTTTGAGCCAAACCTTTTTTGAGTTTATTTGAAAAAGATATGTTTTTTTTATGTTTTGATTTTGTTTTCTAATTATTTCCCTAGTTACAACTAGTGGTTATAATAGGCATAATTAGGCACCTCAAGTGGCGCCCTATAATAAATTCCTTGAGGTGTTTCTTGTTTATTTTTATTGTGTTTGTTTCAAGAGATTAATGACCCCTTTATTTCATTTTTTTGTAGTTGCCCCATTCCAAACCCCATTATCTTTTACTTATCCACGACCCCAGCTCTCCTACGAAACCCTGAGTGCCGTTCGCACAAGTAGCGATTATTTTGCTTGCCCTATCTCTACCCCTTTAGTTTCTTCCCCAATTTTCTGCCCCTCATATTAATGCCCCTGTGGTAGGCAAAATATTATCGTTACAGTAGTAACAACTAAATAATAGGATAGCATAAAGAAACTGCTAAAAATCACACAAGATAAGATAATTAGTCTGCAAAAACAATGCGGCGACACTTAACAAACTTCAAACTATAGTCTACAATTAATTTCTTGTCAAGTTGAGTGAATCGCTGTATTCAATAAAATGGTGCGTGGTATCTCTACAAATTCAAAAATTCGTGAGTTAGTGATTAAAAGGCGGATGAACTTTACTGGATGAATATTACTAAAACTACAGTGTGGATTATAATTAAGCATCATGGGAATGCAACGAATAATCCACAAGAGACATTACATGAACTTAAATCTATTGAGTACGTAGATATAATATATAAAAATGTTTTTATAACGTCAGTTTATATTCATATTATGAATGAAGCAATTCCATGGCTGTTTCGGCCAAAACCTGTTACAAACCGTAAGAAACGTAAATTATCAAATCTATTTATGCTGAAAAAAATAGAACACATGTTATAGGACTCTGACGACAACCTCAACGATGTAACTTTCTCAGTAAGTGAAGAGGTAAGAAAAAATGGCTGGTACGACTTCGACGATGAAAATGAAGTACTGGATGATGTAGGAAAAATAGAGAAAGAGGTTAGTCTTTGTAAATGGGTATATTTATTTAAAAAAACCTTAAAAGGGCTACATCAATAAAACAAACGTTTTCGGACCACACAGTCCATCATCAGGTTTTAAAATCGAAAAATGCTAGGTCACAATGCCTGAGCCACCAAAATACTAGGGTAAAAACCCTTTAAATTACATTTAGTTATAAAAGATTGTACATTGTGTTGTAAAATAACTGTGATGTTCAGTATTAAATTAAATTTGAAAAAAATTTTCAAATTAAAATTTTTTCAAATTTAATTTAATATTGAACATTACAGTTATTTTACAACACAATGTACAATCTTTTATAACTAAATGTAATTTAAAGGGTTTTTACCCTAGTATTTTGGTGGCTCAGGCATTGTGACCTAGCATTTTTCGATTTTAAAACCTGATGATGGACTGTGTGGTCCGAAAACGTTTGTTTTATTGATGTAGCCCTTTTAAGGGTTTTTTAAATAAATATACCCATTTACAAAGACTAACCTCTTTTTTTGATACGTGGTATACAGCCAGCTACAGGAATTTTTTCCTTGTGGATTTTGAAAAATAGAGAGGTTGATGCAAGGGGATAATATTAAAATTGTGACAAATGACAATTCAGTTCAAGATGTAAATATTGATTCTCAAGAATATATATTACCACAAAATATTAAAACTTCTCCTATTTGTTTAGAGAATCCTTAAAACACTTCAACACTAATTACTTTTGTAAGACAGCAAGAACTACTAGAGTTACCAGGAGGAGATAGACCTATAGATTATTTTAATTGATTGGCAGATGATAGCTTTTATGATTTTATCACAGAAGAAACGAATTGTTACACCTCGGAGGTTTTTCTATCTCACGGAACTGCAATGCACTCAAGAATTACTCGGTGGAAGGATGTAACACCTGAGGAAATTAAAATCTTTTTTACATCATTCACATAGGTACACTTCCCGTCATATAAAACTGGTACACTTTTTTTTCCCAAGGTAAACCTGTGTTTAGACTAGACACAATGGTTCGTGAATCAATTCGTTGCTATCACAGATAACGGAATTGCACTAAATCTAAATAAAAAAATGGTTCGTGAATCAATTCGTTGTTGCCATCACAGATAACGGAATTGCACTAAATCTAAATACAAAAATAACGTTCAAAAATGTATAAAATTTTTAGATATGTATTATTTATATCATTAAAAACAAAAAACCGTATCTAATAGATTAAATAACCAGAGATAGGGTTGAGTTAATATCCAAAATGTTTTAAGGATCTTTAAACCTATGACACAGAATAGGGCCTATGGTATTGATACATGAAACATTGGAATGCATCTACTGTAATTTTATACTTCAATACTTACCGAACACAAAGTTTTGTAACAGGCAAACTACCAAGGTTAATTTATTATTTACTACAAGAACGATAAAAAATGTGAAAAACTAACATTATGCTTTGTCCTCCATATTATAAACTATAAAATATTCGGGGAGAAAAATGCTTTTCGAAACGTGACAGTTACAATCCAATATCTCACTGTAATGTTTTATTATAATTATTAAGTTATGTCTAGATTGATTTATCTATGATTATTTTTGAATTGAAATATTTTCATAAATTGTTATATAACACAAATCAATGTATGGTTACTTAATAGAGATGATTGAAAATTACAAAATTAATATGAGAATTTTTATGGATGCATGTTTAAACAAATTTAATGTGGCTGACCGATCGAGAATGCTCGATAATGTTTTAGTTGTTATTATACTCAAAACTGGCGATCTGTCACACAACCCTGCTTTTAGCTGGTTTCATATAATATTTTCGTTGAACTGACAACGGTGTCCTAGAAATTAGAATGACACATGTGACAAGATCAACGTACACAACTTAAAAACACGATTTTTGATTATAAGAGTTGTACCAGTTTTTTATTATGCGAACGGTACTATTCCTCTGAACCACATTCAAGACTACTGGAAAACCGATCCAATATTTAATATCCCAATCCTTTCTGCAAATATGAGCCGAGATAGATTCTTTTTAATTTTTCGATGTCTGCACTTTTCCACAAATCCTATCCTATACCTAATGACCCATAACCTGTGGATAGACTATTCAAGATACGTAAAGTTATAGATTACTTCAATACTAGAAGGCAACAAATTTATTACCCTGGTAGATATTTATCATTAGATGAATCAATAGTACTATGGTGTGGTGGATTAGTCTTTCGCCAGTACATAAAAAATAAGCGCCACAAGTACATAATCAAACTTTACTCACTAACGGAACCAAATGAAACCATATTTCTTATTCAAAAATTTTCTGTTTACACTGGTTCACTGGACCATGAAGGTGGGAAATGACATACTAGCAAAGTAGTTAAGAAGTTGATGAACAAGAAACTGGATGCAGGACATTGTTTATATATGGCCAATTATTACAATTCGTAAGATTTAGCCTTATAGCTATTAGAGAGACAAACATTGTGTACGGGAACTCTAAATAGTAGAAGACTAAATGTACCATTAGATGTAAAAAATGACAAAATAAACCGTGGTGGAACAATTACACGTTATGCAGATCACATCATAGCCGCAAAGTGGAAAGACAAACGTGATGTCGTTTATATATCCACCGAATTTGATAACAACATAGTGGAATTTAAAGGAATAGGAGCCAAGAAATACTACGAAAACACCGAATCTTATTTAAATATAACCAACACATAAGCGTTATAGATAAAACAAATGATGGCATATTATCCATTCGAGAGAAAAACTCTCAATAAGCTAGGTGTACATATTTACCACATGCTGTTAATAAACGCATACTTTTTTTTCAAAAAATACAGCAGCAATACACAAATGTTGCCATGTCATAAGAGAGATTTTATGCACATCAAGGATTTCTCGAGAATTGTTGCGTAATATGCTACAAAAATAAAATTGGAAAATAAACTGCTTATTGTTGTATAACCTGTCCTTACAAACCTGCTCTGTGTGCGGTTGGTACATACTTGCTTTTCGAATTTCCATAGAAATGTTGAACGTTTTTAAGGTTTTTTTGTAGTGTTTTCGGACTTTCATCAAAATATACAGCTTTTCAAAATATAAAGCTTTCAGTTGATTAGAAGCTTCTACTAATCGTCATTATGTATTATTGTCATACCACTGAAGGCACATTTTAAGTGTGTCTCCATTTTATTGTAAAGCAAGCTTAGAAATAAAAATCAAAAATTCATCTCATTCTATTTTTTGCAACCAAGTGTTTTATGTTTTTTATACTATCCACGTATTTACCAAAAATTCCACTTCATATCTCCGATAACGAGAAACGTTTTTATAATTGAATGGTATAAATGCAAAATTCACATTCTCCACGTTTCTCAACTTTCGGAAAAATAAGAAAAACGGTTTACTATTGAAGGCCATGGTATAATGCTTCAATTTTTTTATGTAATATCTTCGTTGTAATAGAAACTGTTTGCCTAAACTTTATGGGGCTATTTAATGAACATTGTTTTGTAAATTTAATTTAAAATTTAGACAATGTGAGTTTTGTACCAAAATTTGGTTAACTGTGAGTTTTGCACCAAAATCTCAGGATAATGTTATGATGCAAAATATTTTAACTTTCCTTTATTTATATTTTAACCTTAAATTAAAAACTAAAACCAAGAAAAATAAGGTGATTTATATTGTTGATTTTTGTGGGTTAGAAATATTTTTTTTATTATTGAGTTAGCCTCGACAACTAAGATCATTGGCATGGTACAGTCAGGTACCTAGTGTAGTGTGTGTGTGTGTGTGTGTGTGTGTGTGTGTGTGTGTGTGTGTGTGTGTAGAGTAATTGTCTTGGTAGCAAAGTCGACGTCATTGTCTTTGCTAAGAGACGCTAATTGTATCCGAATGTCAGCGGTTCCTCCGGTGAGTACCGATCGCACAAGGATAGAAATTATTTTCATTCATTAATTTTTAATAAACGAAAATTTCTCCACCCAAATGAGATTCGAACTCACGACCTTTAGGTTTAAAAGTAGGCGCTCTTACCACTGAGCCACAGAGGGGGTTGGTTAGAAATCAAAACAATAAATAAATTATTTTATTTCAATTTTAATTTTACCAAATCATTAAATTTAGGTGACAGTGCTATGATGTTTTACTATTTAAAACCAGTTGTATTTGTTTTGTAAATCAGACTTACTTTGATTGTTTTAGATACACTGTTTAGAATAACGTATTTTTAAACATTAAAAATGTTGACTTCTTAGATGTTTTCACAAACTGACTCAGGTTCTACATTGTCATCAGCCCCATCGTTGACATTTTTGTAAAAGAGGAAATCCTTATTATCCCTCCACTGGTACCCATAATGCTTCTTACTCATAACAAGTTGTTGACGTCAACTTTCTTCACTGGTTTCTTCGAGTTTGACAAAGGAATCAAGTTCGGGTTCATGTTGAAAAGCAGTTTTCCTAGCTTAGTTAAAGACTTTGCCACGCCCATGTCTGACTTGTATGTGTACTCACCTCTAACGAGAATATTTTTATATTCAGTTCTTGTCAGAATAATCCTTTTTGCAGGTCCCCAGTTGAAAATGAAATTGTGCCCGTTTTTTCATGAATACATCCTTTTCTTTCTTGCAGTAAAAGACGTCACAGTCTTGGCCAACCTTTACTTCTTTCGAATGTTCGGCTATAATATCAATGTACTCTGATGGTTTGTATATCACCTCTTTTTTTCTCATAAACTTTTCTGAGACTCCAAATACTCAATCGGGTGGAAGATATTTATGATCTGTTATGAGAAAAAAGAACTCCACCGTTTTTACATTTTTTTGGTGCATGTTTAAAAAGCCAGAAACAAGCCATGGCCACGACTATTGAATTTTTATTCTGGCCCCGACATCTTTCACTCACTAATCGCACAGTAGCACAGCCACCTTTACTTCCAAGCCATGAAGTAAAAAAGGCAACGCCGCATTCTATGGCGTCGGTAGTCCGATAATCAGCTGTAGGTCTACCACATTAATTTGAATTTTAGGAAACTGATATTTTGAATCATTACAGAAATATTTTTAGGGAAATTAAATTAATAAAACCTTATATATACCTAATAAATATATATCGACGCTTGAAAGGTAAAATGTATAATACGCCACTTTTTGCAAAATAGACTTTATACACGATAAGATTCAGTGAATTTTTCTACGTATGTACAAAGGGAATTTATTCTGTTTGAACAACTTTTTTGGCGTATTAAACATTTTATTTTTAGGATGGTTTTGAAAGCAACTGTGTCTTATGCTCCAAATTTTAATACAAAAATATGTTATCTGTCGTATAACACACCTAACAAGTTTACTTCTAGCAAATAAGTCAATTTTACTTTCAGATATTAGAGCCTTGAAGCCGTGTTAGTCATTTCATATGGCAGTATTGCATAGTGGTGCTTAAAACAATTTTGTTTACGGCAGTTACGGGTACAGATGGCGTATTATACATTTTATCTGTTTAAAATAATATCACACGTGCTACATTATCTACTTCGAAGACGGTCCTTCCAAAGATAAAAGGCATTTTAAACAATTTACACTTTGTTTTCATGATACAAAATATGCAATGTTAACGTTCTAACGGATACTTTTGGCCAGTCTTGCATTATTCGGCTTGTAAACAACTAATTTTTCTCTGTCAGTTTATGTATGGTGTAATAAATACATTTTTTTCGTTCATGAAGGTAAGTGTTTCGTTTTAAATTATAAATATTCTGTAGTTAGATTTTATTATTAATCTTATTATACTTATTATTTTTAAAATTTCAAACATAACCTCAACACAGAAGTAAAGACATGGTTTATTAATATTTTGCAAAAAACACTCATAAAATATTAATAACATAAGTCTGATAAGTAAATAACAATTGTTTCAATTCATACTTCACCTACAGAAACTCTATTTTATGGTAGGTACACAATGTGAGCCAAAATGTTCGCGGCAAATGGGAAATGTTTTATTATAAATCTCTTAGACACATTTCTTCCTTATTTGGTGCTCAAGAGAATTTCAGTCTTGGCAATAAAAACATTTAATTTTTATACATAGTATTCTCACACTAAAGTTTAAAATATTGAAAGATTTACGGCAGCTAAATTTGAGAGTGTCATAAAAGATATAAAAATGCTTTATAATTTATTTGTTTCTTGTCATTACTCTGTTCAGAGCCAATCCTCTGAATTTTTGTTACTAAAAGTGAAATTTGTGACAGTACTAATTTATATTAAGAATAAAAAAACAGTAATATTCATTTACAGATAGTATTCAAATTTAGTATCGAACATTTATTTTAGAAATATTATAAGTGTCATTTTGAAAAAATATAATAACTTAAAGAAGGTTGTTTTTACTTTCAAAGAATTTTTTTTTGCAGATAAAAATGTCGCGAGCAGATCGTATTATGAAAATAGTTCAAAACAGAAAGAACATTATAGATCTTCAAACAAGCTGTTCTTCATCCACAAAGGTAATCCAGGCCACTGATGTACTTGCTCAAAATGCTGAAAGGCCTTTAGAGTCGAAATCTTGCAGTCAGGGTTCTAATTATCTAAAATTAACTAATGCACCAATGTCCCCCACCAAATCAGTAATAAATTATGAACTACATCCAGAGAAGATCACGGGTTTATATCACGCTGCTGGTTCTTTAAATGTGATTGAACAACATAATTTAAATACTTGCAGCCGCACTTCTATGGATTATTTAGAACAAAGCCAACCTGTACCTGATTGTTCCTCTGAACTTATTTATCAGGCGTCGCCAATTTATACAGATTTACAACCAATTCAAAACAATGCATCTGCATTAGTTGCTCCTGCTATTGTGTCTGAAGTTTTTCCTGAAAATTCACTATTGACGATGAATGTTTACCAATAGTTTCCCAAGAAATGCAGATCCACTCAAATAATAATCAATGTTTGGATATTGACACCCCAGTTGACCAGCAAAATTACTTCAATACAAATCAAAGATTGGTACAAGATGTTCAAAATTCACCAGTTCTTGAAGAAACCGTGGGTATAGACTTGTATAGTGGTAATGCCGGAGACGTTTCAGCTGATGATACCACATCTGGACCTAGCAAGGTAGTTAACTTTCGTAGCCGTAAAATGGTTTTGCAATCGGCCTATACAGATTTCTTAGATGAAGAAGAAAGAATTTTAGAGTACGACTGCGATTCAAGTTCTTGGGAAGGTTCGTCTGAGGAAGAAGATAGTACAGAGGAAACAGCAGCCAAAAAGAAATTGAAAAGGAAAAAGAAGAAAACAAAAGCGGTTGCTGCTGAAAATGGAACAGTGGGAGAATCAGCATATAAGAAAAATCGGCCTAATAAAGCGAGCGAAAGGCAACAACTATATCGAAGTGGCAAACAATATAAGAAGAAAAATAGCATAGAAGTTCCAGCAAAAGAAATAGGACCAAATCCATGTCAACCAAAGAAATGCACTAATCGCTGTGACGATATATCTGAGGAAAGAAGATTGAATATATTTAATTACTTTTGGTCACTATCTCCACAACGACGTCGCGATTGGCTTGTTTCGATGTCAAAGAAAGAATCTGCTAAGAGAAAGAGAGTAAAACATGAAAGCAGAAAGTCCAATACATTTCTATATTTTATTAATGAAGGTGAAGGACAACGTCAAGTTTGTCTGAAGTTTTTATTATCTACTTTGAATGTATCACAAAGATATATTTATTACACACTCTCTAATGCTTGTTATGGTTTGGGAAAAGAGGATATGCTAAAGGAAAAACTATCCCTCCGAATAAAACAAAGAAGAAGTGTTGAACTCTGTAAGAAACTTCATTACGAGTTTGCCAGCAGTGCCGTCACACTATGCAAGAAAAGACTCCACCAAACTTTATTTGCCCAATGAGTTTAAGAATATTACAAATCTTTATAATCTATATAAGAAAAGAGAAATAGAAACAGGTATAGATGTTGTGTCAGAGCGGTTATTTAGAAAAATTTTTACGAACGAATTCAATATTTGAATTCATATTCCCAAGAAAGACAAATGTGTCAAGTGTGTTGGTTTCGAAAACAACCCTAGACCGGAAACTGAAGTAGAAAAGCAAGAACATGATAAAGAAAAAATTGAAAGTAAGAAGAGATTTGAATATCACCAAAAAATTCATGAGAAAAATAGAAGTATCCTGTGTGTCTCCTTTGACTTACAGAAAGTTTTAAATACAGCGTACGGAGAAAGTATGTTACTTTATTACTCCAGAAAATTGGCATTGTATAACTTTACTCTCTATGAAAGTACAACAAGGAAAGGCCACTGCTATTATTGGAATGAAAGCCAAGGAAAGAGAGGAGCTAACGAAATAGCCACATGTCTAGTATCGTTCATGAAAAAAATTGATGACCGTGGGAAAATCACGAAACTACTGCTTTATTGTGACTCATGCCCAGGTCAAAATAAGAACCGTGCTGTTTTGGCCTCTCTCCACTACAACTTGATGTACTGCAAAAATATAAATGTGATCCAGATTAATTATCTTCTGCCAGGTCACTCCTACATGCCAGTTGACAGCATGCATTCTGTCATAGAAAAAAGCGTAGCTAAGCATATTATTTGGGCACCTTCACAATGGCCAACTGTTTTTGAATTAGCTCGTAACATTCCTGAACCTTATGCAGTTCACCCCATGTTTCATAAAGATTTCATTTCATGGGAGGACATATCAGACAAATATTTTAAAGGAAATCTTGCAGGAAAAATAAGTAAAATAAGAGTCGCTACATTCAAGAAGTCTGAACCAACTAAGATACTCAAGAGGAGATCATACAAATCAGCGGTAAAGTAAAGAATCCACCAAATTGCAACTTATATCCAACATTTTTGTCAATTTCCAAACAAAAATATAACGATCTGAATAAATTGTGCCACTCGAATGTAATACCCTTGCAATATCATAATGAATATTTAAATCTACCTAGAGGTAATAGTGTAAATGATGTCCTTCCAGAAACTGACGAAGAAGATGGACTTCAACTTTAATATTGCTGATGTGTTTTTTATTGTTTTTGTCAAAAAAACTCAAAAAACCTTTTTTTTTTCGTAGTAATAAAGTATTTTCCATTAACTTGAACTATTTCTTTTCGTCTTTTGATGTAAAATGTCTAGAATATCTAATAATGATGCAATAAATATAATACTAATAATATTAGAATTTAAACCGAGAATGACTTATATTCTTGTAATTTTCACAAAAGACACTTCTAATAGCATGCATCTCATAACATAAATACATTATAAAACATTTCACCTTCTCACAAAGTTACTCATATTTGGTAAATTAGCCGTTTTCAGTTACCTGGTTATGTAATGCATCATGTTTATAATACATTTCTCCTGTTTGCATTCAAGAATCACTTTGTATAATGCGCCATTAATTTTAAAACTAGATAATATTTCTTTTAGAAATTTAAAGCATAAAAGCATTCTACTATATAACATTTATTTTCCTAAGATTTGTCAAGATAGTATGCTTACAACAAAAATTATGATTTTTTTTTCAAAATTTTAAACTTTAAACGGTTCTCCTGTAAAATTCACAATTGGCGTATTAGCTGTTTTACCTTTCAAGCGTCGATATAAAGTTTTATTATTATTAAGGTTATATTATCAATGAAATAATCAATAGAGTAAAATTTATTGCACTTAAAATACAGTGTCAAACAGTTAATCTTACAATCAAATGCAGTCAAGAATCTCTAGAAATTTTAAATATTAAGTACTTAAGCATATAAATAACACAATACATTAACACTACATTTAAAAAGATTATTAAAAATACAAAAGATATAAAATTTGTTAAGTAAAAACTTAGTGTAACTATTATGATTAAAAAATTCATCCTAAGAAATCAGACACAATATAAATATGGTTCTAAATGAATCTAATTGAAAATAAATATTTTACTATTTAGTTATAACTTTTGTTGAATTTTCATACTTAGGTATACAAAAGTAGAAATTTTATATATGAATAGGTTTTTTGTCATATAGACCAAGTTAAAACAGGTATACATGAAAAATGTGTTGAATGTAACATACCATTTATAACTTGTATATGGATTTAAAATAGATATTCTCTATATTCTCAAAAGATTTTTGAATTTAATACTCAAATTTGTTATCACTTATCTAAAAAGCAGATCTATATCGAGAAAGTAAGTTCTCTAATTGTGACCATCTTGTTAATTTACTATATTGTAAAATCCATTTCAAATCATTACTACTTAATCTATTCTTACCTACATTGACGATTACACTAAAATTACTGCTAACTATTACACTACTTATTATAAAAATATTATCACACTCGTGTCCCAACTGATTAACGTTTAATACATGGAAATATACACAGTCACTTGTAATTTTACTTGTCCAGTTTTTCAATGGGATATTATTGTCTAAGTCTCTTAAAAATGATTCAAATGAATCTATTAAATCATTGTCTAAGGATTCTGTTATCTCTTGTTTCCTCTTCTTATGCAAAAAGTTTCTTCTGTCTTCGGGATTCCTTCTTTCTTTAGTATGATGAACAGTTACATATGATGGTACTTCAGAAAATATATTAGGAACTGCATTGTCTTTTAATTTGGGAAATATTAACTTTTCAATGTGTACATTTCCATCTTTATCTTCTCATTGTTCAGTCCGCTGAATATCATCTTCATGAAAATGTTTGGCACATGCTACGGAAGATTTGGTAATTGTATAGTCGTCTCTATGAATAGAGCATAACCCAGTATACCTTCTTTGGGGATCTTTGGGAAACGAAAACGTACTTTCTGCCTATTTTGTTTTTAAAGTACTGGCATAATTGGTTTTGCTACCAGGTACACAACAATGCCAGGGCATCTGTAACAAAAAACCAAAGTATTATTATTGTTGTTTTTAGTTTACATATTTTGTAACAAGAAGCAAAAGTATTATTATTTTCACTTATATTAATATTTTCTAATTGATTTAAACACAATTTACAAATAAAACATTCGAATAAAGTTAAAAAAACAATAAATTTAACAAACTTTACAAGCCTTCCTATATGAAATGTTAAACAAAACAAACCACGGTCGGACTACCACGCGTTGTTGCCAAATTTCTACTTTATGGCTTAGAAGTAAAGGTGGCTGTGACAGTAGTAATAGGGCTTTTCATTTTTGTTGTTTTAAGTGTATCAAAAACAAACGAAGTAATTTCATTAGATCCTTTTTCAAAATTAATTCTCTGTCCAAATGTAGGATGTCACATTATCTGGAGTCAGTTTACTTTTAGAATTCCCTTCGACCACAGTAAAATTGTAAAGGTAGATTTGCCTACTATAGTAAGTGGCTTGTTCTGGTGATTTTGGCAAGAGTAGGTATTTTTGACAATCAAAACTGAAAATCAAAATTTTTGGGTCAGTGCATTTTAGTGATTAAAAAAAAATTAGCATGTAACTTATGAACACGTTTTTCAGTCTGAGCTCTTGTTTTTCATTGCCTAGCTGTGCGTGTTTTAATCGTTCATCTAACTGCAGACAAGTAGAGCAAAGGTCTACCCTAGGGGATTCGAAGCCATGATTGTACTTCGTGTTGAAAATTGACCTAAAGTACCAGTGCGTTACTTTCAAATCACTCTGATCACACTCCCACACTGTGAGTGAACTGATATACATTTTCCACATTTTTCTAATATTTAAATCAGCAGAAAAATATTTTCTGTCCGTATGTTTGGCACAGTAATGAGGCTCTGAACATTCGAATCTATTTATAAAATTCATTACATGTGTTTTCTTATGAAAACTTTTAGTAGAAACCCTGTCACCTCCTCTGTTTCCTTTACTAAGCTGACCGGTTTCTCTGAAACGCTTCAAAATACCATTTACCCGAAATAGTGAAACCTGAAGTACACCTATGAACGTGTTAAGGCACACAGGCATCATAGATTTATCTTTTAACCCTATAAAAGATTTGGTCCTCATAGGTTGTCTTTTGTACCGTCCAGAAGTTGGTCTTCTTCTGTTAACTTCTACTGATGAGGAAAACTTCAGAATAAAATTATCTTAGAAATTCTATTTGAAATCTATTTGAAAATAATTATTTGAAATCTTTTATCTACAACTTACTTCAAATAACTTATGACCGGTGGATATAAATGAAAGTGAAAAATAAAAAAAATAAAGTAAAAAAATTAATTTTTTAATAATTTAAAATTCCACTAATGATTTAAAAATTTCGCTTGATATATTATAGATTTAACCCAATGTTATAAAAGTCATTATTTATTTATGAGACGTTTTAAATCCACTCAGTGAGCAGTGGTAGAAACACAATACTAGAAATAATTAATGTGAGAAAAACAACAGGATACAGAAAACAGGCTCCACGAATTGTATCTAAACAAATCCCAAATCGCATGTATTGTTTAATCTATTCAAAGATTATTAGATTAAAAGCCGGAACGACACAAACAAAAAAAATACGAAATATTTCAAGTGCTTGTTACTCACTACTTAACAAATAGGAAGCGGACTGGCGAATTCTTAACGAACGCCGGACGGACTTTAACCAAGTTATTATTTAGAAAAATTGAATTAGCGCCAGTTTCAGTTATTGCCAATGAACTTCACCTACTCTATTTGTTGATTTCGCCAGTGGCGGAAGTTCCTTATTTTATAGATTTGACAATCAATATATACAAGTTTTATCTTTACTTTTTGTTTGTTGCACTAATAAAAAAAAGCAAACTGTAATCTGCCAGCACTACGAAGTATTTCTATCTATTTTAGTTTATTTATCCGTATAATATGTCTACAGTCGTTTATCAAAATTAGGAACCATTTCGGTGCTAAATCACACTCTTGCTCTAGGTACTACGGTATGCTCGATATTGGCTATCTTGTTGTAGAAAGTCTCTATTATGCTTGCGAATTGTTTGGCAGTCTGTATTTACAGATTATCCACAGTTTGTATCTGTAGGTTATATTGTCGATTTACATCTTCAATATATGTCATTATTATCTGAGCCCTGATTTTATTTACTTATTTTATTCCACTTAATAGCATTAGTTGCAATCAATTTTCACATTTGCCTAAGTTCCATGTCTAACTTGACACAGCCTGAGTAGAATTCTTGTCGGTATTCATTTTTATTTTCGATACTTTTTTGTCCATACCTTTCTTAGTTTGGCTTCCTTTACTTTGGTTCCTAGCATTTCTATTTAAACTACTTTAAAGAGTGTTGATAATGCCTTCATAAAACTACATCGGTTGAGCTTACCGAAAGTACAAGCTAATTATAGCCGCAAATGTCAACCGTGAAATAAAATATTTCGGTTTGGCAGTGTTGGGATGTTTTTACAATGCATATATGCTTTAAATGTAAAAGGAAAAAGTTTTTAAAAAGTACATTTTGATTATACTATTTTATGAATTCTGCAATTTTTAACTTATAGGAAACAATAACAAGAAAATATTTGCCTCTTTCGAGATTAATTGCAAACATATGTTGCAATCTGACAACTGCTGATTTGACGATTGTCAAATCTATCATCTGATCTATCAAAGGGCATTTGCCAAAAAAAGTTTCCAATAATTAATTGCAATTAATCTCCAAAGAAACAAATATTTAGTGATTCTTGTTTTATATAAATCAAAAATTGCAGAATTCATAATATATTATAAACAAAATGTACTTCTCTGAAGCTTTATCTTTTTATATTTGAAACATACAGCGTCTACATTATAAAAACATGCCAACACTATTAAACTGAAATTTTTTGTTCCATGTTTAACATTTGCGGCTATAATCAGCTTGTACTTTCGGTAAACTCAACCACTATATATTTAAAATTTACTTAAGTTCTTAGAAACTTATATTATTTAAATCCTGCATGGCAATATAGCCTAATTCTTCCTGAGTTATCCCTTCCCATGTAATAAAACAAAAATAATCATGAATGTGTTGCTTGTGTGAGTCCATTTCAAATAGGTAAAGAAATAATAAATAAGACTTACTCACAATCAATTTAATTTAACTATCAGACGACCGGTTTCGCTTTCTACAATATGCAAAGCATCTTCAGGTCTCGATACAAAGTTAAATAAATGCTGAAAATGATAAAAACCCATATTAGGGTGTTGTCTAATAAGGATAAACAAATTAGATGTTGTAAATTACAATAATTATGCCAATATTACATGTCTGTGGTTTTATTTCAAAATGAGAAAGTTGAATAAAAAGGTATAAAAAGTTTTAAAAGTTTAAACAGGCTAGGTAAGACCCACTGTTATAAAATAGTCTATTGGATTGTAATAAATTAATAAAAATGAGTAAATAAATAAAAATTACTTACATGTCGGTACTCTATTAATTGATGGATGGTAGAACAAGGTTGAAACTACTATGTATTGTTGAATGGAGAACTCAATTCTGCTATTGTAGTTGTTTGACAGTAAACGGGAAGTTCTTAAGGAGATAAATTTGATCCAATGAAGCAGAGATATGTGTGTGATTGTTTGTTAAATGAAAGTGATGTTATATACCATTGTATTATTTAAAAGACAAATTTAAAACAAAAATAATAAATCCTCTGCTGCAACACCCAACCCGGAATATATTATATTACAAAAATTTGCAGCTTAAACTGAAAGTACGTTTTAAAATATTACTTTGAAACGTAGCTACCTGTTTTTGATGTGTCAACTTTTTATACACAGCAAATTAGTTGATAGCAAAATGAACTCTTTTTATATACATACTACTGTTAAAACAAAAAACAAAAAAGAACAAACAACATACCTCTTTTCCGTCTTACACAAAACTTCCGTTTTATTTTGTACTTCATACCACATTTCTCTCTCATGGAATATGCAATACAACCTACCTGAACGCTGAAAATTTGCGAACATAAAATATCTAATCGAATAAATCCTCTTGAATTTACTTTCCTATCCGGTATTTAATATTTTAATCCGAACAATTCGGATTTTCCAATCAAATGAAAACTATTCACTACAACAAATTCCCAAAACTTTAACTTCCAACTAGAATGGAAAATTTCACCAAAAAAATAGCTTGTTCCAAAAAAGATTCTTCCACTACCTTAAATCCATCATACAATTTTGTTAGTAGCACTTAGAACCAGCAGTTTTCCGTCATCTAACGACGACTTAGTTTGTCGAAGTCTCGCATGTCGAACTAGAGACAAATAACAAGATATTCACACTACGAGGAAGACTCGTTCCGAATATCACACAAAATTCTATAATTCTAGAAAACATACTTAACATGTCCGAGTAGAAATAATTACCTACACTTAAAGAAAGTATGATCGGACTACAATAGATTTAAGTTAACGGAATTAATAAATTTTTGTTTTGTTAACAAACAATCAATAAATGGTAACAATCGTTAGCGACAATGTTATACCGTTACAAAATAAAAAGGGAACACTGGCAGAGCTTCTCAAAATAGATCGAACACGACTTCTACGGAACACAAAAGGAAATATAGAGAATGATCAAAGGACAAAGAAAAGAGATGAGCGAACTAATAAAAACGAAACAAATTCAGGAGGAAAGGAGGATAGACTACTTTCGATCCCTATTTGCTAAAGGTGACGATAATGAACTTTCAACATTAGTAGTGATGACGAATGAAGAAATAAATATTGAGGAGGAAGAGATAAAAGAAGCATTAAGGAATTAACAAATAAAAAATCACCAATACCCAATGAACTCCTAAAGTACGGAGGACAAAATTTGATCAAACAACTATTAAAACTAATCCAAAAAATAATAGAATAAACAGAATTCAAAGGCATTGTCCTGATAAATAGTATACCACAATAATTTTGCATTGCATTTTAATATATTTACATATTTATTTTTAGTTCAGTAACGTTCTTGACCTTATTTTTTTAAAACCTTGAGCAACTATCATAGCGCCGTCCGCAGCTTACTTGCTTTTATCGCAATATTTTCGCTATTACTAACTGTTGTGTTAAATTTCCAATCATACATTACGTAAAAGTAGATAAACGGTGAAATTTCTCAACAGGTTGTTACCACTAACCACTAAATATAACACAAATATTTTTATAATCGTCTTTTAGTTATAAATATTCCAAATTGACGTAGATAAAAGTGTGGAAATAGCAGCCCCAGTTTTGAAACTGAACTGAATTGTTGTCTTTCCGATTAATTTCTTTAACATTTATTGTATCGAATTTACAATTGTGTTTTTAAGGTTTTAACGTTTTGTAACATCAATATAGAAGACGTTCCTTATGACTATAATTTCTTAACTGAAAATATTCTGTGTGTTGAGGATCAGTTATTTAATTTTTGCTTTACAATATGTATATAATACGAACGGAACGAAATCCAGAATAAGGTTCCTTGACAACATCGATGAAGACATAAGAAATATGAGAATACGTTCGTGGCAGAGGAAGACCATGGATAAGAACAACTGTAGAAAAATTCTTGAGGAGGCTCGAACCCACACAGAGTTTTAAAGCCAGTATGATGATGATAATGACGACCTTTGGTAGGTCTATGAAGTAGGCGAATGAAAATTTCTTGTATTTTATAGAGTTTTCTTTATGCTGTTTAATTACAAACATTGCATCTATTAATTACTATTTAACTGGGAATAAGCCACAATTAAAGGTTAAACGTTTATTGACGTTTCAATTTCCACTTCGGAAATCGTTCTCAAAATACAAACATTAGTAAATTAAACAAATTTTGTTTTTTTGTTACTTAGTGAAAAATTCTTCTAATAATTTGATTTTATCTGACTCATTTATATTGACAATTCAGACATACCTTATGCATTTTAAAGTAGACGACTTTAAAATGATATTGCCAATATTGTTCAGTTGCGATCCTGGGACGACTTTACTTATAAGATAGTTCATTCGATTACATGAAATCAACTTTAACTTGAGAATATCCGTCAGAAAAAATCATATCATGTAATTCGTCTTTAAAAAGACAAACACATGCCATGATGAAAGTAAAATTCTCCTCTTAGTGATTCCATAGTAAACTATGAGGGAAAACCCAGGAAAAGCACCTCATAATACTATCCCGACATGTTAAGTATTTGGTCGTGCATTTAGTTTACCTTCAATAAACACCAAATTCTGATTTTATATGTTTGTTATTTAAAAAACATAAATGATGTATACTCTATATGTTACTGACTTACTAATTTTGGTATTTTCTTATTAATAACTTTCTCTTTCAATATGGGTAACCAGATCCTACTACATTCTGCCGAGGAATTTGCGACACAATTGGTCTCATTTAGCATAATTAGAGCCGCTTCTTTGATTTTTCCTTTTTACCATCCGTTTCTTTTAGGACTACATTTGAATTATTCCATTGAACCCTATATTCATTATCCCATGCGTGTTTACATATTTGAGATCTACCAAATTCTCTATTTAAAAAAAACAAAAATTCCCCAAAACCAAACCTAACAATGAACAAGAAAGGACAAAGAATTGCATTTATACAATACCTTGTGAATGCGATCAGTTTTATTTAGGTGAAACATCAAGGCCATTAAATGTTAGAATAAGTGAACATCAATCTTATATTAAAAATAGATAATTTTGTTGTTTTAAATTATTTAAAAAATAAATAACTAAACTCTAGTAAAGGCATCAGGTGGACTTTATTTGGTACAAATACTTATGGATGTGAAAATAAAAAGATAAAAATAGAATAACTAGAATTTTTTTTCTTTTAAAAAACGAGTATTACTACGAATAAAATGTCATTGGATGATGAAATGATTGTAGAATGTAATAGTTTGAAATATCTCGGCTCGGTAATAGAGAGCAATGGGAAATATATGAAGATTGTGTGGAAGACTTCGAGCAGTTTGAGTGTCTTGAGCTCTACGTATCCTTAGTCTATTAAGGATCCTTATTGACTCAAGACTTTCCTCATCTTCGTCCTATATGAATACAGTCCATGAGTACGGCTTGGGTATATTTCCCCCTCCAAAGCCTTAAGAGATGCATTCTTTCAAGGCCTTAGGATTGGAATCACCCCGTTTACCTACCTCTCAAGGCCTGTGTGTACTCTTCAAGAAGCAAACCTTAGGTCCTGCTTCCGGAATTTCTTCATAAGCCACCAAGATGTCTTTTTGGACTACCTTAAGCTTTTTCACATCCATCTTGGCTTCTGGAAAACCTGTTAGTACTGCCGCAACCTTAAAAGAAGCGGCAGGTTCGCTGAAAGTCACAACCTTGATTCTTGTGTTTTTCCCTTTGCGTTGACTTTCGGGTTGTGAACTTTCATCTGATATTGGCCTGTTTGGATCTTTGACCTGATTTTGTTTTTGTTTTGTCATGGCCTCTAATGGCTTTGACGACATCTCTTTTGCACTTTCAGCGGCCTTAATTACAGAACTTTTGGCTTGTATGTAGTCTTGGCCTAGTTTCACCTTACTGGTTTTACAGCCTTTATCTCTACGTCTGTCATGAGATCAACGTCTTCCAGCGCGGTTATTGACAAACTTTGTGTTTCCTTGCTTTCGGCTTGGGAGACTTCTACTTGACGTCTTTCGACTGACTAGACTCCAACAAAACGATCAACAAAAGTAGCCATACACATAAAAGAAAGGAATAAGACCAGCTTTCCGAACAAATAACAACTTAGGCAAATGTATTAAGAACGACAAAAGAAAAAGTATTTAAATGGTAGTGTATACAAACGTAAAAGTGGTGACTGTCCAAAAACTTACATTCAGTCAAACTGGTATAAAATTTAACAAACCTATAGCAGAACACAAAAGGGCTTTCAGTAATAGAAAAACAGATTCTACGTACGCACTTCACCTTCTAGATTATAATCATTTTTTACTGACCAATTTCAAATTCTCCGTATTTAAAATAAACCTTTTAAACTATCTTTATTTATGAAAATTAACAAATTAAAACAATACAAACAAATTCTGAATCACCAACCTGACAGAAACCGCTCTATACTCCTCAAATTATTCGTACTGGTGATAATAAATTAGAATAAATTTTGTGGAAGTGTTGAAAACAAAAGTTTTCACTATTTTATTATTAGATAAACATAGTTTATTTAGGGTTCTAATATATAAAAATTTAAAATATTGGAAATAAAACAAAAATACACTAACATTGCTTTAAGTCATAAATAACAAGTTTCATGCACTTTTTCCAATCTTCCGTTGTTTAGAACTTTTATAAATAAATTAACAAAGTCTGCGATTTTCAACTTAGAATTCAATATGTTTACTCTAAAACCAACAACTATAAAGATTTTTAATAAGTCTCCTTATATAAAACCTTTTAAACAGCCAATTATGTCCTAAAAAAGTCTGCGTACCCGTTTTGATGGCGACTTTAGATCTGTAGACAACTTTTCTAAAAACGCTTGTGTTCTCCTTCAAACTGTTTCTTTTCGACAAAATTTGTTAACCATATAACTTTCATTGGAGTGCCCGTCGGCAAAAAAATTTTATGATACTCTCTCTAAAGTTTTGGTATCGCTTCATTAGGCCAGGTCTGACACAATTTTCTTCTGCGACTTTTCAACCGGTCAGACAGGAAAACTGGAAAACAAGTTCCGTCAGACAATGTAATCTTTTAATTAAATGGCTTAAAAATTATAAGAAAAACAGAAAAATAAAATTGCCTGATGATGAATATAGATCATTCAACGGATCTGACGACTCGAACATGTCGAAAACTACTGTGAAGAAATTCATAGATAACCAGGTAACTTTTCAGAATACTTTTATGGTGGTTTTTTCGTCTTCTGTATAGCTCCATCTTTTTAATTTTCATTTACAAAGTGACTTGTCGGTTCTGAGTTTATTTAGAAATCTTCATGTGGTGTAGAGATCTAAGACGTTTACAACATCTATATTGGAATCACGAAGGTTCACGAATCTTTGGTAGACAGTAAAAAAACATGTACTAGGAAATAATATTTAACGAAGCCTTGGAATGGCA
The DNA here is from genome assembly GCA_918026665.1 of Diabrotica balteata. NCBI lineage: Eukaryota > Metazoa > Arthropoda > Insecta > Coleoptera > Chrysomelidae > Diabrotica > Diabrotica balteata. The sequence goes on along the minus strand of OU898278.1, from coordinate 80,029,095 downwards.
GACTTCGAATTAGGAGAGAAACTATCAACATCGAATATGCAGATGATACAGCGAACATGACTGAAAGTAACGAAGATCTTCATTTTCTTATAGATCGAGTCACTAAATAATGTGCTCCAATAACGGATTTGGCGTAAATACATCAAAGTCAAAATTACTTGTGGTCAGTGAACAAGACTTTGGCCCTATGTAACTAATTTTCATCAATTATTATAAATTATTATTACATCGATTACAAAAGTTAACCATTTTAAATAGATAGGATGTTGGATACATAAAAGTAGTAGTAAGACTTTTTAATTTAATTCATAACACAGGAGTGATTCCCGCAGATTGCAGATTGGCTCAAATTCATCTTTGTCGCAATACCTAAAAAATACAATGCGAGAAAATGCTCAGAATATCGATTAATTAGCCTAATAAGCCACACTCTTAAAATTTTCCTCAGAATACTTCACAACAGAATTAGACGCAAATGCGAAGATGATCTTGAAGATACCCAATTTGATTTTAGAAATGCTATGGAAACATCCTATTACAAAAATGCCGTGACCAAAGAAAAGATATATTTACATGTTTCGTGGACTTGGAAAAGGCATTCAAAAAAGTACAGGATGAAAAATGAATGCAAATACTGAAAAATATCGGAATAGATGAAAGGATATTCGTATCATTAGAAATTTGTACTGGAATCAAACTGCTATCGTAAAAGTTGGAGATAACTACACCGATAAAATTCCCATACAACGGGGAGTCAGACAAGATTGCATTTTGTCGCCAACATTGTTCAATGTTTACTCGGACCAGTTATTTAAAAGGGCACTTGAGAGACAACCATATGGAATAAAAATCAACGGGGAACTACTTAATGTGATTAGATATGCAAACGATACAGTAATTCTGTCGGATATTATTGAAGGTCTTCAAATTCTGCTTGATCGTATTCACGAGGTAGGAGAGGAAGTGGGCATTAAAATAAACACAAACAAAACCAAATTTTTACTGTTTAGTCGTGACCCACATCCCGATGCAAAGCTTTAATTGAACGGAGTCCAAGTTGAGAAAGTTCACAAAATGACATATTTGGGAACTGTGATAATGGACCAACTAGATCCAGACATAGAAATAAAACGTAGAATAGCAATGACTAAAACTACTTTTATGAAAATGAAGTCATTTCTTTGCAATAACCATTTCAGTTTAGAACTAAGGCAAAGAATGGTTAAGTGCTATGTTTAGTCGGTAGTTTTGTATAGGAAATAGAAGGAAATAAAAACGTCTTACAAATAAACTCCAATATTGACAAGAAAACGACCAGAGCCAAACTTAAGCAATACACAAAGATTTAAAAGTTCTCACAAGTAAGACAAAGTGAGAAAATTAACAGAAAAAACCAATAGGGGAAAGTAGCCGAAATTGTACCAGCGCCAATGTTGTACCACCGCTGTATTTATCCTTTATGAGAAAACTAGAGCAGTCTTATGTCGTTTATTGGAAATAGTTAGTGCCTAAAGTTGAGTGCTGAAGTTTTATAACGCTCACATTTGTCGATTTTGTTTTATTGAATTTTTTGTATTTTGTGGTGTCTCAGTATAATTTTCCAGTTTCATACGTAAGTTTACAGTATCTGTAAAGGTATGTGCAAACCATTTTTCTTCGTAAATATAAGAAAAGCATGTATTTAGGTGCATGAAACTGAGCTGTTTCCCTTTGCTGGACCATTTTAGGTTAGACATCGTAGCAAGTTGGGGCAAGGTTAGACATTGTACCGGTACAATTTTAGATTCCATTGTTCCATTCCAATCGTTTTTGTGTGTTTTAGATGCCCAAATGTAAATATGAGATTTGGAATGTGGATGACATAAGCCGGGTTCTTCAAACATTTCGTAACGGAGACATGGGATTAAATGTATGTTTTAACCAGTATAGAGTCCCTAAGCCTACCTTGCTTCGTCACCTTAAGGGGACCGATGTCCCCTTAAGGTGACGAAGAAATCGCATTTCTTTGGTTTTGTTGATGTTTATTTCTAGACCAACCTTCTTTGATTCTTCTTGTACTTTGTTTACTTGGAGTTGCATGTCCTGTTTTGTATGTGCTAGGAGGCATATATCATCAGCGTAATCTAGGTCTTCCAGTCTGTTTGTTAATCCCCAGTAAATTCCTCTATTAGAGTTTACCTTTGTTAGTACGGAGTCCAGTACAATGTTAAATAGTATGGGGGATAAAACACAGCCCTGCTTTACTCCGTTTAGCATAGCTATTGGGTCAGATGTTATGCCGTTGTGTAGGAATTTGCTTTCTGTGTCACTGTAGAGTTCTTTGATGAGATTTACTATTTTTTCTGGTATTCCTATTTCCTGCAGTGCTTTCCATATGGCCGTATGTGTGAGCGTGTCAAAAGCTCTCTTGAAGTCCACAAAGCACACAAAGAGAGGAGAGTTGAATTCCTGTGACTGTTCTACAATTATTCTTAGTGTGTTAATTTAGTGTTAGTCGGTTGTTTATAATTATTGCTGTTAATTTGTTTATAGTATTCAGAAGTGTGATTCCTCTCCAGTTTTCGCAATATCTTCTGTCACCCTTTTTTGGTATCTTTATTATTAATCCCGTTTTCCATTCTTTGGGGAACTTTTCCTCTCTCCAAGCCCTTTTCAAAAGTGGTTGGATTAGCTCTGCCACTGTACCTGGGCAAGCTTTTAACAACTCTGGTGGAATATTGTCAGGGCCGGCTGCTTTGTATGTTTTCAGTTTTTCTATGGCCGTTTCTATTTCTTGCGTTGTTGGTTCGTTGGTGTTAATTCTCAGTTGGATATTGGGTATTAGGTTTTCTGCGTCTTCTGGTGGTGTTGGGACTGCACTTAGAGATTCGCTAAAATATTCATGCCATGTTTTGATTTGTTCCTGTGGCGCTGTAATATCTTCATCTGTAGCACTTTTTACAATTGGTTGGTGGGTCGTATATATTTTATTGGCTTGTTGTTTAGTGATATTATATAATTGTCTCATGTTTTGATGTTCATCGGCGACTCGCGCTTCTTCGGCAAGATTTTCTGCCCACTTTCTTTTGTCTTTCTTTGCTGCCTTCTTGACAGCTTTATTCGCTTCTCTATAACTTTCTCTAAGTCGGTTCTTCTCTGCTGCTGTCTTGGAATTTAGTAATTCTAGAATAATGTGTTTGCGACGTTCTATTTTGTTTCACGTTTCTCTCGTAATCCACTCTTTCTTTACGTCTTTCTTTAGGCCCAGCACGTTTTCACTTGTTTCCACAAGGGCTTTGCTAATCTTTTCCTAATTTTTGTCCTGTCTTTCGTCCTAAGATACCTTAGACAGCAAGAAAAACTAATGAAGAAGTACTAAGGAGCGTCAACAAAGATAGAGAAGCCTTCGCAATGGTAATCGCCAACGTCGGATAATTCTGATATGACACGCGAAGAAGAAGAAGAAGGATGTTGGATAAACAAGACACTAAATATTGATGAAGAAATTAAAACTCGTATAGAAATTGCAAGAGGAGCATTTATGAAAATTGGATCTATACTGTGCAATCATTCTTAGCTGAATTCAACCAAGAATCAAGTTCCTAAAATGTTATATTTATCCTTTATTACTATATGAATGTCAAACCCGGTTCATGAAAGTTAAGATGATAAACAAATTAGAAGCCTTCGAGAGGTGGTCATTGGTCATATAGTAGAATGCTCCAAATATCATCGGTTTAATGCATCTCAAACATAGAAGTCTTCAACAGAATAGGTCAAGTCATAGGTGACTTGACGAAGTTGATAAAATAGAGAAAAAGTAGATAATTTATACTGCAGTTAATAATCAACAGAAAGATCTGAAAAAGGGCAATTGGTAGGAAGAAATATTCATCGCTCCGAAACCTTCGTCAATGTACTGGCTTATCAGCAGATGAATTGTTAGATGACGTGCAAGATCGAAAACAATATCGGCAAATAGTCATGGAAACTACTCACGCCTAATTTGGACACGGTACTCAAAGAAAAAGATTTGGTGTAGGATAATTATATTCATCTCTGCTTTTGGTGTTAAAGCATCTCGTACTGATGGAGTCATCTCCATCTCTCCAAAGCCGTCGTTCAGCTGTGCATTCGATCGGAAGAGTGATACTCCCGAAGCTCCTACGAGATTTCAACCTTGATGGGTGCCTTCGCTGACTAAAGATGGGATGGCTTGGGTCATTCTCTTGTTTCTTCTTTTTACGTAAGAGAAAAAATATAATACTGCTGAATATACTGCCCTTAAATACCGCAGAATCTATGTTACAGTTTTTATTTAAAATTATTTATTATTATTATATTATACTAAAGATCAATTGTAGCAATCCACTTTTTAAACACTATGTATATTAAATTAGGATAAAAGTATGTGCAACCTTATGGAATCTTTCAATAACGAGCCGTCTTCGAATATAATGAAATGGGAAACATGTTTGACCGACATATTTTCCAAGGTTATGATTATTATGAACGTAATATAACAGATGGCAGAGTTTATGGAGATATATTAACATAACTAAAAGTTTAATTGCTGGCATCTCCTATATGTATCGATCAACAAAATAGTAATAGCATATGGATTTAAATAAAAAAATAGTACAAATGAGGTTAAGAAACATAAAACTGTTTTATCATATTTTTAGAGTACCTAAAGTTACTTTACAGATAATGAGTACATTGCACATTAGTGCCTATACTAAAGGAAAAGATTTACTTACTTATATATAGTATTTAAAGGAAGAAAATACTTGTCAGTTCTTGCTAGAAGAACAGGAAACCGCTTTGCATGTGTGAAGATTTTACAAGGCTGTGGTACCTAGAACTCGGAGTTGAAAAACGAAAAGCATGAGGCAATATGAAAGAACCCCTCTCAAGGCTCTGGAAGCCCATTAAGAGAATAGGGTTGCATGAGGAACTTTAAGTGATAAAGGGAGGAAGGCAGAGAGCCGCTCTATAGATTGTCTCAAAATAACTTGTCTGTACAGGGTAAATGTACAACATCTATGCCATACTTCTTTACAAACTTGTATTAAAATAAACGTCACTTCTTACTACTTAGCCTAATCCGTCTTTTGTGTTGAGGGTAGTTTAAGTACTAATGCCCACTAACGACCCTGCATGGCTTCCTTCTGTCAGTGGTTCTCAAACATAAATAATATTTACTACAACATACTTGGGTTAAATTAAAATAAAATAAAAATTAAGAAATGCCTTTTATTTATGTCACACAAGCAGTTTATTTTTAATTCTACAGTTTGTGCTAGTGATACAAATCGTTTGTTTATATATTTAACTAATATCGAATAAAATAAAACTAAAATATAAAGAAACATTTTATTTATGTATTGTTCCGTTCAAAAGTTAAAGGGCGAAGGACTTTTAAAAACCGCACTGTATATGTTGGCAGTAACAAAACGTAGAAATATCCGAAAATAAAACTAATAAATAAGTTGAAAATAAAAGAAGTCATTGTATTTAATTTCGTGTGTAAGTAATTGTATGTACACCATTATATTTACTTCCTTTTTCTGTAAATCGCTGTCTAATTTAGTTTCTACTTAACTATTATCATCATCATTATTATCTGTCAGCACTATCTCCGTTATTTATATTTATAATAATTGGTTCGATAATCATCCAACAAATTGTCAATTGTCCACATTTTTTTTTCTGTTGCTATTACGTGGTTTGCAATATCTTTTATTACGTGCAATATCTTTTATTATTATCTGTCATATTTGGCTTTGAAGGCCTTGACTACATCAAGTAACACGGATTTTAGGTAGTCTTCTTTAAAAAATAGGTCCTTTGACAGAAACCATTCTTGAATAACTTTTTTTAGTGTTGAACTGTTGGTAATTTGTGCTGATCTTTTGCTGTGATACGAGACATTGTCCATTACCACAACAGGCTTTCTGGCAAATTTAGCATTAAGTTATTTTCGAACCACTCTTCGAAAATCGGTCCATCCATTTCGTCGTGGTAGTCCTGAGTATTTTTCTTTGCCAAAAACGTGAGCTCTGCTCCATGAACAAATCCATGGTAGATCCTGCGTGCAGTAAAACTAACCGTGCACCACGAGCTGTTGAAACTTTTAATCCTGTTGTCAGACCACGAACAAAAGCATCGCGATGAGATGTAATTGTTTTATCAATCCATTCTTTTTTCACACTGTGCTCGATATTTACCCATGATTCATCCAAATACACTATTTTGTTTCCTTCTGCACGGTATTTACGAATTGCGCATAAATAACGATGACGCCACGAGATGATTTCTGGTTTTAGAATAAAAATTGAATTTCTGCCACGTTTTATAAACACAAAATCCATATCACTCAGCAAGCGATGTAGCGTGGCCCGTGAAAAGTTGGACACAGTTTCTTTGACATTTACAACAGCTAATATGTTGTTTATTGTTGGTGGTATGCTGTTACGAAAAAATTTGATGAAACTATTCTACGAATTTGGGCCCTGACACCTTCATCGTACTTGTTGTCACGAGAATTACCAACCTTTCGCTTCTTGGGTCTACTCTTTGGAGATTGTAATTCAGAAATTGATGAATATTCCTGTCGTATGCGGAACAGAGTCATTTCGCAAACACCACTCATTTCTGACACTTTCCTTATTACACTTGATACAGAATCGTTGTTATTCTGATTAAGATGATAATTAATAATATTCATTAGTATCAGCTTCTCTGAAAGTTTCAGAGCTTTTCCACGTTTCCATTGAACAATTTCCTCCATTTGCGGTAAAAATTAGGCGTCAAATATAACAATATCCAACAACAGAAAATAATAATTGCCAACAGCAAATCAAAACAACAGCCACCAACAAATAATAACAATAACAAAACAGTAACAGTACATCCAAGATGGTACAAATAATCGTAACTCGAATATGTTTACGCGCTCCGAAGAACAAATAAAGACATTGCTTCTTAATTACTGAATAACTTAGAAGAAAGTACATATTTGAAAAACTTTGAAACAAATGTTTATTTAATGCACATTTTATTATACTACTGCTACTAATAAAAGATAAAAGTTATGATAAATGATAAGTTACTATTAGAAACAAATATTGTATAGTATTATGTAAAATTATTAGTAAACGATATTTATAAATTACATAAAATTGTACGTCAGTACTTAATGAGAACTCCTGGTTTATTCCATTTATTTTGAAAGATAGACAATAGAGAACGCCATCGCTCACTGCATAAAACTGGCAACGTCTTGGCGAAATTCCCATAAGGTTAGCATTGCACATCTTCCCTGTACAGACTAGTCAATTTGAGACAAAGTATAGTTGTAATCTGTAAATATGTACATAAAACATACGGTGAGGGAAAAACATGCCAAATATGCCGGAAGAATAAAAGAGGGGAATAATAGTGGTGATAGCAAAACATTATATAAGAAAAAGAACATATAAAGTAATGAGACAGGCTTAGGATTATCACAAAAAGGTAATAAGTGCGTGTCTGTCTAGTTTCGAGAAAAAAAGATCAACAATAAACGTCATCAATATAATAAGATAAATATGGAAAAAACATGAGTTTGTCAAATTAAGGAGAAATAAATTAACGTCTTACATAAGTACTACTTACATTGAGTACTACAGAAAGATGCTAGCAAGCAACAAGAGACACAGGAAATGTACGGGCATAAAAAATGTAAGTTGACTCGTGATCGGTATCTTATATACTAAAAGGCTAAGACCTTTTCTTGTGCGCAATACTCCTCCTAAACGGTGATAGATAGGAGAATAATTTTTTCGAATAATTAAACAGATTGTTGAGTAGATTCCCCCTAAGGTTTCAAATTTAAAAAATTCGAACCGGTTTAAAAATGGCGGCCATAAAATGAATTTTTCCTATAGTAAAGTATAGGAATTTTACAGGTTTCATTCTTCAAAATTTACAGTCCTAATTTTCAATGTATTTTTAAAATATGACCGCGTCTACTTTTTTCTTATACTTACTGATTGAATTCAGAATGATGAAACCGGAAGTATTTACTTCCCTACTTCCGGATTTAGTTTTGAAAATTATGGTTTCTTTCACGGTGTTCCAGAGCATATGGACGGTGCCGCGAGTTCTCAAACCGAGTTCTTGTTCTTAAACATGGCATTTTACAATCTAAAATATGCAAAAAAAAGTTACTTCCGGTTTGCTACTGTAATCTACTGTATCGATTTTCAATTTAAAAAAAATTGGCGTCGATAGAGTTTATTTTTAGGATTTTTGGAACATTTACACCAGGCGACGGAAACGATGGATCATTAGACTCCGCCCCTCTTAAATATCAGCAAAACTTACATCAAAACTCGATGTCGAGTTGGTCCGCTAGTTAGTTATAAAGTGGCAGTATATCCGTATAATTTTACAACTGGCAGATGATATAGTAATTTATAAAAAAAACATTAGAATTTAAAATGCAGTCAAATCCTTTGAAGAAGAACCATTAAAACATGAGTGACGTACACGGACGGATTAAATATCACTGATTCCAAAACCAAATGATGTACTATTACAAGAAAACGTAAAGAAATGCCCAACTATATCTTACAATATACTAATACTACAATATAATAATAAACAACAATGTCTCCTATCCTGTGCAAAGTTTTGTTAAATATTTGAATATTATTGTTGATGAAAGTTTCTCTGGCAAAAATAATTTAGTAAAAAAAACAGAAAAAGGACTAAATTTTCTTCGATTCGTATCACACATGGGGATGGGGAGCACATCCAAATATATCTTTGTTATTATTTAAACGTAATATAAGAGATATAATCGACTACGGATCACAATGGTGAATAAGTTTCTTAGATTGTGTATAGAAACCCTCAGAAGTACACCCATCAGCAATATACAAGTAGAATGTTGTGAAATCGAAATGAATATAAAGAGAAAAAACTTGGCATTAGTCTTTAAGTTAGATTTTACGAAAAAAAAAATCAAGTTCAATACCCACAATACACCAGCTGTTTTTAACATATTTAAAATAATTCAAAAATAATATGTATATGCGTAACAACTATATAAATAATATGACATAAACCTAAATTATAATATCGATTTTAATACTTCGGAACAAGTCCAGCTACATTATTTTTTAATGAACTATAGAAATTTTTTTGTATATTCAAGAAAATTCATGTTCATCTCCGACAGTTCACAAATGTGTAAAAATTATTATACACTATATTTTATATACAGACGCATCTAAAAATATCGAAGATGTGAGGTGGGCGTTCCGGGATAACAATAATAAAAGCAGTAAGATGTTTAAATTAAATTCTATCATGAGTATGTACACAACGAAATTATTAGAGATAATGGAAACACTAAAATATTTGTGTAACAATAATCATTCACAGTTCATATTTTATAGTGACAGCTAAAGTTTTTTAAGTAATATCAGTGCCATCATGGCTGTTTTGGAGTTTTAAAGGTTTTTTCCAAACATCGATAGACTTCTTAGAATTTCCTATCACTACGATTAGTGTTGAGCGCTCATTTTTAACTAAGAAATATATTTGTTTGATATACAATGGGAAAAAAGTACAAAAATCAAATTGTAACTATATTATTTTTGTAACTATATAACTTTTATTGTTATGTATGTTGTTTTTCTTCTTTACTTAAGACTTAGAATTATGCATTTCAATAAATATTTCATTCTATTATTATTGGCACCTCAAGATTTCAAATAATGCAATTTAAAATTAATATATCAATTTCGTGGAAAACCTACTATATCCATTTTTATTTGTTTTAACATAAAAGTCAATTCCTCTTTTATAAATACTGTTTTTCATATACCTACATATTTATTAATATTTAGACAAATACTTTATCAGGACTATAGTATTGTCATAATTTTTTATGCAAGTTTTTCGTTAATATCAAACTACTCCTTACTCAAAAAAGGTAAGTACTCTTGTACATTGGTCATTGTGGACTGAATTTCTAAACGTTTTGTAGAAAGAGGGCGAAAAAATTTAAACTTTAAAAACCCCTGAAATAAAATCTTAACTACGTCCCTAGTGCCATGAATCCTAATTCAAAAATAGTAATTATAATATAAGAACTATCATTAAATAACTTAAGCAACAAGGCATAATGATCAAGTTGGCATGGATTAAACGCCACTGGGCCACACATTAACGATTAACCCCTCCTCCCCCGAAAAGTTATTAATATTCATAAAATTAAAAAATAAGGATGGGCATGCGGCATATCTGATTTATCATCTTTATCATCACGGTGCTACAGCCATTAAGGGCCTCGACCTCCTCAAGCTTTTTGTGCCATTCTGCTCTGTTCCTTGGATTTTCCAGTTAGCAATACCCATCTTCCCAGCATCCTGTGTTACCCTTCTATTAACCTCAGCTTCGGTCGTCCTAGTCTTCTTATTACCACCGGCTGCTCTGTTAAAATCTTTTTATCATATCAAAGTTATATCTACGCCTCCATATTCGGTTTTGGCAGACCGCTCCGAATGTTTTGCGTAGTATCTTTGTTTCAAAAACCGATATAGAGGTTAGGGTTAGGTTTTGGTTAGGGTACATGCCACTGATCCATATGTGTGAACAGGAACTATCATAGTGCTCTATACAGTCGTACATGAGTTTTTATGACATATATTATGTAATCTTTTGATTGTACCAAATTGCATAATTGTATGTTTGTTTTTATGAGCATCAAGTCAATAGCGAAGATTAGTACCTAAAGACCCAAATCTTAAAACATTAACAGCCTTGGATTGCACCTAAAGATTATAAGTTTGCCATTTTTACAAATCTACTTTTGCGCTTTCAAAGTAGTGGATGGAAAGATTCCCCTGGTTCTCATATTCTGAGTATAAAAGTATAGCATACTGTAGATTTTACATACATACAGTGTTGAAACAATTGCATCAACGCTTACTTAATGAACGTAAAATGGTTCATTAGCGGATTGACCAGCTTATAACTGACCCTTTTTGCAAGTAGAAATATGCACTAAAAATATAACTCATGCAAAATCAGGATATGAGAAGAATGCCCTTTATATACGATATATATACAAGCCCACAAATCCAAAATAAAGTAATTGAAATTTGTGGTGACATTCAATATCTTCGGTGAAGTAAAGGATGCTAATTTTTTACAATTTTCGCTGACGAGATGACTGACATTGCGCTTATGGAACAGCCCTGCTGTAATTGCAATTATAGATTTAAAAAATGTTAACAACATAAAGTTAAATAGATGTGCTTAAAGTGTATTTCAACTATTGACGTGACATGATCCAGTCTTGCAAATATCATAGTAACATCTTTGAAAATTATGGATTTGAACGGGTATGAAATACCCACTATGAGTGGGTATTTGCACGGTGCCCAAGGGTATATTCGTCAAGAATGTGCTCTTGCTCTTCATGTGAGTATATGTACAAAATTGCGTTGGGATCATGAAGACTGTTGGTTACTAGTTTAGATAGTCGGCTTAACCCACTGCTGTGATGAAAGAAAAAATTCGGAATCTGTCACCGGCTGATGACCAAAAAAACTTGTGATGTATAAAACACAGTGGTTTACAAGCTTGAAGCCGTTATAAGATTCGAGAAATTTTATTAAGAACTGTGCATGTTCTCCAATTCTAACCACAATCAAGAAACATCGCAACAAGCCGTCTAAATAATTAACACACTTCGATTTTCGAATTTTGTTGTGTACGTAGTGATTTTTTAAAAAGTCATCAGCTATACATTGGCGCAATCAAAACAACTGCAGGATTGATATCATCATGAAACACATGGATGATATTATTAATGCTTTTGAGACATAAAATTCACGAAGAGTACCTTTATCTCTGTGAGGAAGCAAAGGTATTACTCGAAGAAAATGGTGATATGCTGATAATGTCACGTATACGAGAAAGGATTTTTCAAGCCTAAGGTAACTTAAAGTAATTACCATTTAAATGGAAATAAGCCACAATTAACGGTTAAAGTTAGTTTATTGACGTTTCAATTTCTACTTCGGAAATCGTTCTCAAAATACAAACAGTAAATTAAACCAATTTTGTTTTTTGTTACTTGGTGAAAAATTCTTCTAATAATTTAATTTTATCTGACTCATTTATATCGACAACTCAGACATGCATTATACATTTTTAAGTAGACGACTTTAAAATGATATTGCCAATATTGTTGAGTTGCGTTCCTGGGACGACTTTACTTGTAAGATAGTTAATTCGATTACATGAAATAAACTTTAACTTAGAGAATATTCGTCCGAAAAAATTATAGTATGTAATTCGTCTTTAAAAAGACAAACACATTCCATGATGATAGTAAAATTCTCCTGTTAGTGACTCCATAGTAAATTATGAGGGAAAACCAGGAAAAAAGCTCATAATACTATCCCTATATGGTAAGTATTTGGTCGTACATTTAGTTTACTTTTAATAAACACCAAATTCTGATTTTATGTTTGTTAGGTAAAAAAAAATGATGTATTCTCTACATGTTACCGACTTACTAATACTGGTATTTTACTTTTAATAACCTCCTCTTTTAATATGGGTAAATAGATCCTAGTACATTCTGCCGAGGAATTTGTTTAATTTACTAATGTTTGTACTTTGAGAACGATTTCCGAAGTGGAAATTGAAACGCCAATAAACTAACTTTAATCTTTAATTTTGGCTTATTCCCATTTAAATAGTAATTCCTTTAAAATACCACAAAAAAATAGCTTCAAAACAATATTAAGATGACTTAAACTGCTTTTGCAGCAAAACGAGTAAAATAGACTAAACGGCTTGCCTCTAATGAACTCTGATAAAAATTGATGCGAGTGAAGTTATATATTTAAAAAGAAAAACAGAAAAATAATTCTGTAATAAGTACAGATATTATAACCGAAGGATGTTTTTTTATTTAGCCTATACTGCCCCACTGCTCGAAAAGGACTCCCCAATTCCTTAAAACAGCTGATGTATCTACTTTATACATCTTTACTATTTTTCTTATAAATATATGGGTTTTTTATGTACTTCTAGTCATTTCACTTTCTTTAACCCTCCCGAAACAATACTTGGCTACGTCCGTGTATCCAAAGATCATAAGAAAAAATAAGAAGAAAAGTATACTTACGAAAACATAAAGATATCCGTTATAGAGAAATAAGAAACCACATTACTGATAAGTGAGTTTGTAGCGCTTGTGACGTAAAACCAATTATTGTTTGGTAATGTTTGCATTCTTTTGCATTCCTGTTGTGTACATTTTATTAAATAATCGAAACTACTAAAATATCCACAATTAAAATGTTTGGGGGGACAAAAATGCAATTTCTACAATATACAGGGTGTTACAAAAGGTATATCAGAAATTAAATTATGCATTCCGGGAACAAAAATAAATTGATTGAATCTAACTTACCTTAGTACAAAAGTGTACACAAAAAAAGTAACAGCCCTTTGAAGTTACAAAATAAAAATTGTTTTTTGCATTATCTACTAAACTACTTGACATTTTGTAATAAAAATGGATACGTTTCTTTCTTGTTCTGAAAGTATTTTTCATACAAAAGAAACAACAAAATCTAAGCGCACAGAAAAATTTTAAGGGGGGTGCGCAGCCCTAAATCCCCCAAACTTTTGAGTACGTTCAAATCAAATGAATTTTGTAGCGTCATTAGTTTAACACATTATTTTTAAAACTTTTTTGCCTGTTATCACTTTTTCGAAAAACTAATTGTTTCCTAGTTGGTCATAAAATTACAATTAGTTTCTACGGATACAATAATTACAAACAGTTCCATCAATTATAGTCAATACTTTGTGAATAAGATTAATATTAAAAAATTTGATATTACAATGGTCTACACATTTTAGGAAATGGCAGATATGCATTTAACTTTGGGTAAATTGGATCAGATTAAATTATTATTTCAATAAACTATCCAGAATATCGTAGGTGAATGTCAAGGAAATAGTGCAGCAGCTGCAAGGCGTTATGCAGTAACATACCCCAATAAATACACCCGATAGACGATTATTTCTGACCATTGATCGTCGTTTACGGGAAACGGGTACATTCCAACCGCAAGTTGCTGGCAATAGTGGTCGTCCAATAATGAATGCAACTGATGAAGACATTTTAGAAATCATTGAAGAAGTTCCTGGAACAAGTACAAGGGTAATAGCTGCTCAACTAAATGTTCCTCGCGTAAGGGTTTGGAGGCGTTTGATGGATCAGCTGCTTAAACCCTATCACTTAACAACGGTTCAAGAGGTATTGGTTGAAGATTATCCTAAAAGGATTGGATTTTGTGATTGGTTGTTAATGGAAAATACTCGAAATGTTAATTTTATTAAAAATATTTTGTTTACCGACGAGGCTACCTTCAGTAGAAATGGAATAATAAACCATCATATCGAGCACATTTAGGCCCACGAAAATCCTCACACCAAAAAAAAGACTCATCACCAAAAGACTTTCAAAGTTAATGTTTGGGCAGGAATTGTGGATAACAATCTAATAGGCCCAGTATTTCTTCCCAACAATTTAAATGATGATAATTATTTGCAGTTCTTGGCAAACGATTGACGGGATCGTGACGCACCTATTTCTTGGCTACCCAGAAGTCCAGGTCTTGTGTATTCTATAAAAATGGAGGACGAACAACAATTGAGGGTTAGAATAATTGAACCGATAAATCAATTTCGTCAGAAAAATATTTTCCAGCGCATTCTTTATTAAAACGATACCGAATATGTATTGAAGCAAATGGGGGTCATTTTGAACATTTATTGTAATATCATATTTATAGAGGTTACAGACATTTTTTGTACTTGTTAATTCATTTAAGCCATTTATTTAGTTTCGCGTAATTTTTTAAAGGATATTGAAAAGGGCCGTAACTCAATAAAAACTGTTTTTTGAAAAAAGTGATGAGGCAAAACAATTTTAAAAATAATGTGTTAAACTGATGATGTCACAAAATTCATTTGATTTTCATAAAAATAAAAATGCTTTCAGAACAAGAAAGTAACGTGTCGATTTTTATTACAAAGTCTCAAGTAGTTTAGGAGATAATGCAAAAAAAAACAATTTTTATTTTGTAACTTCAAAGGGCTGTAACTTTTTTGTGTACATTTTTGTACTAAGGTAAGTTGGATTCAATCAATTTATTTTTGTCCCCGGAATGCGTGATTTAATTTATGACATAACTTTTTGGAACACCCTGTATAATGCAAGAAAAAGTCCACAGAAGAATGCTAGATGTTAAATATAGTAGTTTGCTCTACAACATTGGATTACTGCACCTCGTTTTTTAGAAAAATTACTAGTTTTCTTTTTTTGATAAATCTATAATTATTTCTATTAAGGTTCACATCTTCATTATCTTCATTATCAATATTAATGTTCAAATATAGATAGCAAACAAATTTAATCTACTTTAAAAAATATAAGAATGTATAGAAGTAAACAATTCCCAGATAATCGATCATCAAATCAAATATCTAAACAGAAAAAAAATAAAAAAGATTAACAGATATTTTTTATGCGTATATAATAAAGGTAAATATAGGACGTCCGATTAAACCTTGGTAGGTTATTATGATTTGACCTGTTTTTATTTATTGTTTTGGTATGATTGAGTTAGGATTCGTTGCGTTTATTACGTTACCTCTACTAGGAAAAGTAAATATTACAGAAGATAAAATACATGATTAAATACTCTGTTGACTTACATTTGTAGAATTCTTCTTTCCAATCTGTAAGTCTTAATAAATGCGTGGTAATTATGAATGTTCTTTCAGGGATCGTATTCCTCTTTTTACGCCGTCTATCCGTTTTTGTAAATGCACGTATTGCTATGATGAAATTCATGTTTAATAATATTTCGACTGTATCCGCCCGATTTAAAAAGTGTAGTGTCAAAATTGTAAAATAATTGCCAACAAATAATAGTCTATTGCAAGAAGCAACTATTTTTAACGAGAAAAATGGAAAGATGAAGAAATAAAACGCATCGGTATCAATATTATTTCCGCATTGTACAATGCAAAACCATACTCAAAATGCGACTTAACTTTAAATTAAATTAGACGTAACGTAATAAACGCAACGTACTTAATGTAGACCACACTGTCGATTTGGTATTATACCCTCCTAACTCAATCATACCAAAACAATTAATAAAAACAGGTCAAATCATAATAACCTACCAAGGTTTAATCGAACGTCCTATATTTAAAAAAGTGTTTTAAAAAAGGTGGCCAAAATAAGAACTTTCAACTGTCCATGCTGCCACCCACTCAATCAGCAGCTGAGCAACACTTATTTCGAGTATATTTTCAAGTGCAGCAGTGGCTTGGAAATACATTGAATGATACATAATGGGAGTGGGAGCTCACTCAAAATGGCCTTGAGTACATTAAAACAGAGCAGGTTTTGCACGAAAACCTACATTTGTGTCAGGTTCATTATGTTCTAATTATTACCTGCACTGGCACTACAAAGAAAAACCTAGAGATAAAATTGATCTCACAATTAAACGTTTGCTTTATTTAATTTTATCAGATAAATTGTCTGGTCAGAATATTACATTATTTACTTATTAAATTAAATAAGTACATGTACACATATTACACTTATTTGCTTAGATAATGTATAAAAAGTTAAATATAGATGCAATAATCATAAATAAGTTGTAGTCTAAAAATATTTGTAACATTTTTAACGATAGTGTATAAATTATAAATAATATGTAGTACCTAGTTTATAAATATAAGCAGAGCAGATTTCAATTTAAAATAATAAGATAAATTATCGTTACATGTCATACTTTAAATAACGTCACAAATAAATGGTAAAAAATTCAACAAACTTGTCGTTTAAATGTAATTATGTATTAACAGATATTTTCCAAAACGGTTCTCAGTTCCAAAAGTTATAAACAGTTTAGTTGAAACTATTTTTAATACTAATAGTATAGAATAAAGTCCTTTTATTTTTGCCTTCGCCTTTTAGCAAAGAGTCATTTTAGTTTAGGCAAATAAGAAAAAAGGCCAAGGTTCAATATGAGTTGGCGCTTAACCACCCTTCTACTCGACCTAACAGGTCTATTGTGGCTCATTTCTATGTTAAACTTGTCCCTTCATTCCCATCTATTATAGCCTTAGGTGACACTTCTATAAAGTCGTAGGGCTCTAGTTGATAACGCTCAAATGTATTGAGCGTTATTATATCTAACTCTGGGCAGCTGCATAGAAAGTGTTCCGCCGTTTCGTCTTCAGCCTGATAAAATTAGCAATCCGCACTTTTTATCAGTCCGATTTTATTTATGTACCCCATGAGTCGATAGTGTCCTGTTAGGAGACCTACGATAATCCGCAGATCATTCGTATTTATGTCTAGTGGATCTTCGGTTCATACTATTACCAGCGGTTACTTTTTAGCCATTCTACCTACTCCGATATCGTTCTGTTGACTGTACTTCTTTCTATTTCAACGGCAAGTTCTGAACCTATGAATGTTTCTTTTGTCCATTCTCTGGCAAGTATGTCAGCTTTGTCCATCCCTTCAATACCAGAATACCCAGGCATCCAGAATAAACTTACTTAGTTACTTTTTCCGATCCGAATCAGATTCTGAATTCTGAATATAGTTAAAAACTAACTTGGAGTTCGATTCAATTCAATTCAATTTGGTTCCAGTGCCTACCGCCTGGCTATCCGATATAACATATAATTGTTATAAATCTGTCCCTGCAGTTACTCTTTATTAGTTCCTGTAGGCATATCTCTATAGCATAAATATCTGCTTGGAAGATAGTGTAGCGATTTGCTAGGCTTTTACTAAAGTTTACTAAGGTTTTACTAAGGTTTATCCTTGGTTTCCGCTCCCCCAATATAATCCAGCTCCAACTCCTTCGGCATATGTAAACGCCTATACATACGACATCCCAATATTTTTGATTACCAGCGATAAACATTAAAAGGTATTGATAAACAGTTCTATGTGTTTTGACTATTCCGTCTGATTTAGGATAGAGAGGCGTAGTGCGAGTTTTGTTAATACCCAAGATTTTGATTAATTCTTGCCATAATTCTGATTCAAAAATTTCGTCCTTGATCAGAATGTAACTCTAAAGGAATTAAATGCCTTAATACAACGTGTATTTTGAATGCTTCTGCTACTGTAGTCACTTCTTGCTTAAAAGGAGTGCAATTTTAGGCCATTTTGAAAAATAACCCGTTGTGATCATTAAGTACTTCTTTTAATTTGTTGTAATTTTCATTCAGAAATTCGGTTCGAATAAAGGATCTCGTTGCACCGGAATCAATAATAAAGGTGCATTTTTTATTGTCAATGTAGGCCTTAAGTATTAAATTTTGTTCATTTTTATAAGTATAAGCAATTTTGGGGGCTTACATTAGATACAGCCGACGCTGGCTCCTTAGTGTCAATTTTTATTCCCTTCCTTGGCTATTGTTTGTATGTTTGTTTATGAGTTGTGGGAGATCCATTCCTTAGAGACCTATCTCTACTTTCTAGTAGGACTATGTGATGGCCTTCTGAATGTAGATCTGGACGACCTTCTCACTCTTTGGTTCTTCTTTCTTTGCTTGAGATCAGCTTCTGCAATTATCTTACAAATGTACTAATATTTCGCAATTATAACATATGTTTTCAGTTCGAGGTTTTTGTTGTAGAATTTGTAATATGCTTAACATCTGGGATAACATAAGTTGTTGATTATCTGTGGTAATGACTTCCTGATTTTCTCGAAATCTTATTTCTTTTTATTTTGGACGAGATCTGGAAATACATTTTGCCGCTTCATACTCCTGAGCCGAGATTAGTGCTCCATTTAGCGTTTGGTGATGCTGTAGTCGAAGAACTTGTCGCATTTCAACATACATCCTGTAGTCCATCTATGAATGCCTGTATTCCAAATTGTTCCAGAAAATCTCTCTGCCTGACGGTATGCCAAATGCAATAATCTTTTAATATCAGCTTCATATTGTAACGATACATTTTTGCCTACCGCAGGGGGCATTAATACAGGGGTAGAAAATTGGTGGAAGAAACTAAGGGGGTGGAGATAGGGCAAGCAAAATAATCGCTACTGATGCGAACGGCACTCAGGGTTTCGTAGGAGAGCTGGGGTCGTGGATAAGTAAAAGATAAGGGCATTGGAATGGGGGAACTAGAAAAAAAATGAAATAAAGGGCTCTTGGGATAAACACAATAAAAATAAACAAGAAACACCTCAAGGAATTTAATATAGGGCGCCACTTGAGGTGCCTAATTATGCCTATTACAACCACTAGTTGTAACTAGGGAAATAATTAGAAAACAAAATCAAAACATAAAAAACATATCTTTTTCAAATAAACGCAAAAAGGGTTAGCTCAAAAAAAATAAATAAAAAGTTAAGAAAATAAAATTCAACTTTTATTTATATGTCACCACAAACAGTTACATGGAGAAAAAACAAAACACAAAAACTTGGAGAAATACAAAATTCCAAAAAACTTACATGTGTCATCCATTAACAAACTCCATTGCTACAAAACTTACAAAATTGCATGGAGGTTAACCTTTTAAAACAAAACAAAACAAATCAACATCAAAAATACTAAAACGAGCTGTCATAAATTAACATTAAATTTCAAAAAAAACCAAACACAAATTTGACAGCTTTACTCAAAACCTAAAATTTACAATTTTAAATGTCAACGAAAGCAATTATTATTTTATAAAAAAATGTCTGTCTTTAATTTAAAATTTGAACAAAATGTTACCTTAATTCACATGACACACTCAACTTTCTGAAACCATAACTGGAACCTGGAACTGAGGGCTCCACTCTTTCTGCATGACGAAAATCTCCATCTCCAAAACTGCCAAAAGCCTTGGATAAAAGCAGGAACAAAAGAAAAACAAAACGAGGATGTCCTCCAATCCTCACTCAAAACATTAATAATTGAAGCATTTACTGCCACAAAACCAATAACAAACTGCTACATTTTCTTCATAACAAAGGACGAAAACAGGATACTTTACAAATTCGACGTGAATTTGGACATAACGTTGAACCACTCTTGAAAGCTGCTACAACGAGAGTGAAGAAATTCTATTCAAATTGAACGCATACATACAAACGCTGACATAACAAGACACCACGAAACGACGTACATATCCTTTTGCGACGCATAAACTTAAAAAGAATTTGCCGAAGTAAAATAAATAAACAACTCTAAAATGGTTTATTTCAACTTGGCCGACCTAAGACAAAGAATCAATGAAATTGAAAATGCTACAATACCCCCACGTAAGAGCGAAAACTTGACTAACAGGAAAAGTTTTCGTTTAGGGCGAACAACAATCAGGTTGGAACAACAGTAGCATTTTCTAACTACTGCAACAATACATAATGACTTCAATAACTCAAACAGAACAAAAAACAACAAACAAAAATCATAACCAAAACTACACATCATAACTGTTTATGGTTCTAACATAATAACATACAAAATAAAACTGGATGCTCGATTTGACGAATCGGCAGTAGATACATTTGGTTGGCTCTTAAGCACAACGACACAATGGCAGATTTCTACTAAAATGGCTCTTGCCTAACCAAAACGTGGAACAGACCAGTGTTGAAGTTTCTGGGAGCGAAAAGAGAGGTGCTTCCAGCTCAACAAAGGCGGGTGACCAACAACACAGCTTAGACAAGCTTCGCTATGGTTATCCACTAGATAGATAACCAAAACAATATCAAACAATAATAACACAGTTGACTGCGACAGTCAACCAATGAATTTCCAACCACTGATTAAAAATCAAACTACATAAACAGAAGAAAACAGGATGGCCAATAGTTCCATAGAAATATCCTCTGGGATCGACACAGCGAAAAATTTCCAAGTTAGGAAACTCCCAAAAGGACAAAAGAAGAAAATAAATCCAAAAAGTTAAAACACAATCTTGGAAAAGAAGAAAGAACAGGGGCACATGGCATAACAAGCCATAACTGATACACTCATCAGTTCAGTCTCAAACTAAATACTTCCAAAAGAAACAAAAAAAATCGTAACAGTCTTCCAAAGAAAACAAAAAATTCACGACAACACTTCAAAAGAAACAAAAACCTTATTACAAATCTCCAAGGGGACAGAAGAATCACTATAATCTTCCAAAAGAACAAAAAAATCATTACAGTCCGTCATCAACAATAAAACTTCCAACTCGGAACACAAATCTCAAAAACAAGCCAAGAAGGGAAAAGAAAAAGAAGAATATATACACAAGGCAAAAACTAATGCTTATCTTCCTTAAAAGCTCAACAGGTCACCTGGCGGACGAATCCAAAACTCATCGACCTAGCCGTTCCTCTTATGACAACTAATAAGGTCAAAGACATAGTTTGGGAAGGGAATAAAGGGACAACATCAAGAAATAAACTTCATCACTTCATGGATAATAATTGAATACAACATCTTCATACAAATCAGAAAGAAAAACGTTCACTATTCTTCAACAAAACTCGAACAGGGTCACAACAATAAGTCTGGGGAATTCTTAGTGGATCATTCAACGGTAGTACTAAAAAAACTTCAGATGTTTCTCTTACATGGTCTCACAATCGACATAAACAAAATTTTCACAATAAGCGGCCAGGTACTTTCACCTCAGCAAATCAAAACGTCACAATGGAAAATGGCAGTAATTGTACCTCCGCTTCCACCAAATCATCAACACTACATCACAAACACTACAACAAGAAGGAATGCTATTGAGACTAGGTCAATAGTCTTACTTCAACACTTAGAAAGGCTTATCCTTTTTAATAATTCACGGAAAGGGGATGCTGCTACGCAGTCTTACACAACAACAGAAATATCCAAGGAAACACAAATCCAGGTCACATGCCTGTACGTCCTATATGATATTTCAACAACACAATACTCAAATCACTAACTAATACATTTTAGACCATCAACATATCTCCACTACATCTGACCACACAAAGACACGGAAATACACTAAACTAACAGACAGAAAAAACATCAGAATACTTTCGCTATGTATTCTCAACAAATCGGCCTTAGCCAGGAATACACGAAGTCGTATCATCACTCTCTTCTACTTGTACACAAAAAAGAACTAGGGAGAAACACAAGACTAACAGACAGAAGAAAAATAACAATACTCCGCTTTGTCACTAACAAATCGGCCTTAGCCAAGGACAAACGGAATCGTATCATCATTTCCTCCTACTTATAACATAGAATAGGAACAAAGAAAACACGGGGAAATACGGAAATAACAGACATAAGGGAAATAACAATACTACGCTCTGTCACTAACAAATCGGCCTTAGCCATGGACAAACGAAATCGCATTATTACTTCCTCCTAATGATAACACAAAAGACAACAAGTGATAAACATAAATGGACTGTAAAATCAGAAACATTTTCTTTTTCGGGGCTAAAAAAAATTTCACACATTGCCTGGACTATTAAACTATAAAGATACGAAAAAATTTGACCTATATTTTTCGTACAACAGCTGATTTCTGAAATGCGATAAATTGCTCAAAGACTCAATAATAAGACGAAATAAATAACTTATAAACACTTAAAGAAGGACAGCGTCTACATACGAAATAAATTATTTCGTTAACGTAAACAAAATTCTTTTCTCAGACATGGGATACTTAAGACGAACAAGAATAAACAAACTTGATATCGTTCACATTTTAAATACCGGCAAATAAGGAATGACATCATTCCAAATACGTATTTTTTAATTCACAAGGAAATAGACGAAAATTATTTCTACATAATTTTACGAAAACTGGACACAATAGAAAATGGAAATCGTAGCAGTTAACTTGGGACAGGAATAGACTTGATTTAACGGAAAACTGGATAAAGCAAATCACATACAACTGAAAATACCATTCGAAGCAAACTCAACGAACTTCACATACAGGGGGGAACAAAAATACTAAAACAATGATTGGGTGAAAGCAAATACACAATGTATACAAAACAACATACTCGATAAACTTCACATACAGGGTGATACAAAAATACTAATAATATTGACAACTTGACTTTTGAGTGAGCTACACAAAATAACACAACATAAAACACCTTGCTCTTGTTCTGAAAACTAAATGAGACTGCTCCTAGGCAAAACTAAACAGCACCTCCGATCACGAGTATTACACTTGTCATCATTCAGATACAAGACAGGAAACACAAAAAGGGACTCAGAGGAACACAATCTCCTATTAACCCGTGGCATTACATACGCCGTCAAAGCTGGTTAATTGGGGAACACAGGGGACTACTCTTCACATTCACAATCTCCTACTAGCCCGTGGCATAACACAAACGCCGTCAGAGAGGGCACAGAGGAAACAATGAAATGGCATAGGACAAACGACAAAACAACAACTGTACTCATCAGCTCAAAGAAAAGTCACTCAAACAATAAACACATTTACTCAAAATGACCAGACAAAACAAAATTACAAAAACCGATTTTTCTGTAAGAAATGTCAAATCAATCAAAAATAAATGGCACAATAACGGTACACTTAATTTGTTACTGTAAATAACTTAAAATTCTTCTCAATATCAAAACATTATTTAAAATTCAATTTAAATATTCAAACTCAAAATATTTGCTTTCATTTACCAATACACATAAAATACATATAGAAAAATTTCTACAGTACACGAAATAAAAGAACAACATTACATATGTCAATATACAACAAAAACATCTGTTGATATACAATAATACATATGTTAATACAAAAACAATACATAGACAAAACAACAATACATATGTTGATACAAATACATATATCAATACAATAACAATAAAAAAAACATTGTTAATACAAAAACAATACATAGACAAAACAACAATACATATGTTGATACAAATACATATATCAATACAAATACAAAAACAAACTGTTTGTGGGACAGCGGGGCACTACCTGGAAGACGGGGATTCATAAAAATGGCTGAAAACTAGGGACGAACTGAAAAAGATACGTGGCTTCTGGAAAAGGGACAAAAACCTAAAAAACGGAAATATTCAACAGCCCCACGTTGGGCGCCATTTTTGTAACGATACATTTTTGCCTACCGCAGGGGGCATTAATACAGGGGTAGAAAATTGGTGGAAGAAACTAAGGGGGTGGAGATAGGGCAAGCAAAATAATCGCTACTGATGCGAACTGCACTCAGGGTTTCGTAGGAGAGCTGGGGTCGTGGATAAGTAAAAGATAAGGGCTTTGGAATGGGGGAACTAGAAAAAAAAATGAAATAAAGGGCTCTTGGGATAAACACAATAAAAATAAACAAGAAACACCTCAAGGAATTTAATATAGGGCGCCACTTGAGATGCCTAATTATGCCTATTACAACCACTAGTTGTAACTAGGGAAATAATTAGAAAACAAAATCAAAACATAAAAAACATATCTTTTTCAAATAAACGCAAAAAGGGTTAGCTCAAAAAAAAATAAATAAAAAGTTAAGAAAATAAAATTCAACTTTTATTTATGTGTCACCACAAACAGTTACATGAAGAAAAAACAAAACACAAAAACTTGGAGAAATACAAAATTCCAAAAAACTTACATGTGTCATCCATTAACAAACTCCATTGCTACAAAACTTACAAAATTGCATGGAGGTTAACCTTTTAAAACAAAACAAAACAAATCAACATCAAAAATACTAAAACGAGCTGTCATAAATTAACATTAAATTTCAAAAAAAACCAAACACAAAATTGACATCTTTACTCAAAACCTAAATTTACAATTTTAAATGTCAACGAAAGCAATTATTATTTTATAAAAAAATGTCTGTCTTTAATTTAAAATTTGAACAAAATGTTACCTTAATTCACATGACACACTCAACTTGCTGAAACCATAACTGGAACCTGGAACTGAGGGCTCCACTCTCTCTGCATGACGAAAATCTCCATCTCCAAAACTGCCAAAAGCCTTGGATAAAAGCAGGAACAAAAGAAAAACAAAACGAGGATGTCCTCCAATCCTCACTCAAAACATTAATAATTGAAGCATTTACTGCCACAGAACCAATAACAAACTGCTACATTTTCTTCATAACAAAGGACGAAAACAGGATACTTTACAAATTCGACGTGAATTTGGACATAACGTTGAACCACTCTTGAAAGCTGCTACAACGAGAGTGAAGAAATTCTATTCAAATTGAATGCATACATACAAACGCTGACATAACAAGACACCACGAAACGACGTACATATCCTTTTGCGACGCATAAACTTGAAAAGAATTTGCCGAAGTAAAATAAATAAACAACTCTAAAATGGTTTATTTCAACTTGGCCGACCTAAGAAAGACAAAGAATCAATGAAATTGAAAATGCTACAATATTGTTGCAGGCTTTCGTTATACTTTTGATATCGAACTCTCATCTGACTTTCTAGAACCTGCTTTACATGATGCTGGCCATATCTTATCTCTCAAGCTTCAACGAGAGGGGCATAACTGGCTGCATCCTGGGGAAGAAATTGCAAGACGGTTGCCGCCTGTCCTGGAAACGATACTACCAAAGAAGTTGTCATTTCTTCCTCAGCCAGCCATTTACTCCAGCTGCAGCTTGAATTAGAAAACGATAAATTTCCCATGCTTTTTGATCATCGAATGTAGGTGGATTTAAAATTTTGCTACTTCTAATTATGCCTAGTTCAACTATGAAAGATGATGAAGCTGTTTATTGTGATTCTACATTAGGTACTGAAACAATATTAGATAATGAATTTTGGATATTAATTTTTCTTTCTCAACTCAACTCAATTTGGCTTTCTAAATTAGATTTTAAATCTGTTTGCTGTTGTTCTATTTTATTTTCCAATTAGTTTTGTTGTTGTTTTAAATCGATTTGATATGGTATTAATTTATTTTCTAAATCGGTTTTTAAATTGTTTTGTTATACTATTTGATTTTTAAATAGTTTTTTTTTCATCAATCATTTTGTTGTTCTATTATTTTATTTTCTAAATCATTCTTCTTTCTCCTGTTCTTCTAATTTATCTATTCTACTAGTAATTTGACTTATCTCTAACTGAAAATCTTCTTGAATTTGAGATAAACTATTTTTGATTTGTACCTCTATTTTTTTAACCCGTTTTTCCTCTTCCTGTCTACACTTTTCTTTCATCTCTTCCTCTTCTTGTCTACGCTTCTCTTTCAGTTCTTCCTCTTCTTGTCTACGCTTCTCTTTCAGTGTTTCTCCTTCTTGTCTACGCTTCTCTTTCAGTTCTTCCTCTTATTTTCTACACTTATCTTTCATTTCTTTCTCTTCTTGTTTACACTTCTCCTTCACCTCCCTACGGTTCTCTTTTTCTTTTGTCTTTTCTTGCCTACGTTTCTCTTCCTCTCCTTGTCTACGCTTCTCCTTCAGCTCGTCATCTTCTTTTATTTTTAAAAACCATGCAGGGGGTCCGAACGTATCTATTTATTTATTAAATTCAGTAGATATCAGAAAAACACGATGCACTATGTTTCTTTGGTATTGTGACCAAAGTCGACTTAAGCCAATCAATTGGTAATATCCCAGTATTATAAATTCTGGTAAAGAGTAAAGAGACCACACAGTGCCTAAATTTCATTTTCTTCCAAAAACTTTAGTATTTCAGCACTTACTTCATCGGGGCCAAGTGCTTTTTTATTTTTTCCATTTGTATTGCCCATGTAACCTCAGTTTCTCTTAGAGGTGGACCTGTTATAGCAATTGGTCTGTAGTGTTCTACTCTTTTAACTTCAAATAATTCAGAAATGTAGGTTTTTTATTCTTTTAGCTGTTAACTTAAATATTTATATATATTAATATTCAATTTCTGTCCGTTTTGTCTTCTACACTTTGGGATACATGTTTCTGTTTGATTCTGGCGATCTCGCATAAAATGTATCGTATTTATTTTCATAGTGTTCAATTCCATTACATTCTACTATGCAATTGTATTTTCGCATGTCTTATCTTCTGCCTGATTATTGCGTGAATCCTCTTGTATTTGTTTTTCTTTATTTCTGATTTCTCTGCTTTGGCCATGAGTTTCATTATTTCTTCTTTCATCCACCCTTGTTTTCTTCTTGTTTTTTCTGCACTTAATTTTGTTTGTCTTTTATATCTATGTCTATAATATATCTTTAATTCTCGTCCAGTTTTCATCAGTACTTTCATCTTTACTTGATGTCAACTATATTTTTTGTTCTAATACACTGATTATTTCTTGTTTTACTCTATCATTGGACATATTTTCTCTATTAGTCCTTGTAACTCTTTTCAATCTCTTCAAAGTCTTATTTTTCTCACTAGAATATTTTGATCTGTTGGTAGCACTTGGATATGTTTTGACTGCTAATACTGAATTTTTCTATCTTTTATATATATATATATATATATATATATATATATATATATATATATATATATATATATAAATTTGATTTGATACTAAAACATTTTCATATATTTCTTCGACGTTTCGGCAGGAAATCCATGCCTTTTTCAAGAAATAATATTGACTAAAAAAAACATTTTATGACAGACATAATACTGTGTAAAAGTTATACTTTTGACTTACCAAGCATGTAAAAATTCGTAACTAACAAGTAGACGTCACAATTAAAATAAAATTTAAAACATAGGACATACCCACTAAGTCACTACATGTAAAATGTATTTAAAATCTAATGTGTTGTTTATTGATGTTAGTTTATCGTTTAAACGTTAGTTGTGTTGTGTTAGTTAATGTTTAAACGATAAACTAACATCAATAAACAACACATTAGATTTTAAATACATTTAACATGTAGTGACT
This sequence comes from Diabrotica balteata, assembly GCA_918026665.1. NCBI lineage: Eukaryota > Metazoa > Arthropoda > Insecta > Coleoptera > Chrysomelidae > Diabrotica > Diabrotica balteata. The sequence continues at coordinate 80,001,131 of OU898278.1, read as the reverse complement.
TAGTGGGTATGTCCTATGTTTTAAATATTATTTTAATTGTGACGTCTACTTGTTAGTTACGAATTTTTACATGCTTGGTAAGTCAAAAGTATAACTTTTAAACCGTATTATGTCTGTCATAAAATGTTTTTTTTTAGTCAATATTATTTCTTGAAAAATGAATGGATTTCCTGCCGAAACGTCCAAAAAATATATGAAAATGTTTTAGTATCGAATCATTTTTTTTTATGAACCTAAGCCCAAGAAAATCAACTATAGGTTATTCCACGAATATACGACTGTTTGGGATTATTGCGACAACGAATATTTTACTGTGCAAGTAGAAGTATGAAAGTAAATTGGTCTAATTATTATTCCAATAAAAAGCATCTACTGTTAGTATTACATCTGAACTAAAATCATTTCAGTTAATAGATGTACAAATAGACGCAAAATTTATTGTGAAATTTAATCCGAAAATAACAAAAATTTTTACTCATTTTTACGAAAATGTGTTCATCAGACATTTGGGTTGGATTTCGGTGAAATGTAAACAAAGTGCATTTGAAATGTAAACATTTGTAAATAGATGCAAACAGGCGTGCCGGGTTTCTTTGATATTATATTTTATTACTTTATTAGGTACTAGAATTGTAATAAAAATAAATATACTATTTTTATTATAAATGAAAAGAAATTGGCAGAACGATGGTTCAGAAACCAGAAATAGAATCTATATAATAGTTCACTTTGTTAGTTTTAAATATTTGTTTAGTTTGAGTGGGTGTACTCTTAAGTTCCGAAAGTTTTTTTATAACGGGTATAATATACCGGCTATTGATAGTTAAAGTACCGAGTCGTTACAGATATTAAAAAGTAACGAAAATTTACATACAGTTTCATATATCGCCGACTGATTTTAGTTTTAAAAACCGTCCGTATAGAGGTTTCCGGTGAAGAGAGGTGTCCGTTAAGATAGAGTTTAGTGTAGTGTATTTGTTTATTGAAGCCAAAAATGCCGAGACGTGTTTTAGATGTAGACAAGTTTATAATTAATGTACTTTCTTATTTTACTGCTGAGAAAACCAACGGGGGCCCTTTGCGACCTGTTCAGTCCGTACATAAACGTGTGTGTGATGCACTCTGTATTAGTGAAACAAAACTAAGGTCGGTTTTGCAAAAAGAAAAAAAAAGTGGACAAAGTGAACAAAATGTCGCACAGTATAAATCTCGCCGACAACCAAAGACTATAGATCTTCCCGAAGGTTGCAAATTGGAAATCCGTGAGACAATATATAAAATGCGCGAAAAGAAAGAACATGTTTGGCTTTAAGTTCAAAAAGGAAGGCAATGGAAATGCTTTGTGTGAAAGAGCTAGTGTCGTTCACAAAAGAATAGAATTTTTAAGAAATTACAACAAATTTAAAGAAGAATGTTCTTCCTTCGTTTATTTAGACGAAACATGGATTTTTGCTAAAGGCGGTATCAAACGAATTTGGCAGGACGAGAGTATAAAATCCATAAAACACATCGATAACGAGGGAAAGAGATATATTATAGTACATGCAGATGGAAAATATGGTTTTATTGGGGGAGCAGATCTTGTGTTTTCATCAAAATCAAAATCAGCCGATTATCATGACAATATGAATACGGAGATGTTTGTTAAATGGTTGAAAGAAAAACTGTTGCCAAGTTTACATGAACCATCCGTTCTAGTACTGGATAATGCCTCGTATCATTCGGAAATTTTAAATAAGCAACCAACAAACACCTGGACTGTAGATAAAATAAAAGAATGGTAACGAATAAAACTATTACATTTCCTCAATACTGTTTTAAGGCTCAATTACTAACGTTAGCTAAAAGTCATTCACAATCAAACATATATATATATATATATATATATATATATATATATATATATATATATATATACATTAGACGAAATTATACATAGCTTTGGACATTGTAGACTACCGCCCTATCATTGCCAATTCAATCCAATTGAATATATTTGGGGGATTTGCAAAACATATTATGATAACCATATTGGATACAAGGGTTACAGTGACGAAGCAGTCTTGGAAACATGGCAACAAGCATTGGATATTGTCACTCCTGAAATTTGGGGAAAAAGTGTAAAAAAATGTGAAGACTTAATTAAAGAATGGTGGATCCGTGAAGGTCGCATCGAAGCAGTTAATCCTTTTATAATTTACCATCCAAATGAGGATAGCGACGACAGTGATTATGGCTGTAAATCTGATGGTTGATAATAGTTTTAGGAGATTAGGTGAATAAGAGAATAAGTAAGTTTTTTTGTTTTTTTTTTTTAATACTAGTTGAATATTCGACTAAATAAAGTACACTATTTAATCACTTAAGTATTTAATCAATTCGTTTAAATCACTTTATTAAAACACCAACTTGTTTAAAATACTAAACTCAATAATAGTAATTATATAATTTAAATTCTGAATTACAACTATTATATAAACTATCAACTCTATATTTTTTATATCATGACTTTATATTTAAATCTAAGGTTTATATCTGTCGTAACAGTATTTTAAAAATGGGGAGAATTTACTATTGTACAATGCAGCACATTGGACCATTTAAGTCGACACCTTAAAGCGAATTTAAAACAGTCGTATATTCGTGGAATGGAGTATATATATATATATATATATATATATATATATATATATATATATATATATATATATATATATGAACTCTATTTGGTTAGGAACCACACGTTTGTATATACGTATAGAAAGAAAAACCTACATGTTTCCTGCAGAGAGGGTTCGGTGTTGTTTCTTAATTAATAACAATAAAGTGCAAAAAATGTAATTTTTGTAAGAGCACAGAATTTGAAATAAAACTTTAAAATTAAATCTCTTAAACTATTAAAAAAGCTTCAAAATGGCGTATTCCCAAAAGTTTTAACTTTAAGTTGTTGCTCCAGTACACTATTAAATAAAGCCTTAAGATGACGTATTCCGAAAAGTTTTAAATTTAATTTATTTTTTCAAAAACTGCAAATTAAGGCAAAACCGATAACTATGTATACGTTTTGTAAAGTCAATCTACACCTTTGCTATTTCGCTCAAAGGTGGGTCTTGTGGTGCTTAACAAACTGTCAAAATTTCAGATCGATCCATCAGTTAATTATATTTAAGTTATTTAATATTTGTTTATACCACAGACTCTTTTTTGCAATAACATGATTCTACGGATACCATATGAAAGAAGAATTTTTACCGTTAATATCTATCAAATAAAGTGAAAAAAATCATTCTTTTAATGTAAAATGACTTTCCAAAATTACTGTCATTTTTACTTATAACTATTTGCTTATAGATAAAATTTTTTTTTTTAATTCGATATTGTGACAGGGATTTAAAGAAAGTTTTTCTAAGACAATTTGGAGCAAAGTTAGTTTTTTATTTAAATTCGCAGCTAACTTATTTACAACAATTATTAAGAAACGTAATTAGCGTCATTTTAAATATAAAGATTCAAAGTTGTTGTATATAAATTCTGACAATTATTGCAAATTAACGAAATTATGTATGGATTTTTAATATAACAAGGTTGAAATAAACACTGGTCGAAGAGAGTGGTAGGAGATTTATAAATCTACGTATTTAAAAAATGAAAAAGCAACTTCAAACTACTTCAAGTGTCTATATCTCTGGATCGTGTTGATGAATTTAAGGTCTTAACGAATTTACAGTAGAATTTGTTTAAACAATTGGTTTAAACAAAAAAATATCGTCAAAAATCAATTAGATTATGATTGTCTTGTCTGAGCACCCTTTAATTATGATTGTCTTTTCGTCGGTGGCTTCATGATGGCTTTCTTGAATAGCAAAATAGCAGTTTCCATGGCACTGTCTTTTTATAACCCTTCTTTCGTTTTTTCGATTTTAGTTTCAAGCATCGGCAACTTTCAGTGTCATCCTCGTAGTTTCCTGTTCGACCTGACCTATAATCCTGTGTTCATTTCGTAAAACGGTTTAAATACCGCGGTCCACGATGCATTGATGTTTAAAAATAGCCTTACAACGAGGAAGTGTATAGAGAACAACAGAATACGTGAAAAATAAAATTCGTTTTACGCACGCACGTGCCAAATTGATCTAAGTGGATTATTACAGTAACTACGTTTAATTAATTTTGTAGATAAAATTTTAGCGGTTAAGGTCAAGTAGATTATTATGAGAGAACAGAAGCGGGGTATCAAAAATCATTTATTTTAAAACATATTGTATCATTATTATATGAATAATTATTATTAGGATTTGTTCTGAAGCTATTTTCTCGTAAAATTTTAATATAATTTACTAATTTTATTGTGAATAAGCCACAATTTAATTTACAATACGTTTATTTCCATGTTTCGATTTCAACTTCGTATTTTGAGAACGATTTCCGAAGTGAAAATCGAAACGTCAATACAAACGTATTTTAAACTAAAAATGTGGTTAATATCCAATTAAAATAGTATATTATATTAGGATTTTATTATGAACTATGAAATAAGAGCAAACATTTTCTATTGGAGCGACCCTTGGAAGCACATGAATACTCTTAAACTATTTCTAGTGAACTGAGTTTGTGATTTTACAATGTTTGTTAAAAACGTCCATAGTAATTACACCACTTTCAGTTTATGGGTAAATTTTTGTGCGTTCAAAGCAATACAACTTAAGTCATTCAAGTTATTTAATTTATTTTTGTAAATTCATTATTATGTAGTTAAATTGGATATGGTCAACTGGTGCTGCACTAGAACTTTATAAATCAGTTGATTTAGGAAATTTGAACGTAACAAACTAACAGTATATCTAACACGCCCCTCAAAAGTGAAATAGTATGTAAACTGTATTTTTTTCAATGTTCACTTTATGTGAGGGAGACCTCAAGATCACTGTTAGGATAAATAAGAATGAATCATGCATCAAAAATAGGTACCGATAGATTCCAGATATGCAAACGTCCCTGGGAAAATAAGTACAGAGTACAATAGAAAATACATCAAAGAGTCATGAAATCTCGAGACAGCAAAAAGAGGAAAATCAAAGAAGCAGCCTCCATCTAACTTAATGAAAAAAAGTGTACTAAACCTATCAACAGAATGTAGCATGCCCATTGTGACCAATACAGAAATAAAGAAGGCAGCTAGATGAATATACTAATATTAATGTATTAATAGCAAGATTCAAGTTGATCTTAAAAACGCGAAAGAGGGAATAGATTCCCCCAGAAAAGAACGACCTCTGTAAAAATACACTAACCAGATATATACAAGACTTAGAACAAGTGACTCATAAAAAAATAAACCCAAAACCACAGAGCTAATAGGTAAAAGAAGACAGCCGACGGAAAAATACGACTCCAACTACACAAGAATGAAGAAATTAAATAAAGATATCCACCGTTCAATCCCAAGAGACATAAGACAAAACAATACAAGAGAAATACCTAAATTAATTCAAGAAAACAAAAGTTTAAAAGTTTTGAGGCAAAATACGAACAACAGTTTTAACAAAAATATGTACAGAATAAGAAAGATGAAAACATATAAAAAGAACTGAAATCCTCGAGGTCGTCAAATCTTTTTATCGGGAATGTATGAGAGCACAGATAAAAGGCAAGGTCAGTCCCTGCCCAAAATCACAAACCAGGGATTACAATTAATGCCAGAAGTAACACCAGACGAAAGTCAAAACGACACTTTTAGAAATGAAAAAAAAATCCCCTGGTGATGTCAGAGTTGTTCGAGGCGATCAAACTAGGTGTAAATAAAATTATCCAGACTTTGTCCAAACTTTTCACAAAATGCATTTATCAAGAAAAACCCCCTTTTTAATGCAACAATGCAGTCATTATTTTATTACACAAGAATGGAGACATAACAGATCTAAAAAACTACCTTCCTATCTGTTTATTATCAGAAGTAATATCCCTAGGACATTGATAACAGACGAGATAATTTCATGACAATCGAAAGCTCGTTCCTTGGTAACAGCACGAAGCCGAAGGCTGAATCTCTCGTCCGCAGCAAAATTCCATGAATATTCCCCAAATATATTTGTGACTGTAGGTTGTATTTCTGGGAATTTTTTCTTTGATTAGCGCATTTATACTTTGAACATTCTCATTGCCGAAACGTGACATTTTGAAATTTATTTGGATGAAGTTGTCAAACTTGATCGTGTTGTCATAGGGATTGAAAATTGCACTAAATGCAATTATCAGTCTAATGTTGACATGCTTGGGTGAAATTGTTCCACATGACACAAAATGACGAAATTGGAATGGTTGTTAGAACAGTCGAAAAATTATCACAAAAATTATCAAAAAATAGACTGAAAGCTAAGTTAGACCTAAGTTAGAACTAAGTTAAACCTATACAACAAGCTAGATTTGGATTATGATACAGCACTAACGACCACTTACTAGTGATAAAGAATCTGTTGGAAAAGTTTGCAGAATACAAAAAACCATTGGTACTGATATTCGTGGACTACGAGAAAGCATTTAATGTTAAAAGCATTGACAGAATGCCGAATAAACCATCGCTACACTAACCCAGTCAAATATGTTTAAAAAAATGCCATTGCTAGCGTAAAATTGTCTGAATAAAAATCAAATCAAATAAATTCTCTATACACGAAGGACACCTTTTTTACAAAGCTATTTACGACGCTTTTAGAACGTACGTGTAAGAAGGCAGATCTGAATGAGTATGGTATCAACATGAATGAAGACAAACTCAGAGAGATAAGATTCACAGATGACATCGTCCTTATAGCCGATCGTATTGTAACCTCGGAACCTTTTTTGGATGGTGCTAGAAAGGTCACCAATGGAGACACTGCGGACGGCAGCCAGATGGTTGGTGGAGAGCGAGTCGTGGGTTCGAACCTAGCTTTTGGAACCGGGAATGGCTCCAACGTATGAAATAAGTAAAGATAGGATAAGAGATATTAGAAAAGACATAGAAATAAACAAGAAGATAGATGGTAAAATTACCAAAGATACGATAAGATAGCACCAGGGCACAACTCAATTTTTTGGGGTTTAAGGAGAAAATTAAGAAACCTTAGAAAAGAAAAGAGATAAGGAAAGATATTTAGGTTCAGAGACCAAACCTAAGAAAAGATATTTACAGTTAATTATTAAATAAATTTGGTCAAGACAATATAAAAGCAAATAATAAATATATTAAGTGGACTCCGTCCACCTACTTAGCTACGAAACTAAATCAGCCTGCTCTTTCTACTGGTCGAAGGTATAATAATAATTAAAGGTAAAAAGCAAATATTCAGAGTTATTGTTATGTCAGGAAACTTGTTAGGAGTCGACAAATAAAATGCATACATAAAACAAAAACAATATATTCAACTACACAATAATATAGGCGGCTGAATGTACACACAAGTATTAAAAATCACCATCAATTATGAAATGGTGGTATACATATAAAAATAAGCAGTAATATGAATAATAAGTACCTTTACAAATACAACAATATAATAATGCACAGGTTCAATTATAAGCGAAGAGAGCCTGATAGTGAGCAAGAAAAAAATTCAACCAAAGTTAATTAAAGAAAGTCTCTCTTTGCTGTTTAATGGATATATCTCGAGATATTGGGTATAGTAAATAAAAAAAATAAAAAGTGAAAAATGAAAGTTCGTAAGAAAGTATTGAATGTTCTTTAAATTGAATGCAAAAATCATTAGTTACTCTCAAGTACAGTTGAAGACATGGATGAACTTAGATTCGCCCAGATGATTGAAGATAATATGATACCATACCATATTATTCGCTCAGATAAGTGGAGATACTATCATTATGATAACTTACAGTAATTCCTGATGACTGCTACACTGCATTGAAGTTAATTTACTTTACTATAATACTTTACTTGTATCAAGCACTGAAGTTAATTAAAATTAAAGGTACTTTATACCAATATTTAATCTAATATGATATAAGATCAAAAAACTCAAATTTATAAGTGTATACATATTTAGAAAGAAAATGCACAGAGACGGTAAGGTACGGTAATCTAGGCACGCGCCCTCCCTCAAGGATCGCTACACGAGAAGTAACTCTTTACTCAACGCCCGCTCAGAAGTAAGTTGATTCCTCTAAAATTTTACCAAACTACCGAAGAAAGGTGAGATATCTCCCCGTCAATAACGACAGATCAGCCAGTAGTATTTCTAAGGAGATAAAAAGATTCCAATGACATTGAATATAACGGTACCCTTCTAGTGTTGCCGTGAGGGGGCATTTGGGCCTGTAGGACCCATCGCCGGCTCTTCGAACTTTTTCCTGTCTCCGGAATTGGAACGGGTGTTTACCATCTTCGTTTGTCGCTGGTGAAATGGGTCGATACTGTTACCGTTACAGAATAACCGTTACAGCGACAGTACCTGTTACAAGTAACGGTTTCAAGGAACAGTTACAAAATAACAGATCAAAAATGGAAAACAGAACAGGTAAAATAATCTAAGTATTCCTTGACTTACGAAAGAAATAACTTAGTAAACAAGGAAATAAAATGGTATATAAAAATACAATGCACAGAAAATGTTTCTAATTGTTTCTTGACCTACGGAAGAGACAACTTAGAATGAGAAGTAAAATACACAAGAATAAAAGAACAGAAAAGTGTAGAAATATTCCTAAGTGTTTCTTAGAACAAAAAAAAACAAACAAGAGAATCAAATATAGTAAAATAAGAATACAAATATTTGTAAGTGTTTCTTGACTTACGGAAGAAACAACTTATAATAAGAAAATCAAATACAGAAAAGATATGGAAATATTGCTAAGTGTTTCTTGACTTACGGAAGAAACAACTCAGCATGAAATGGTAAAATAAAAGAGACAAATATATTAAGAAAATATCTCAGATAAATATCGGAAATAATAATGCAATAATGATTATGAAAATATTTCTAAGTGTTCTTTTGACTTACCAGAAAAGAATGACTTAGGCACACAATAAAGTTAACAAGTCAAATATCAGAGAAATATTTCTAAGAGTTCTTTGACTTACCGGAAAGAACTACTTAGACACAAAGTACAAAATCAAATTTATAAAATAGAAAAAAGTAAGGTAAATATTTCTAAGTGTTCTTAACTTACGGAAGAACAACTTAGATACAAAATACAAGAAAAATAAACAATCAAAATAATCAAATAAAATATCAAATAATCAGTATATGAACAAATATAAGTCAAAGTAATATTCTAACCTGAAAAGGTCTGAATATACAATAATAAAATATAAATGGTTATCAGGAAATAAGAAATAAAACAATAACTTAGTTGGAACAATAATAGCACCGACTAGGTCTACAGTAGAAGAGGCAAGCTCGACTGACCGATGAGAGAAATTCCGTCTGCTTTTATATAAAACAAATCCTTTGTTTTACTTAGTAAAAGTGGAATTTCCCTACATCGAGTCAATTAGAAATTCGGATTTGCCCACACTTGGAATTTCCAAGTATTTCTCCGAATTTCTAAATGCGTCCGGCACGGCGGTCAGCTTCTCCCTGACACGCCTCCGGAGACATCCCCCCCTCTGAAAGACCTAGCGGTGCTAAAAAAAATTTATTAATAAAAACAGATCAAACAATACAATAATACAAAAAGTCCTTAACCTAAAAAAGAGAAATACAATACAAAGAAATACAAAGAAATACAATTCAAACTTACGCTAGCGACTAAGATATATTACACTTAACTATTATAATATCCAGATGGCCCAGGTGGTCCAGGTGGTCCCGGTGGTCCAGGTGTTTCGGCCAGGCTACTTAATTCACCCGGCTGGGGCCTTACGACGTTTCAGAACACGTAGAGTTACTCGATTCACCCTGGTGTCTGTAACGTTTCGTAACAGGGCCCCGTTATCCTCAGCTGTTCTGGCAGGGCTACTTAATTCACCCTGAGGAAGGTCTTACGACGTCGTGAAGATATAAGGTTACTCAGTTCACCTTGATATCTACACGTGTCGTAATAAACCTTAATCCTGCTCTGGAGGTTCGTCCCTAGGTGGAGGAGCAGCGCGGATGTCATCTACATGGATGGTCCTATTCACGTCCCGGTCGCGGTGTATCTCATAGGTATGATCGCCTAGCACCTTCAGGATCGTGTGTGGTCCCGTCCATGTCGGTCCGAAGTTCCCTCGGACGTGGTTCCTCACCATGACCTGCTCTCCTTCGATGAACCTCCTGGCTGGTGGAGCGTTAGGGTTGTCAGGAGACATGTTCCTGGCATATACAGTGGCCTTTTGAACTGCTCTGGCAACCCTTTCGTCTCGTCTGGCTGCGGTGTTTGCCAGACGCTGCTCACGCTGTGTTTCTTCTGCGCGCCGTGGCAGATAGCCTAGCAGAAGTTCAGCGGGTGTTTCCTGGGTGGCCTCGTTCCTCCGTGTCCTTAGGCTGAACATGATGTCAGCCAGGTAGGATTCCCATTTCGGATCATTTGCAGTTTTGCATCGGGCGCGGAGTCCCTTTTTGAGCTCCTGAGCTCGGCGTTCAACCGGGTTGGCCCTCTGGTGGAAGATAGGGCTAAATTCGGCTTTGATGTTGTGCCGTCTCAAGAATCTCTCCCATGCATCTGTCCGAAATTGGGCTGCGTTGTCCGTGATGAGGGTGGTAGGTTTCCCCCAGCGGCCGCAGATTTCCTCCTGGAGGAACTGGATGATGTCCCGGCTTTTTGTAGATTGGACGCATCGATATTCCACCCAGTTGCTCAAGCAATCTGTCGCCAAGAGGATGTAGCGGTTGCGTGTTCCTCTGGCTGGTGGATATGGTCCCAAAATGTCGAAGGACACTCTCTCCCAGGGGTTGGCGGGTTCCCTGGGCATCACAGGAGCTGCTGGTTGTCGTGGAGCAGCTTTGGTCCTCAAGCAGGTCAGGCAGGACTTGACGTAGGCGCGAACATCCTTTGATAATGTGGGCCAGTAATAGATATTTTTAATGGCCCGGATGGTCTCGTCTTGTCCTGGGTGGTTGGCCTCCTCTGAGTCGTGATAGACCTTCATCACGTCCTTCCGGAGGGATGGGGGTACTATCAGCGTCCTGTGGTCTGGTCCAGCGTTGTAGTAAGCGGCGTTATTGACTAGTGTGAATTCACGGAGAAGGTTTTCTTCGACTTCGTTCCGTGGTCCACGTCCAGAGATCTCTAGGTAGCGTATCCGAAACCGCTGCATACCGTGGTGTGTCTGGTGGCTTCTCCGGATTTTATCCTGGAGTGGTAGGTCAACCAGATCATCTAGGATGGGGTTGGTGTCTTCATCCTCGTCGACGTCCTCCATCATACATAGTAGAGGAAAGGACTCGTCTTCCTCCACGTCCGTTGTAGGCCAGCTAAGTCGCACCACTTCCTCGTCTTGGTCAGCTTCTTCGTCTCTTTCCGTGGTTGGGTTCCTGGACAAGTGGTCAGGGAGTTCGTTCTCCTTCCCTGGGATATGTACCACGGTGAAGTTGAACTCCTGAAGTAGCAAGGCCCATCGGGATAGTTTGGCCTTGTCTTCCTTGAACCGATGGAGCCACAGAAGAGCCTGACTGTCGGTGTACAGCGTGAAGTGCTGATCCTGGAGGAAGTGCTTGTACCTCTTGAGTGCCCAAACTAATGCGAGGCACTCTTTCTCGTTGATATGGTAACGGGTTTCTGCTGGTTTTAACTTCGTGGAGGCATATGCGATGACTCTTTTGTCGTCTTGGGTTCCTTGGAACAGGACTGCGCCCATGCCGACATCGGAGGCATCCGTCTGGAGGCAGAAGGGTTTGGACGCGTCTGGTCGGTGGAGTAGGAGATCTCCCTCGATTTCGATCTTGAGACGTTGGAAGGCGGCTTCTGCGGCGTCGTTCCAGTGCATCCGTCTCTTATTACCCTTGGTGAGATCCGTCAAGGGTGTTATGATGTCCGAAAATCGAGGGATGAAATCCCTTAACCAGTTGGCTGTCCCGATGAAGCTTCGCAGTTGCTTCATCGTCCGTGGGGTGTCGAAGCCTTTAATTTTCTCCACATGCTTCTCCAGAGGTTGGGTGTTGGCAGAGGTGATTTTGTGTCCTAGGTACTCCAGTTCGTCTGCTGCGAATTTACACTTTTTTAGGGATGCCCATAGTCCGTGTGTCCGAAGTCTCTCTAGAACCAGGCGGAGGTGGTTCTGGTGTTGGGTCCAGTCTTCTGAATAGATGATAATATCATCCATGTATACCTTGATGAAAACATCGATGTATCCTGCGAAGACTGAAGTCACGAGCTTCTGGAACACAGCTGGTCCGTTCTTGAGGCCGAAGGGCATCACCGTAAATTCGTACGAGGACCCGTCAGGCAGGCTGAACGCTGTCTTCGGGCTGGAGTCCTTGTGCAGTGGGACTTGCCAAAATCCACTCTTCAGATCTAAGGTGGTGAAGATCTGAGCTGTGCCAATCTCTTTAATGGAGTCGTGGATTGGTGGCATGCTGGAGGCTTCGTCGACGGTCACGTTGTTAAGCTTCCTATAGTCCACGCAGAAACGGGGGGTGCCATCCTTCTTGGTTACAATAACCACCGGGCTATTGTAAGGAGATTTGCTGGGGCGGATGACTCCTGCGGCTAGCATTTCTCTCACCTCCTTGGCCATTATCTGCTTCTTCTCCGTGGAATATTTATAGGGCTTAACGTTGATAGGCGTGGCGTCGGTCACTTCGATTTTCATCTCGGTGGCTTTGGTGGTCGGCTGGCGTAGACGGTCGTCGAAAACGTCATCGTACTCTCGAATCAACTTTTCAACTTGTTGAAAAGCGAAGGATGGAGCTTGATGGGGTTCCAGCCGCTGCGTCCTGGATTGCCTTTTTGCTGGGTTCTTCCAGTAAATGGTGGTTCTGCAGGTGGTACCGACGTGTAGACATTTACGTGGTATGTCTACATTGGCCTCTTCCTGCTCCAACCAAGGCATCCCTAACACAACGTCGTGGTTCAAGTCCTCCATAACCACGCAGTTGACGGTTGAATCCAGAGTCTCGATGTTAATCTTGACTTCAGCAGTCCCTAGGGTGCGGGACGTGCTGCCCGTGCACGCCAGCTGAACCAATCCTGAGCCTCGTTGCAGGTCCCGTCTCTGGATCAATCTCTGGTGAATGAAGTTCCCAGATGCACCGGTGTCGACCAAGATCGTCACACGTTGTTCGTTGATCCTTCCATGGAGTTGGGGGAGGCCTGTCGTCGAGGGTCGTGTCTGAATTGGGTTCAGTTGGGGCACCATCTTCACAACAGGGTTTAGTTGGCGCCCCTGTTGGCGTTTCCCTGGTTCTGAGGTAGTGGAGGTGGTGGTTGGCTCATTGGTGGCATCCTGGACTGTCTGTTGGGGTTCCTCCATTCCTCGATCGCTTCAGGGTGGCGTGGTGTGTTGTTGTGACGTGGGGGACGGTATTGCTGTCGCTGTTGGGATTGCTGCTGTTGGGGTTTGCTGCTAGCGACGGTGTTCCGGCGAATGTCAGCTTCCATTCCTTGGGCTATCGTCAGGAGGTCCTCTTCGGTCTTTGGGATGTTGACTCGTAGGCAGATCGCGATGTCGGGTCTCAGCTGGTTTACGATGGTGATACACCTCTGGTCCTCAGGGGTGTATGGTGCGAGACGTCTGAATAAGGCTGCTTTACCGTTGATAAAGTCCTCCGTGGGTTCATCCTTCCGTTGATGTTCTCCATGAAGTTTCGACGTGAGGGCTGAGAGCAAAGCGGGATCGTTGTACTTCCTCAGGAGACGGCCTCGGAAGGTGTCGTACGGTAGGTCTGTGTGGGAAAACTTCTGGGCCCATTTCTTCGCGTCGCCGTGGAGTGAGTTGTCGATGAGGTAATCTATCCAATTGTCCTCGTCCACGTCGTATTTTGTCAAGAAGGTCTCGGCTTTGGTTAGAAAGCTGAGAGGGTTTTCAGTGTCCCGGCCTGAGAACTGAGGGGGCTTCATATATGAAATCCTGGGCTTCGGTGGCTCAGGATGAGGCATCTGGGGTGTGGTGCCGTGGGTGGTTGAAAGGGCCGTCATCGCTTGCATCAGCGCAGCTATGAAGTCAGCGGTTGAAGGCTGGCTTAAAGACGGTCCTGGGGTCGTAGGTTCGGTTTTTTGTTGTTGGGCGCCATGTTGCCGTGAGGGGGCATTTGGGCCTGTAGGACCCATCGCCGGCTCTTCGGACTTTTTCCTGTCTCCGGAATTGGAACGGGTGTTTACCATCTTCGTTTGTCGCTGGTGAAATGGGTCGATACTGTTACCGTTACAGAATAACCGTTACAGCGACAGTACCTGTTACAAGTAACGGTTTCAAGGAACAGTTACAAAATAACAGATCAAAAATGGAAAACAGAACAGGTAAAATAATCTAAGTATTCCTTGACTTACGAAAGAAATAACTTAGTAAACAAGGAAATAAAATGGTATATAAAAATACAATGCACAGAAAATGTTTCTAATTGTTTCTTGACTTACGGAAGAGACAACTTAGAATGAGAAGTAAAATACACAAGAATAAAAGAACAGAAAAGTGTAGAAATATTCCTAAGTGTTTCTTAGAACAAAAAAAACAAACAAGAGAATCAAATATAGTAAAATAAGAATACAAATATTTGTAAGTGTTTCTTGACTTACGGAAGAAACAACTTATAATAAGAAAATCAAATACAGAAAAGATATGGAAATATTGCTAAGTGTTTCTTGACTTACGGAAGAAACAACTCAGCATGAAATGGTAAAATAAAAGAGACAAATATATTAAGAAAATATCTCAGATAAATATCGGAAATAATAATGCAATAATGATTATGAAAATATTTCTAAGTGTTCTTTTGACTTACCGGAAAAGAATGACTTAGGCACACAATAAAATTAACAAGTCAAATATCAGAGAAATATTTCTAAGAGTTCTTTGACTTACCGGAAAGAACTACTTAGACACAAAGTACAAAATCAAATTTATAAAATAGAAAAAAGTAAGGTAAATATTTCTAAGTGTTCTTAACTTACGGAAGAACAACTTAGATACAAAATACAAGAAAAATAAACAATCAAAATAATCAAATAAAATATCAAATAATCAGTATATGAACAAATATAAGTCAAAGTAATATTCTAACCTGAAAAGGTCTGAATATACAATAATAAAATATAAATGGTTATCAGGAAATAAGAAATAAAACAATAACTTAGTTGGAACAATAATAGCACCGACTAGGTCTACAGTAGAAGAGGCAAGCTCGACTGACCGATGAGAGAAATTCCGTCTGCTTTTATATAAAACAAATCCTTTGTTTTACTTAGTAAAAGTGGAATTTCCCTACATCGAGTCAATTAGAAATTCGGATTTGCCCACACTTGGAATTTCCAAGTATTTCTCCGAATTTCTAAATGCGTCCGGCACGGCGGTCAGCTTCTCCCTGACACGCCTCCGGAGACACTAGCTAGAAACGTGAAGAAAATAGAATCTTTTAGATTAGGTCGTTACAGAAGAATTTCTATAGACGTGCTTTAGACGATATTCAACAAATCCATCAAAAGGAACAGACGCTAAACCGGAAAGAGGTTAACTAAGGATTAACCAAACCGGCGTCTCTAAACAAGTAGGTAGATTCTTCCGCAATATTTCGGCAGTTTCCAATAAAAATTAACAATCCATTTGCGAACACGACCATGGGCTATCAGCAACGGAGGTAAAGGGAATAAAAGTAATTAATATTTTAATTATATAATAAATGTTACAGTATGGATGAGGCAAGGACAATATTGGAAAAATTATATCATGTTTCCTTGGAGGTCGGACTAAAAATAAACTTGAACAATACGCAAATAATGTTTAATCTGGTGCTAAATCGAAATATTGCTGTTGATGGAAGGAATTTTGTGTAGAATGCATCGTATAAGTTCTTAGGACATGAAATTCAGTTGGGCAAATATAACTGGACATGTGAGCTCTCACTTCGTATAGGCTTAGCCTGGACAGCATTTGGTAAATTAAACTATGTATTTAAATTGGTCCTACCCATATGCCTCAAAAGAAAAATCTTTGACTAGTGTGTTAGCTGTACTTACTTATTGAGCGGAAACATTAACACTCCCAAAAAAAGGTAGTAAACAAGATTCGCGCAACTCAGAGGGCTATGAAGCGACAGATGTAGGGTGTCTCTTTGAGAGACCGAAATCCAAACGAAGAAATTCGTCTTTGAACAAAGACAACAGACGATATCGAAAAAATCCTATCGCTAAAATGTAATTAGACAGGACACGTCGCCAGACTATTAGACAACCGATAAACTAACGACCTGAAGCGTTTTAGCAATAGCACCATCTACAGTCAATTAGATAGTCAACCTAGTGTGGTTTTTATGATTGTTAAAGGACTGCCTAAGTCTGATATCACAATGTCGGGTTTTTAAAAACCTTTCCAAATAATTTTAATTTGTACGTATTTGTCCCATAAGAAGTTTTAAATTTTGGTTTTTTAATTGTTTGAAGAATAAGTAAAGACTTTTGGTTATGAACATTTATTCTGTGTGATTGGTATTATTTTTTGTTTGTTAGTTTGTGACAAATCAAAGATTAAGGTATTTACTAGCAATGTTCATATTTTAAGGTTATGTTATTGTATGATTAAAACTTTAATTATTTTTTACTGTATTTGAAGGTATTTTGTTGTTGTTTTATTGGTGTTATTTCAAAATAGATCAATAAATCATTGAATTTATTTACGAAGTTGAAAAATAAGTACATTAATGATATATTATTTTTTCGTTGCCAGTGATTTTATCCCGTTAAATAATAAAGATATTCATTTTCTCGTAGTTTAAGTCATAATATAACATTATGTGGAAACGTTTCTATTACTTATTTTTTTCGAAATGACAACAAAACTACTATTAACTATTTAAACTACGAGAAAACGAATATATTTAATTTTTTAGGGGATAAAATCACTAGCACTTAAAAATGATTAAAACATCAATTTAAATATTTTTTAACTTCGTAAATAAATTCAATGATTTATTGATTAATTTTAAAATAAGCCCGATAAAAACAACAAGAAAGTACCTCGAAATACAGTAAAAAAGAATTAAAGTTTTAGTCAAATCATAACATAACCTTAAAATATGAACATTCATAATAAATATCGGAATCCTTTGATATTTTTACTTCACAAATTCACGAACATGAAATAATACCAATCCCACAGAATGAATGTTCATAAGCAAAAGTCCTTATTTATTCCTCAAACAATTAAAAAACAAATACTTCTAACTTCTTATGGGACAAATACACACAAATTAGAAATGTTTTGAACATCCCTACCCATTGTGACGTCAGAACTTAGGTAGTCCATAGTGAATAATTTTATCAAATATGGAATCAACTTTAACTATTATGTTTTTAGGGGATTAGGGCACAATTATTATTAGTTGTGATTGTCATGATTATCTCTAATTTTTTGAGAACGATTTCCGGAGTGGAAATCGAAATATCAAACATTAGTTATTTATACACTTTCACACTTTCAAATTGTGCACTTACTTACGTACGTAAATCAAGAGGAAAAAATTCATGAAACTAGCGATACCTTTTAATACCTATTCAATTTTCTCTCAATATCCATATTAAATGATTTTTTTTATATACTTCTAAATTGTATGCATATATTATTGTAAATTATAAGTCATATATTCACGGTATGTTTATTTTTTATCAGAATCATCCATGCAAGGTCATTAGCGTAGGAACAGTAACAATATAAACATAAATTTAAATATTTTTGTACACTTTAATAAGAGTTAAAAAGTTAACAAGTTTTTAGCTGCATTACGTAAATCTCTTGGTAGTTTACTATTTTTCTCTTTCTACTTCAAACAGGAGATAGTCTATATTAATAAAGTTTACAATTTTTTGCGCATAAACACTTTTTTTTAAGTGTTTATGCGATAATTTACTGTGTCATATTCTGTGTCTGTGTATATGCCGCCTTCTATTAATTCCATTTGAATTTGTGGATAAATATTCAAATATTCATTGGCACCCAATGAATATTTGTTGGCACGTCATAGATTGACGTCCAATGAATGTTCGTTGGAACGTTACAAATTGGCCAAGGGAAATGACAATGCCAATTTGTAACCCTTCGAGGCTCAATTTGTAACATCCCAACGTTGAGCTGCTGTTGTCAACCTGTAACCGCAAACCTTAGTTTGCTGCTACAACCTGACCAACATCACTAACAACGTTGGAGTGACAAATCGTTTCCCGTTGGGACCAATTTTTAACGTCATAACCCCTAATGTATCAATTACAAAATTGCTACATTAGACGTTATACGAAACACTCCCTGGCTAGCTCACTCAGGACGTGAATATGGCCTACTCTGGAGCAGCACACACAAACAAGTAAAAAGAAGAAACAATACACAGTTAAATTAACACATGTTTATTAAAATATAAAAAAAAAACAGAAAAATAAATGTTAAGTATCGTATTGAATTTAAATGAAAATTATTCGACTTCTTGCTACAGTGTTACATTAGGTATATGAAATAACAATGTTTGTCACCAAATCCTAAGTTTTATCCTGGTCTTTTCTGCTCTGGTTGTTAGCAAGCCATGTTGTTAGTTTTGGATTTTCTTGTCCCGGAGTCAACTCTCCTATTAGAATGATGGTTCCATTCTCAGGCCGGCTGGTCTTCTGGATGTTAATAGAATTTGACCCGCACCTGAGAAATGTATCCCGGAGGTTGACTAAAATGAAGAAAAACACACCTTGCTTTAGAAAATGGTGAAACCAAAATGAGAGACCTTGCTTGGGGGATGAATAAGGTGAACAATCAAATTTAAACAAAATTTTATCATTATTCACCCAAGCAAGTCGAGAAATAATTCTTATTTATGTACTTATCATAGGCAAATAAGTAAAAGTAAGGATATATATAACTTTAATGCAAATGGTAATTACTTTGTTAAAACTGAAATATTCTAATATTAATTAAAAAAAATGCAAAGATATATTTATTGAAAAGCTAGATAATTTAGAAACATTGCTATATAGAAATGGTAGTTTGTCAAAGTTAATTATTATTAAAATCAAAAGATATTATGGATTTAAAATTCATATTTAAAACTATAAAAATATTCGTAAAACTGTTACATACTATATTAAAGAAACTATATATTTCTTATCGCTAGTTTTTTATATAAAATAAAAAAACATAAGAAATCCACAAAATATGTACCTACCTACTTACATGTCATTCATAAATAATAAGCTTAGAATTTTTAAAGTTAAAATTATAAAAAGATTTTTATACAACAGGTGGAATTAGGAAATCGATAAAATATATTATACACTTACCTCCAAATCTGGAGACGACACAACAATTGGTTTTTCTACTCTTACAGAAGTCATGAAGAAAATCGACATTTTTAGAAAATAGAAGTCTTTATATCGACTTTTGTATCGAACGGGAAGGGAGAAATGTCAACAGCATTGAACTAAACAGAGAATAAAGATGGCACCTCTCGTTCCAAAGTAACAGAAATAGAGATGAAAATAAAATTCACTCTTTAGAAACTTGAGTAAAAGATAAAAATGATGATTATTAAGAAAATAGGAAAGGTAGATACTAAAATATATATATATATATATATATATATATATATATATATATATATAAAGAAGATAGATTTGGACGCCAACTGGTTTTTATACCAAATACCAGTAAAAATGAAAAGAGAATAATGAATCAATTAAGTGGTCTCCTTAATGGTCTCCCTAAAATTCATAAAGCTAATGTTCCAATAAGACCTGTAGTTAGTTTTGTCAATACCCCACTAGCTTCACTAGCAAAATTTATCAACACTCTTCTACTAGATCTACTTAATTACACTCCCAAATATACTACTGCCAACACTTTAGATTTAATCTCCAAAATTTCTTCACATACTCTTCCGAATAACTTCACTATGGTCTCTTTCGATGTAACAAATCTGTTCACCAATGTTCCCAGATTAGACACCATTCCAATCATCAATAACCTTCTACGAAGAAAAACCATTGACCAAAATAAACTTTCACAAATTACTTCTCTACTCCAATTTTGCCTTTCCCAAGATTTCTTTATCTTTAACGATAAAATTTATAGACAACCAGAGGGTTTAGCAATGGGAAATCCTTTATCTCCTCTACTTGCAGATCTTTTTCTAGACTCTCTCGAAACTAACTTTATTATTATCAATATAACATTATCAACTTTTTAGACCTAACTATCAAAAAGAATGCTTCCTCCTCTTCTTCTTTGCCTACACTAGAATTTTCAATATTCAGAAAACCTACTCAAACTGACCATATGATACCACCATCCTCAAATCACCCTTTTCAACACAAGATGGCAGCTATTCAATGTTATATCCACAGACTTCTTAATATCCCTATGTCTCAAGAAAATTACAATAAAGAAATCTCCATCATTAAACAGATAGCAAACCACAATGGTTTTCCTTTTACTACTGTTGATAAAGTCATTAGAAAATCTATACTCAAAAAGAGACTAAACCAAGCTTTTAATGTTGATAAAAAATCCAACACTACTTCCATATATAGATCCTTATCTTACTTAGGACCAATTTCAGAAAAAATTTCAAGAGTACTTGTTAATAAAATCAGTGACTTAAACATCTCCTTTAAAACCAAATATAACATCAAGTCCATCTTCAGCAAGATCAAAGACAAAGTTGACAAACTAAACAGAAGTGGTATTTACAAGCTGTCCTGTGGTGACTGTAATATGACTTATGTAGGTAGAACAATGAGAACTCTGAATCAAAGAATCAAAGAACACCTCAATAACCCAGAAAAATCAAACTTTGGATATCACATTAAATTTAATAATCATTCCTTTTCTCCTTCTGAAAACACTGATTGTTGCTTAAACACACAAATCAACCTCAATTGCAATTATAAACCTCTTTTTAAATTATTATGGGAGACTTTAGAGGAAGAAGGGTGACCTCATGCAATCTTATTATATTTTTTCATAATTTTATATTTTTAAACAAATTTTAAACTTTATTAGAAATTTACAACATTTTGTAATTCATTTGACAGTTATTCTTAATTGAAACATGAAAATATATTCTTAAAAAATTTTTTATGCAAATTTTCTTACAAATTTCCATCAAGAGATACAATGCTCAATACACTTAAGTATCAGATAATGTAACATTAATACCATGTTTCTTCTTTATATTATTGTTGAACAATTTGAGCGCTTGTCCTTAAGGATGGCTATCAGATTGAACATACATTGACCTTGAGCAATGACTTGAGTGAATTTACAAACTAATGTCATTCTGTATGATGTGATGAACACATAAAATTTAATTTAAAAACTTAATTTTTAGAAAGTCTTTGATGACTATTAGTAATTCCAAACTATTAAATAATTTTGTAAGAATTTAAAAAAACAATCTCTATTTCCTATATATGACATTTGTCAACTGTCACTTTTGAAAAATCGTTTAAAAGGACCGACATTTGATTTCATTAGTTCTATTCTGTCTACCTCCTCACATCAATCAATGGTCGGGTTCTTACACCCGTACCATGACAAAAAAATTTTTTCAATTTTTTAACGTGTCTGTGAAGTCCAGTGTCGGTTTTTTATATGTTTTTTATATGTTTTTTAAGAATTTCAACAACTAAAAAATCATAATTTTGAAATATAAGGAAATGAGATCTCTCCATTGTAGTGGTATTTATAAATTGACGTAAGTTAAAAATTATAATCTTCACCAATTATTACTTATAAGAACATTTTATTGCAGCATAGCTCTGATGATGGCTTTGTAAAGCCGAAAGCGCTCAGCTAGGAATTGCTTAAAATATACACACTTCAAAATACTTTTTTACGTTTTCTTTTGACTTGTCATAAGTGTATACAAAAAATATCAGTCTTTTGATTGATTTATAAAAGTTTTTATTTGCTGATTGGATTACTAGAGATATAACAAAGTCATTTATGATAATTAAGAATAATAAAACACTTCGAACACATTTTTGGTGAGTATTGTTCTTCTGGGTATGCTAATTAACGCTTTGGTTTGTACGAATGTTAGAAATTTTCTATCTATATTTCATGATTTTAGTTGCTAATGTAGAATAAATGCTAAATGGTTGATTCCAAATTTACAAAGTTATCCGAAGTACTTCTGTTTTCTCTTAATCCAGTTTATTGTTCGTCTGTATGATTCTAATAATATAGGTGTTTGTTTTGTTTATTATATAATAGCTTAATAATAGGTTGCATGTTAATTATATAGGGTGTGAGTCAGGATTAGTTTTTCGATGGTTAGGTTTCAATATGGAAGTTATTGTAGCTCCCTTCTTTCTTTTTGGAATTGTTTATTGGAGAAAACGAAGTTATATATTTTCAAAAGATATCGTATATAGCATTTAAAATAATCATTAGAAACGTATTTGGGATGTCGTTTGGTCCAGAACTGAATATTTTAATAGTGCTCAAAATTTCATTTAGTTCAAAGCTGGATCATATATCGAATCACTCAAATTTTGGCTTTTGCATGTTTTTGTAAATTTACCACGATTTCTTGGTGAAACAATTTTGCCAGCTACAGCTTCCATATTTGTTTGTATGAATGTTTTTTCTGAATTTTGAGGTGAATTCACATAAATTCATACTCCTCTAGTTGCTTTTTTGTTTTGTGGTATCCAATGAAATTTTTCAGGTGTTATATTTTGTCTCTTTAAAATTAGTTTCCTAGATACGCAAATTTTGAGAAGTTTAGTAGCTTAAGTAACTGTAATGAATTGATTAATTCTTTCTTTCATTTTAAAAAATTGTATGAACAAAATTTTTCCGAAATTACGAAGCTTGGCTCAATGAAAGAAACTGGTAAAATTCCGCCTTAATCACCGTATACGTTCTATGTATCTCAATTTTAATATTATATCTAAATTTAAATATTACCAATTGTAGTAATTCTATTACTTTTTGTTATTAATTGTCTTAATAATTTATCTCACCAAAAGTATTTACATAAGAAACTGTAGTAAACTACTTTTCATTATTATGTTGAACACAATATTTTTTTTTTATTATTTAGTTAATGCCTCGACAACTAAGATCATTGTTATGGTACAGTCACGTACCTAGTGTAGTGTGTGTGTGTGTGTGGAGTAATTGTCTTGAAACTTAGCGAAGTCGACGTCATTGTCTTTGCTAAGAGACGCTAATTTTATCCGAATGTCTGCAGTTCCTCCGGTGAATACCGATCGCACAAGGATAGAAATTATTTTCATCTATTAATTTTTAATAAACGAAAATTTCTTCACCCAGATGAGATTCGCACTCACGACCTTTAGGTTTAAAAGTAGGCACTCTTACCACTGAGCCACAGAGGGGGAACACAATATTTGTTTGGAGTAGTTTACTAGATATTACAATAAATTTACGGAGCTAGTTATTCTTTTTTCAAGATTATAACGAATCTTTCCATTGCACTGTTCGAGGACATCGTATTGTCCGTAAGACTCTTGACTTCCCAGAAACGACGCAAATTTGTCTCTTCCATACATCTTGAATCCCAAGAACTTATTCAATGAATTCTTTGCCCTTTTTCAACTTACAAAACACATATATTACTAAACCTATTCATATTGCATACCGCTGTGCTTTTCCCCACCAAGTGTCTCGCTGTCTATTGAAACTACTTTGATTCGAAACGGTTCTCTGTGCTTAACCCCTATGTATTACTAAACTCGCAGGAGAACCGTAACTCCCACTCTTTAACATAAATTTAATCCCTAACTAACTTACCGGGGACTAGCTCACTTTTGTGTTAGCTTCTGAATAAGATGGGCCAGTCAGTTTATTGACTTATCTTATCTATATATCTATCTATCTTGTAACTGTTCCTCTAGTTTAAATTATCTATTATTATTATTATAGACCTGTGGTCGATTTCTGTTTGCTTGTATGAATGCGACTGTCGTTAATTAGTGGATTTGGCTACTCGTATTGTGATGTTTCTGACGCTTATCTGCAATATTTAGAGATAGTGCAAACACTACTGCCCACGGCGCAGTAGACGAAATTTGGTTTAGTCCCCACTTCCATGCGAAACGCTCTGTACTATGCACTGTATAATTCGACTTACAATAGAACCTTACTGCCTTTACGTGAATTTTGACTCCGGCTTTGCGCAGCTCGATGGTCAGGTGTGTTTTCACTATATTTAACTTTATCTCTACCTGCCTGGACATGCACCGTATTGTATTAAATCAGCGCCTGTTAGATATAGCTGACCAAAGCTACTTGCCTTATATATTGTCAGTACCTCTGCACACCTTGTCTTGGTCAACTTTGGGTCCCGGAAGTATTTTATTGTAAAACCCCACTTTGTTGCTGTTTGAATAACGCTATCAATTAATGTGGACCATCCACCATTCAACCAGTTTACACTCCTTTAAAGTATATCGTCAGAGACTTTATTGACAGTTGACACTAATAAATTCAGTGATTTTCATTCAAATTTATAATAGAAGTTTATGGTGATAGTTGACAAAAGAATAAAAGTTTATATGTATATATTTGTCATATTTAACCGTATTTATATATGTAACAATAAAACACTGAAAACTTTGTGTTCAAACTACCACAAAATTTATTTTAAATCTTATCACTACACCTGTTTCGGCTGATTGCCTTTCTCAAGTGATCTATTTTTGGATTGGGTTTACAAATTTATAGTCTCTAATGAAATAGGTTGAGGAGGGGAGAACTGTTTGTCTCAAGTTGGTCATTCAGAATTATATCTGTGTTTTTTAATTTGTTGATTTCCATAGATTCTAACAAAGATAGCTTAAGGCCTTTATTTTGAATGGGAAGAATTTTTAATTTTTCATTAAAAGAATGATTATGATCTAGAAAGTGAAGTGCGTATGTCGAATCTGTTTTTCTATTCTTGAAAGCCCTTTTATGTTCTGCTATTCGTTTATCAAAGTTTCTACCAGTTTGACCGATGTAAGTTGTTAGGCAGTCGCCACATTGAAGTTTGTATACACCACTATTTAAGTGTTTTTTATTTTGGCTCTTGTCATTTTTAATATATTTGCCTAGGTTGTTATTTGTTCAGAAAGCTGGTGTTATTCCTTTCTTTTTTATATGTTTGAAAATTTTTGTTGTTATTTTGCCTGTATATGTAATCGAGCAGAAGGTACTGGGTTTTTTCTCTGGTGGTGGAAATACTTATTTCAGGGCTTTCTTGTGTAGTTTTTGATTTAACATTTTATTAATTGTTTGTTCGTTGTATCCGTTGTTTACTGCTATTTGCTTAATTATATTTAATTCTACCTCAAAGTTGTATTTTGACTCCCCTCCTCAACCTATTGCATTAGAGACTATAAATTTGTAAACCCATGCCAAAAATAGATCACTTGAGAAAGGCAATCAGCCGAAACAGCTGTAGTGATAAGATTTAAAATAAATTTTGTGGAAGTTTGAAAACAAAGTTTTCAGTGTTTTATTGTTACATAAAATGAATTTCCATCAAGTAACGGTCGAATCCATCAAGTATTTATATATCATCATCATTTAGTGTTGTAAGCAACGAAGGAGAGCGATCAGTAATCTTCTATTACATGCTCTGAAGATTCAACAATTATTGAATTCGTTAAGTAAATTTCAAATTAACTTTAAAATAACCATTTTCATAATTGGATAAAGAAGTATATGGTTGAATGCTCGAATAAATGAACTTTAATTCAGATGATTAATGAAAGGCAGATATTAGGACAGTTTTTCATTAAATCTTGCCCAAGACAGAGCGGCGTGCGCCGTGTCGGCGACCGCGGCGGCGTTGAAAGCGGTCTCTCGTAAGACTTCTCTTAATGGTGGATTGTAAGCGAGAGACCTCATCTTCTATATGGCTAAAGGAGTCGTTAGCAAGAAACCAAGGATGTTATTGCACAATTTGAACATAAGTAATTTTAAAGTTGATATTAATATGATAAAGCTTGGATAAGTGCTTCTTAATTTCTCTTTTTAGGATCTTTTTCTCCAAAATCTGTTTTTACTTCTCAGGTACATTTTTTTGACCTGTACCTTTTTGACCAAAACCAAAAGGTTTGGACCTTGGTAAAACTTGATGTTTTGAGTGACTTGATGTAAAATGCACTGCCTAACGAAGCAAATGTTCAATAATATAATCATTATCTTGCAGGATAGTCTTCTGTAAGTATCAACCAACTCTGCCATAGTTAATAAAGTGATATATGGTTGAATGCTCGAATAAATGAACTTTAATCAAATAAAAGGCAGATATCGAGTACAGTTTTTTATTAAATCTTGCCCAAGTACTTTCGCTCTCAGAGCGTCTTTAATAGCATCTGAAATAAGTCAAGAAACGTGTTTTCAAGTGAAGGAAAATTAATTAACTTCGAAAAAAACTCGAAGTTGATGGTTGATAAAAAAATTTTTGTATAACGTTTTAGACTTAATTCGTCAACATTATAGGCTATCTAACAATTTTATGAATATCATAAACATTATATACTAAATTTACACAACACTAGACAAAGGACAAACAGTTTAAAAAAATTTTAAATTTAAAAAAGCTATATAGTGGGTGACAGGAGAAAGAATGGCTCCTGGTCTTAACGGAAATGTTAAATCGACCTCTGATTGACCTTGCATAATCCAGATCTCGCAGTTAAACCTGTCAGTAATAATTTGGGTGTTAGTTTAAAAAAAATCATAATTATCTTTCAAAATATTTCTTTTTACTTTCTTGAGAATATTACTTTTGCAATTTATTTTGCCTGTACATCGTAAATTTTCTTAAATATACTTTCACGCATACCGGGTGAATCTAAAATCACCAATTTAATACCTTATCTTTAAGGTGGAGAAATCATCATGTATCTTCCTAGTTATCATTCTAGATTTATTTCTTTACCTACTAGGTTTCCCTGTTCAGCACAAAAATAGAGTGGTGCCCAAAATTGTATTCCATTTTCTTTTCTTCTATTTATCTCACTCGTGAACCACTTGTAGTCTAGCTTTGACGAACCCCGACTAAGACACCTCTTGCAGACTGAAGCCCACACCTTAGTATCTTAATTTGTGTAAGCGTATTGCCAATTATCACGGCATTTACCATCTTCAATAAGGCATACTCATCTAGCGCATAACTTGGTAGGTTACGATTCTATAGATTATGTTTGTCCGTCCGTCCGTCCGTCTGTCCCGTCTTAGATTGAAAAAACTGTAATAAATAGAGATAACTTCACAGCATATTCCGATTTAACACTTAAAGTTATTACGGCAATAATTATCAAAACGAAAATACTTACTCTCAGTTTTGAGCAAATTAATAAAAACTATATAACTCACAAATTATGATAAATACACTTATTTTGACAACAAATTTGTGATAGCGTACAAAAATACGTCTAAAAACACGTCTTTGTTAACTTCCGGTTATAAAAATGTTTCATTACCAGTGAACATTTTTGTTGAGTTTCGGTTTATTTTTGATCTTTTTAAATGTGGATTTAGTGGTGGAACATGCGAAAGTTATTAAAAATTAGAAATTTTAATATTTAAAATATATAAGGGAAAAACTCTTAATCTCGCCTTTTTCTTTAATGTGAAATCCTTACCTTGTAACAAACGATCAATTATTTGAGTCCGATCCACAACTTTGCTTTCAAAATAGAAACATTTTGCTTTGCTAATAACGAGAAAAAATTGGTCACCATATCAGTTCCGCCAATATTTAAGAAAGAACAATTACAGAATATGAAAAACGATCATGATTAATGACATTTTTTATTTTGTATAAAATTTCTACATAAAATATTCGTTGAATAACATTTAATTAAATAATATTAAACATTTTTTGGGACTATTGAGTAAGACTAAACTAAATACCCTTTTTATTTGCAGCTGACGGAGTCACCTACTGTTTTGGAATATTCTACGACGAATTTTTGGACTATTTTCAAGAAGGCAAAGGGCTAACATCGTGGATCCTCTCCATTTTAGTCGGAGTTACGCTATGTTCAGGTAAAAATACATAGTCTAAAACTAATTTTTTTCTACCTACCGTATTTTTCATCAGTTTAATTTCGATTTTTCTGTTTTAAACATAAAGGTAAGACCATGTAGTTCAAATGAAAAGGTCAGGTTCAGCTGTTTTCAATTTGCTCCTTATAAATTATTACTGGAAGCGATGTATAGGGAGCTTTTAATAAATATTTGTGTTCTATAAGGAACACATATAAAAGGGACATATTTTTCAAGTATTTGCGATTATTTTACTTTGACCCCTAAGGGTAAGAATCAAAAGAGTGACATTTACGTCCAGCTAATTAGTTTACTTAGTAAACACTCAGACCGGTCGATTTTATTTTCAAGTGGGACACTTATTCACCAGTTTACTATCATATCTGTATCCTAGAAGGTGACATACCCCATTTTAAAGGATGTTCGATTCTCTTTATATTAAAATTATGTAGGATGTACTTGCTGTCAACAGTTTTCGCATTTTATGGACCTATAGCTTAAAAGATTTGAAGTAGTTACTTTACTGAAAGTAAAAATAGATAATAGGGCACTAATGTTAAATTAATTAATTCGATTATCTGTAAGGTATTTTCAATTGGTTTTGGTTGGTATTGAGGATACATTTATTTACGGTTTATCATGTTGCGCTTTGATGGCAAAAAAGTTGGTTTAGTGTAATATTATTTCTTGATAAAATGTAAAAACAATATTTCTTACTGATTTCAAATGCGCATTAATTACATCGTTGGTGATTGATATGACAAAATATTTTTCCTAAAATACTTTTTTTTACGTAGTTTTATAAGTAGCAACTGTAATCAGTGTGTTTGTATGAAAATAGCAAAGTACAACGAAATTATGTTCTGAAACTTAGTGCTAAATTTGGGGAAACCGGATCGGTGACCAATAGCAAACGTAACATTCACAAGCCGGAAAAAACTAAGAAAGGGCAGTCATGATTTTAGACTAAATTTAAGTACTCATCCATTGAAAACTGCATCTGGTGTTAGTCGACCTAGTCAAAGTATTCTAAAAGGCCATAACTTCTATCCGTACGAAATACTTTTTGTACAAGAACTAAACGAAGACGATATTGATCGACGAATACAATTTTGTGAATCTATGACTAAACGAATTATGATCAATACAAACATTATATATTGTGCTTCTGCACCCAGTAGATATGTCAGACAGATAGACATTTGGGAAAGGCGAATGAACCGTATTTACTTCACTGCGAATAATCTAGTGGTCGATAATTCAGACCCTGTCCAGAAAACAAAAAGGCTAACATATTAGTTTAATATAGTTTAATTAGTTTAATATTTTTAAGTAAGTTCCTTTTTTAAGTGATCTATTTTTGGTATGCGTTTACCCTTTATAGTCTTCAAATGAATAAGTAAAAAAATGATTATAGTCTAGAAAGCTAAGTGCGTACTTAGAGTTCGCTTAGAGTACTTAGAGGCTCTTGTCAATATTAATACATTAGTTTAAGTTGTTGTTACTTACACGGTGCTGTATACAAACTTAAATGTGGCGTCAACCCAAAAACTTACATTGTTAAACGGATACAACTTTTATCAAACGTATACGTAGAACACAAAAGGGCTTTTAATAATAGAAGAATAGATTCAACGTAAGCACTTCACCTTCTAGACCTTAACCATTCTTTTAGTGATCAATTTCAAATCCGTTACATTCAAAATAAGGGCTTTAAGCTATCTTCATTAAATTCTATGGAAATTAATAAATTTAAAAATACAGACAAATTCCGAAAACCCTACTTAAAACAAAACAGTTCTTCCCTCCTCAACTTATTCATTGGAAGACTATATAATGTGTATACGCATACCAAAAATAATAAATTTTGTGGATGTATTGATAACAGAAGTTTTCAGTGTTTTATTGCTAGATAAAAATGAATTTCCATCGCGTAACGGTCGGTATAGGTATATATATATATATAATATATATATATATATATATAATATATATAATATATATATATATATACATAGATGAAACCTAGAGCTAAGATTAATATTATTACTAAAATTAATATCAAACTCACCAGTCTTCCGGGTTGAACCGCGTCGATATCCATTTTGCTGAGCTTTCGGCATCCTCTCGGATGCCTTCCTCAGGGCTTCCGAGGTCTCAGTCTCCCGAGCCCCCAGACACTACTACACTGTTCACTAATCACTACACTGTCACTACTACTTAGTAATCTATTACTACTTAGAAATCTTTCCGAACATTATATATATATATATATATATATATATATATATATATATATATATATTCTTAGAAAGGGCTTTAGTGACTATGTGAGTAATATATACGGATATATTGGGTTTAGTAGTCAATATATTGCCTTTAAGTAAAACTCTTTTAGGTTTGCTAAGCTTTCGAGTTAATTATTCTCTGTTTCAAAAATACTACAAATAACATAAAGAAATTACCTATACAAAATGAAGTCCTTATGAACTATCAAAAGCAATACCTGAAATTATAGAAACTTAAACTTAAAACACCCTTAAATAATAGAGAAAGCTCCAATGTAGTATACTCTCTACCCTGTAATAATTGTAATAGAATATATATTGGAGAAACGTCCAGAAATTTGTCCGGAAGATTAACATCTCACAAGAGTGATATTAATCTGAATAAAGTACAAGCCTGTGCATTAAGTGAACATTGTATTACAATGGGCCATACGCCTAACTATGATCAAACAGAAATATTGAGAAGGGAAAGAAATTACAACAAAAGACTGTTTATAGAAATGTGTTTAATTAAAACTACACAAAACACCTTAAACAAAAGAGAAGACATTGAAAATCTTAGTGCTATAAGGGAGCAGGGGGGAACTGCGCTCACTTAAGCCAAAACTTGTTTTTTATTTACTTACTTCATTCAAAAAGCCTTGAAAATTAATTTGAGTAAAGAATACTTATTCTTCTAGCATTTGATTAAGAAAACTGCACTAAAATTATTTATGTTTGTTGGTTAGAACAACAAAATATAATTAGTGCCTTGAGCGCAATTACCCACACCTATGGGGTAATGGCGATCATTAATTTACAGATAGTTATAATATAGATTAACACTAAACAGCAACTAATATTAAAATATTTATTGAACAAATGAATAAAATAAACATTAAACTCCAAACAAAATTCACAAATTGCGTCAAAAAGTTAAAATAGCAGTTAAAACTAAGAATGAAAAATAAAAATCCTTTCACTGACAGTTGTCGCACACATAACCCTCAGCCTTATTAACTCCGCTACATTCTGCGTGCGCCCAGCCTCCGCAAATTACGCAACGAAACCACAACTCTCGATCTCGACCGAATTCGCCACAAAGGAAGCAGATATTATTTTCCGTATCTTGCATATCTCCTATCTCGTCAGGTTCATTGTCATCAGTAATTCCAGTCATGCTGACATCTGAATCTTCACTAGAACTGTCATCAAATTTGACCTTCTTTGTCACTTTGCGTACTTTTTCCTCTTTGATTTTAGTGGTTTTCGATTTTTCAATTTTTTCATTCTTCTTCTTATGTTTTTCTTCCAAAAAATCTTTCATTGGTGTTGATGTTAGTATTGTAGATGTCTGTTTCTTTCTATCAACTTGCCTTTTATTTGCTCTATTGTGTATTGTAGGAAGAGGTGTGATATTATGTAATGATGTTTCAAGGGCTTGAAGTTTATCGGTAGCAGCATTTCCGCTATTTTTGTTAGAGGATTTTGCATCATTGGATGAATCATTGGTTATTCTATTTACAGAATGGGAAATTGTTCTACTGGTAGAAGGCTGCTGTTCATCTGCGACAGTATTTGTCGTGTTATCCACAGTATGGTCATTTTCTTGATCATTAAAATCTGGAAAATCGTCATTGAATATGAAGGGGTTTAAAGGATATATACCGGCAGAACTAAACCCTTTAATAGCCTTTTCAATCGAGGCAACTTTTCCATAGGCCTTGTTGAATAATTCAGCAATCTCATAATTTGTTATTTTTTCTAAAGGTTTTGATTTCATAAATAAATCGCATTCACGATTGTAAGCTTTTTTTAGAGGACCGTAAAAACAAATATCCAAAGGCTGTAGTCGATGCGAGGTATGTGGAGGGATAGAGAGTAGAACTATTCCATTTTCACGGCAGAAGTTGTAACAATCGAGAGAAATATGGCTGCTGTGATTGTCGGTAATCAAAAGAACGGGATTGTCGTTTGTAGCATTTGAATGTTTTGTAAAATGTTTTAACCACTCACAAAACAATTCCTCCGTGATCCAACCAGATTTTGAGCATTTGTATATTGATCCAGGGGGTCCATTTTTTTGTAGCTGAGGAGTCATTCTTTTCCTTGCGAATATAAACATGGGAGGAATAAAAGCTCCAGAAGCACTAAACGCACAGCAAACGGTGGTGGTTTGGCCGCGTTCTCCACTTGTCACTATCCCTACCTGTTTTTGTCCTCTGGGTGCTAGTATTTGTATGGGCTTATGCACCGTACTAATCCCTGTCTCATCCATATTGTAAATCGATGAAGGATCAAATTTATAGCGTTCCATGACATTTTCCAAGTTACGAAAAAATGTTGCTACGTTTTCCTTAGAAAACCCTTTAACTCGGTTAAGACTAGTTGCCTCTGGCTTTCTAAGGCTAATTTGTGGATTTCTTTTTAAAAATCTATGTAGCCAATCTTTCCCTGCTAACTGAGTTGCTTCATTAAACATATTTTTTATGTTATTTGCTTTCGCAAATTGAAAAGCAATCCTTCTGAATTCAAGAGCTGTGAGTCCGTAAAATTGATTTGATAATTTTAAAACATGACTCTGAATTAACCTTTCTTGTTCTGTAGAAAATGTGGACCTTCTTCCGAGTCGAGGGTCATAATAATTATCTTTAAGTCTATCTCGAAGGGAACTGTATGGCACTTGGAAAGTACGTGTCACTTCCCTAATTTTTCTTCCGGACCTCACAGCTTCTATGGCAGCTATCATTACTTCTGGTGACCATTGTGATTTAGTGGTTGTCCTTTTTCTATTACGAACCATCTGAAACCAAATAATTATGTATAATTAATCATAATTTTTAAGATTAACAGCCAAATACCAGTTGGGGCAATGCCGCTCTCTAACGGGGTAATCACGATCAGCTTGAGCGGAATTGCCCCAAACTGAAAGCTTCAACAAATATGGTGACACAATTTTTCTAGGTTACAATAAGTAAATAGTGTTCATGCTAAAATACATCCAAGACACATCTCATCGAATAAGTATATGATATAATACTACAAAATATCGTTATTACAACTTACCTTCAGATATTTGCGATAAAAATATTACAGTAAAATCACAAAATTTCACATTTTCTGTCAAAACCGCCGACCGATGCTAAATATCGACACAGTTATGCTTCCGATTAGTTCGGGAGGGCTCCGAGGAGGCAATGACATCAAACGGGACGTAGTAAACTCGACTGGGCTAGGTAAACTGTGGTGAGCGTCATTCCCCACTGAGCGCCATTCCCACCTTCTCCCCTATACAGTAATCTTCTTTTAAATAAAAGAATAACAATATAAAAGTTCTTAAAAGTTACGCATATGAAAGGGATTATTCCAAGTTCAAATGAGATAAAATTTATTTTTATTTGTATTTTTTCTTTCTTAAATACTTAGTAATATAAACTCTGTTGCTTGTTTAATAACTAATATTATATCAAAATTTGCAATGAAGGTTTGCATAAACATAGACACTTCTTCTGTCAAACTCACCTAAAATAAATATAAAAAATAGAAGAGATATGGAAACCTTATGTTAATTTTTAGTATGTTTTGAAAAAGAGTAAAATAAACTCGAAAGCTTAGCAAACCTAAAAGAGTTTTACTTAAAGGCCAATAAATTGACTACTAAACCCAATATATCCGTATATATATATATTTATATATATATATATTTATATATATATATATATATATATATATATATATATATTATATATATATTTATATATGTATATATATATATATATTTATATATATATATATATATTTATATATATATATATATATATATATATAATATATATATATATATATATAATATATATGTAAAAGATTAATTCTTTTAGCGAAAGCCGCTATCGCTTTATTGAATTAAATGGGCAAATATATGGCCTAGGGGGACAAATTCGTTAAACTTCCCGTGCTCGAATCGGTATCAATAAAGTGTTATGATCATTTCGGCCTATTCCAGCCTCATCAGACACTTGGACTGATACAAATTCAAACTCGGAAAGTCCAACGAATGTCTCCCAAAACTTACTACAACGTAGTTAGCTTACAAAGGCGCCACCTGCTTTGGCGGCCGTGAACGAAACGATATTATAATATCGTTTTCTCTATCCTTTGTGCTATGCGAAATGTGTAAAAGATTAAATCTTTTAGCGAAAGCCGCTATCGCTTTATTGAATTAAATAACCAAATATATGGCCTAGGGGGACAAATTCGTTAAACTTCCCGTGCTCGAATCGGTATCAATAAAGTGTTATGATCATTTCGGCCTATCCCAACCTTATCAAACACTTGGGCTGATACAAATTCAAACTCGGGAAGTCCAACGAATGTCGTCCATAACTTCCATACAACGTAGTTAGCTTACAAAGGCGTCACCTGCTTTGGCGGCCGTGAACGAAACGATATGACAATACGTTTTCTGTATTATATATATTTGTATATATATATATATATATAATATATATATATATATATATATGTATATATATATATATATATATATATATATATATATTTGATACAATATATATGTATATATATTATATCAAAGTTATTCTAATACAAGTTAAAAATCTTTTTTTTTTGTTTTTCAGGGCCATTATCCAGCTACTTTGTCAACCGGTACGGATGCAGAACAGTTACAATAGCTGGTTCTTTACTAGCTTCGGCATGTCTAGTAAGCTCGTTTTACGCAAAAAATGTGCTAACATTGTGTATCACAGTGGGTATTGGCACAGGGACAGGCTTCGGGCTAATCTACCTTCCTGCCATCGTTAGTGTTACCACCTATTTTGAGAAGAAACGTTCCTTAGCCACCGGAATAGCAGTTTGCGGTTCTGGATTCGGTACCTTCCTATTTGCTCCAATCATATCCAAGTTGCTTGAATCATATGGATGGAGAGGGTCAATATTGATCATAGGAGGAATCATCCTGGAGTGTATATTGTTCGGGGCACTCTTTAGACCATTGGAGGAAATAAATGGAGAAAAGGGAAAGAAGCTAAAGTTGACGGAGGCGAAAGTTGATCTACACATTTCTGAACACGATCTACCTCAACTCACCACCAGTCTACCGCCGCAAAACGGTCAGTATGGTGGGTTCGGTGGGTACGGTAGGTTTTAATTTTAACATTATAAATGGGGCCATATAAATGTGACTAAAACAAGTAACTATGTCTGTCCTTTAATTAACAATTTTAACTTCCATTCTAAATATCAAAAAAAAAATTTTATCTAAGTCGGTTATAAAAAACTGGAGTCAATAAAATGTAACTGGGTCTATTTTCATGGTGTTCTATGTTATTTATTACGTAATATCGATAATTATATGAGAATTTTATATCCTCATTTATATCCTCATTACGAAGTTATGACAACTTAAAATTTTAAAACTTACCAAGCTACCAGCCACAAAAGAACACCATGTATCAACTTATAGCCATAATTACTATTGTTTAAATAATTTTACTAATAAAATACCACTACACAAAAAAATGTTAAAAATAATATAAAATATTCATTGTATGACATATAAAATCTAATATTTCATCGTAAATCTTAGTTGAAATGAAAATGATATTACTGCTTGTTTAACATCTGTGACAAATTTCAATTCCTTTACAATTCCTTTACAATTTACTGTAACAATTTTTACTTCCAAGTATTGTAATAATATTGCAAGATTAAGTTTAAGAGAAAATAACAAAATTGTACGTCTTTTGATAGGTAACAGCAAAAGTCTTAGAGAAGTTTGTACAATATTTAATGACCGACATGTCAATTGTCGGTCATTAAATATTGTAATTTTAAAAAATAACCCAATAAAATAACAGAATCGTAATAATAAAAATAATAAAAAATAAATGGAATAGAATAAAAATAAAAAGTAAATAATAAAGAATATCAATTTTCTATAATATGTTTTTTACTGACGAACCCACTTTCACTACAAACCCCATTGGTAACTGTAAATGCCAGTATTTTCAAAAAATCAATGTCTAATGTAGTATATTGAACGACTGAATTATTGATTATTTTCCTTGGCGGAACTCAGAGAATTTTTTAGAATTTTTAAATACTGGCTTGTGGAATGCTATTGATGAGCTTTCACTTATTGAAAAATTAAATATGTGTTTCCAGTTTTGTGGGTGTTTTGTCTATTACGCTAGAACTATGAAGCAATGGCTAAATGAAAATTATCCAAACCATTGGATAAGCCATGGTAGTCCGCTAATAGATTGGTTACTCAGCTATCCTGATCTCACAAATTTTGATTTATTCCTTTGGGGAGTTTTAAAATTAAAAATAAAAAATAAAAAACAAAAATTTTATCAACCCCGCCCAGGAGACGTAAATGAACTTCATGCAAGAAATGTAATTAGAAATATTCGTAAGCGCTACGACAAATGTATCCATTTTAATTAATATTATGTTCCTATGACAGTGGGTTGATATAGTGTTTTTTTTTACTCACAGCTAAATGAGTTGTATTAAGGTGTAATAACTTTGATATTGATAAATATATTTTAATGAGATGACTTTGCCGAAACGTCGTCAAAATAATGGTTTTATCAAAACCAAAATTATTCAACGCGGAGTCAAACTCGAAAAACTACACAAAGCACATATAACTCCAGCGGAAATTTCAAGGGTAACATGTATATATATATATATATATATATATATATATATATATATATATATTATATATATATATATATATATATATAAGGATCACTCAGACGAGTGGTGGGTTCTTATATCGGTCTCTAGGTGGAGAAATAAAAGACAAAGTTGATAGGCTACTTTATCTATTTTGAAGACGTTTCGCTTTCGAGTTTTGAAAGCATCATCAGTTCATCTAAAAAATTATTACAATATGAGAACCACACAATCATGGAAACGATGTTAATTGTTACCTTAAAAAGATATGTAGCAGTCAATGTTATTAACAAACATGTGAATGAAACTAAGTAAATGGACATAATACGCTGATCTTGTATAAACAGTTAAGCAACTAACAACATATATGAACTTGTAAAAAATTAGCACAGCAAATGACCATGTGGTCTAAAGTAAATTCAATGTTATTTAATGTTAATAAGTGAGTAAGAACCAAGAAAATCATAAATAACTTCCAACTATTTAATGGATATTAAGCTTTGATTTTAACTTTAGGTAGCATTATAAGTGATATTAATAAAATTTTAAAAAATAGTAAATATGAAGTTACCGATCAAAGCCCTATGAATGTCGCCGGGAAAATGGCGTTTAATGAAACAGGAACGAACTAAACCGCAAAAAGACAGCCAACCTTGAGGTCAAAAATACTTTTGACAGATCAACAAGGTGTAAATACCAACCCAAATTTTGGGCGGTTAATTTAAGTTTA
Organism: Diabrotica balteata; assembly: GCA_918026665.1. NCBI lineage: Eukaryota > Metazoa > Arthropoda > Insecta > Coleoptera > Chrysomelidae > Diabrotica > Diabrotica balteata. The sequence goes on along the minus strand of OU898278.1, from coordinate 79,963,315 downwards.
ACTGAGTTTGGATGACTACCCGGTTGCAAAGGACAACACAGTGAAAAAAGTTGGTAGTGTAAACACAACTCCCCTCACTAATCAGCCCAAATTTACAAACAGGAGATTTTCATTCAACCTCATAAGTATGTAATGACGTTAATCATTATGGCTAGTTAAACAGCCAGGTGGTTAACGATTTTATAATTTCCAAACAGCCCAAGGTTCAATATACTTGGAGCTGTGATTTGCAAAGGATTCTATGAATCAATTACAATATTTGTATTATTTTAATATAAAATTTGAAACACTAATTAAAGTAATTAGTGTATTGAAATGCAATGTGGGTTGTATATGTAATAGTAAAATTAAGTAAAGATATTAAGTTATTTTATTGATATATTCATTTATTTTATTTCTATTTATGTATATAAATTGTTTTATGAAAAATGGAAAAAAGTTCAACTAGTACATCTAATATGACATTAATGTAGTGAAAAGATTAAGTAGCCTAATTCTGCAAAATTAAAGCATGATATATTTGGCTCAAGTTACTTATGTCAGTTCTCTTATTCAATGCATTAGGGTGTTTTAATATTGAACACATTTCCAAAAACTGTCTTTTAGCTAGATTGCGTTCAGTGGCAAGGATCTTAACTTCATTAAAATCCACTTCATGTTTTGTATTTATCGCATGTTGTGCTAGGGCACAAGTGTGTTTCGATAAATTAATGTCGCTACGATGTGAAGTGAGACGGCCTTTTAATGATCTACCAGATTGACCAATGTAACATAAATCGCAATTAGCGCATGGAATTTTATAAATTGTGTTCACTTGTTCCAAAGTGGACAAGGGTGTTTTAGTTTTAGAGAACAAATTTCTAACAGTTTTTGCATTCTTAACAGCAATTTTAACAGGTATATTATTTTGTTTATACAATTTAATAAGTTACTCAGTAACTTGAGGGAAATAAGGTAAGGAAGAGTAATGTGTGATAGTATTCTCAAGAACGGTATTATGCAGAACAGTGCTATTTATAGAATTATTAGAGATGTTTCTAAGTTGGTCACCATCGGGTTAATAACATTGACTGCTACATATCTTTTTAAGGTAACAATTAACATCGTTTCCATGATTGTGTGGTTCTCATATTGTAATAATTTTTTAGATGAACTGATGATGCTTTCAAAACTCGAAAGCGAAACGTCTTCAAAATAGATAAAGTAGCCTATCAACTTTGTCTTTTATTTCTCCACCTAGAGACCGATATAAGAACCCACCACTCGTCTGAGTGATCCTTATATATATATAATATATATATATATTGGATTGACGGTCGTACTCCTTTTTCCGATATATATATATAATATATATATATATATATATATATATATATATATATATATATATATATATATATTCATTATAATAAATTTAAAATTTGTTATTTAATATTAATTCTTATTTAATTTTTATTTTTATTTAATTTAAAGGTAGTATAAATATCTGCGCCACTGTTCAGAGAAATAACTTTTGCGTCTAGCATTGCTGTAATTTTTAAGCCGGGTCCAGACTATGTAACAAAACATGTTAAATAACAAAGTTTTGTAACTTGTTACAGAATTTTAAATAAAAAAGTTTTAAAACACAGTGTTATATAACAATTTTCTGGTTATATAGCAAGTTTTATGTTGTCGGTAAACATCAAAGAAAGTTAAAAAAGATTGTTGTAAAACCGCATCGTGACTGATCTACATTCAAAAACATGTCATTGAAATTTGAGTCATTGAGTCATATCGTCCTGTTCATTCTTGAGTGATTTTGCTAAATTTTTCTTAGCTTTGTTCACGTGTTGTTATTTGTTATTTACGCGATGGAATGGTCGAAAGAACTGACTACTCATTTAATTGAGCTATTTCGTGAACAACGAGTATTATGGGATCCTACATTCATGGATTTTAAAAACCGAAATAAAAAACACGATGCATGGACTGAAATAGCCGGAGAAGTGAAAGCAGATACAAGCGAAGTTGGAAAAAAAATGCGCATGCTGATTGGGCAATTTCAGCGAGAATTAAAGAAAGGAAAAAGTGACGATAAAATCGATGCACATTATAAAACAAAGTGGCTTTTATTTTTAAAAGATAAAAATGTGGCACGTCATTCTACTGAAGGTGGTCTCTATCCCAAGCAATATACTGAGGAGCCACAGGACACTAGGAATATCAATGCACCTGAGGTAAGCACACTTTAAATTACTAACGAATTTTCATTTTGTAAATATTGAACTTGAACAGATAGCAGTTTTACCAATTTTTATTTTTTTTTGTTTTTTATTTTTTTAGTGCCTTATTGCAAATATTTCTTTTCCCTCTCTTTCTCTTTAATTTTGACATTTTTCATGCCCCTTTTTTGTTATGGTCTTATGAAATAAAGCATTATCTATTTATTTATTTATTAAATTTGAAATTAAAAATTATTCTGCCACGGCACTTTCCCGTCTTCACTGATAAAGTACAAAGAAAATTCCTCTCGTATTTTTTTGCTTAGCACAGTAGGTTTCACACAAAAGGATTCCTAGTCTTTTAAGTTTTATCCAAGTACCATTTGGCGCACCTTCGACTCTCCATGTACCAGGTATTAGTTCTCCTGTGGGCGCAACTGAATCAACAGTTCCTGATGGACAGTAGGATAAAGTTTATTCACCTCTTCCTGTAACCCTTTCTGTTGGGTGCCTGGGAATAGTGTCATCAGATGCAGCTGCAAAGCAAATGCCTCATCACCAAGAAACACAAAAGGTAAAGGTGATGTTCTTCCTGGTAAATGAAGAGGTTTTAAGTAACTGTTTAAATGTTGTATTAGCAAATACTCCGCCATGAGGTAAACAGCATTGGTAATCTATATTTACAAAGGTAAAGCAATAATTAGCGCCCACTATAGCTAAAAGTACTATGCTGAAAAATCCCTCGTAGTTAAAATAGTCGCTTCCGGTATTTATTGAAGCTTGTAAACATATGTGTTTTCCATCGATACTGCCACAACAGTGAGGGTAATTCCATTTCAGATCAAAATCATTTGCAATCTGTTGCCATTCCTGTTAATGTTGTAACGACAATATTTTGCCTACCACAGGGGCATTAATATGAGGGGCAGAAAATTGGGGGAGAAACTATTGGGGGTGAAGATAGGGCAAGCAAAATATACGTTACTGATGCGAACGGACACTCAGGGTTTCGTAGGAGAGCTGGGGTCGTGGATAAGTAAAATAAAGGGCATTGGAATGGGGAACTACAAAAAATGAAATAAAGGGGTCTTGGGATAAACAAAATAAAAATAAACAAGAAACACCTCAAGGAATTTAATATAGGGCGCCACTTGAGGTGCCTAATTATGCCTATTACAACCACTAGTTGTAACTAGGGAAATAATTAGAAAACAAAATCAAAACATAAAAAACATATCTTTTTCAAATAAACTCAAAAAGGGTTACTCAAAAAAAAATAAACAAAAAGTTAAGACAACAAAATTTTACCTTTAATTATGTGTACCACAAACAGTTACAAAACAAATGATAATTACAAAAAACAAAATTGAAATCATATAGATCTTTCAATGCAGTTTAGATTAAGGTCAACTTAAAAAAAAACAAAACAAATTCAAAACTTATGGTTAGTTATGTGTATAAGAATAATTATTATGACAGCCAAATCCTAATTATTATAATTTTACTTATTACAAATTTTTCAACTTGTCATGAAAGCAATTATTAATGATAAATGTCTATTTTTTTTAAAAAAAAAATTTAACAAAAAAAGTACCTGACTTCACCAAATATTAGTTTTGGGGCTGGAACTGGTTTTCTAAACACTGCAAAATAACACTAACGTCTCCAAGCTTCAGAATGGTCTGGAATGACCAGGGACAAACAAATAGACGAAGGAAGTTGAAGTTCGGCTGGATCATCGGGCTTCGGGTAAAAAAAAAATTGCAAACTTCTAAGCTTGGCTTTTCAAAACTTCATTGAAAATACGATGGCCTCTTATATCGTTGTAACACCTTACAAATCTTCCATTTAGGACATATTACAACACATATAACTTTCTAGAAACAGGATCTGTCGGCTTTCTGAAGATTACAAGCCGAGCTCTTAACTGCTACCACACTACACATTTTCCCATGACAAATGACAAAAAAAAAAAAACGAACAAACATTACGAATTTGAAGAAAAATTCGGACTCCAATAAAACTACAAACGCTCGTGACAGCGGTTTCACCGAGAGTGACGAAATTAAAAATTTGTTCGCTTAACTTGAAAATCAACGAACTGCTGAAATAGCAAAACCAACGAACGACGTAGATATCCTTTGAAACGCATTTACATGAAAAGAAATCGCCGCAGTAAAATAAACAACAATTAAATGGATTTATTACTCTACGACGTTAGAATGATTGAAAACACTTTTCGAAAGATACGAACTAAAAAACAGAAAACATTCTTCGTTTTATTAAGACGATTTCATATACGAGGCGACTTTAAATATACTTCAAAGAATCAATCAAATTTAAAATGCTACAATACCCCCACGTAAGAGCGAAAACTGGACTAACAGGAAAAGTTTTCGTTTAGGGCGAACAACAATCAGGTTGGAACAACAGTAGCATTTTCTAACTACTGCAACAACACATAATGACTTCAATAACTCAAACAGAACAAAAAACAACAAACAAAAATCATAACCAAAACTACACATCATAACTGTTTATGGTTCTAACATAATAACATACAAAATAAAACTGGATGCTCGATTTGACGAATCGGCACCAGGTACAGTTCGTTGGCTCTTAAGCACAACGACACAATGGCAGATTTCTACTAAAATGGCTCTTGCCTAACCAAAAACGTGGAACAGACCAGTGTTGAAGTTTCTGGAAGCGAAAAGAAAGGTGTTTCCAGCTCAACAAAGGCGGGTGGCCAACAACACAGCTTGGACAAGCTTCGCTATGGTTATCCACATAATAGATAATCAAAACAAATATCAAACAATAACAAACTTGACTATAACAGTCAAGCTATGAATTTTCAACCACTAGTTGAAAATCAAACACAAACAGAAGAAAACAGGATGGCCAATAGTTCCATAGAAATATCCTCTGGGATCGACACAGCGAAAAATTTCCAAGTCAGGAAACTCCCAAAAGGACCAAAGAAGAACATAAGACCAAAATGTTAATACACAATCTCGGAAAAGAAAAAAGAACAGGGGCACATGGCATAGAAACCATGAGCAATACACAATCAATTCAGTCTCAAACTAAATACTTTTAAAAGAAATCGTAACAGTCTTCCAAAGAAAACAAAAAGTTACGACAACACTCCAAAACAAACAAAAACATCATTACAGATCTCCAAGGGGACATGAGAATCACCATAATCTTCCAAAAGAACAAAAAAATCATTACAGTCCGTCATCAACAATAAAACTTTCAACTGGGAACACAAATCTCAAAAGCAGGGCAAGAAGGGTAAAGAAGAAGAAGAGTATATATATACACAAGGCAAAAACTAATGACTTATCTTCCTTAAAAGCTCAACAGGTCACCTGGCGGACGAATCCAAAACTCATCGACCTAGCCGTTCCTCTTATGACAACTAATAAGGTCAAAGACACCGTTTGGGAAGGGAATAAAGAGACAACATCAAGGAATAAACTTCAATCATTTCACGGATAATCATCGAATACAACATCTTCATACAGATCAGAAAGAAAACGTTCACTATTCTTCAACAAAACTCGAACATGGTCACAACAATATAAGTCTGGCGAATTCTTAGTGGGTCATTCAACGGTAGTACTAGAAAAACTTCAGATGTTTCTCTTACATGGTCTCACAATCGACATAAACAAAATTTTCACAATAAACGGCGGCAGGTAATTTCACCTCAGCAAATCAAAACGTCACAATGGACAATGCCAGTAATTGTACCTCCGCTTCCACCAAATCATCAACACTACATCACAAACACTACAACAAGAAGGAATGCTATTGAGACTAGGTCAATAGTCTTACTTCAACACTTAGAAAGGCTTATCCTTTCTAATATATCACGGAAAGGGGATGCTGCTACGCAGTCTTACACAACAACAGAAATATCCAAGGATACACAAATCCAGGTCACATGCCTGTACGTCCTACATGATATTTCAACAATACAATACTCAAATCACCAACTAATTCATTTTAGACCATCAACATATCTCCACTACAACATATGACCACACAAAGACACGGAAAGACACAAAACTAACAGACAGAAAAAACATCAGAATACTTTCGCTATGTATCCTCAACAAATCGGCCTTAGCCAGGAATACACGAAGTCGTATCATCACTCTCTTCTACGTGTACATAAAAAAGAACTAGGGAGAAACACAAGACTAACAGACAAAAGAAAAATAACAATACTCCGCTTTGTCACTAACAAATCGGCCTTAGCCAAGGACAAACGGAATCGTATCATCATTTCCTCCTACTTATAACACAGAATAGGAACAAGGAAAACACGGGAAAACATGGAAATAACAAACATAAGGCAAATAACAATACTTCGCTTTGTCACTAACAAATCGGCCTTAGCCATGGACAAACGAAATCGTATTATTACTTCCTCCTACTTATAAAACAAAAGACAACACGAAAACACACGGACTGTCAAATCAGAAACATTTTCTTTTTTGGGGCTAAAAAAATTTCACACATTACCTGGACTATTAAACTTTAAAAGATACGAAAAAATTTGACCTATATTTTTCGTACAACAGCTGATTTCTGAAACGCAATAAATTGCCAAACACTCAATAAGAAGACGAAATAAATTGACTTAACACTTAAAGAAAGGACAGCGTCTACATACGAAATAAATTATTTCGTTAACGTAAACAAAATTCTTTTCTCAGATATGGGATACTTAAGACGAACTAAGAATAAACAAACTATTAGCATTCAAAACACCGCGAATAAGAAAATCGCATGGCAAGCATAGCATTCAAAATACGTATTATTTAATTCACAAGGAAAAATAGACGAGAATTAAATTTCAACGTAATTTTTCGAAAACTGGACATAGAAGAAATTGGAAATCGTAGCAGTTAACTTGGGACAGGAATAGACTTGATTTAACGGAAAACTGGATAAAAGCAAATCACAATACAACTGAAAATACCGTTCGAAACAAACTCAACGAACTTCACATACAGGGTGGGACAAAAATACTGAAACAATGTTTGGGTGAAAGCAAATACATACAGGGGTATACAAAACAATAGACTCGATAAACTTCACATACAGAGTGATACAACAACACTAATAATATTGAAAACTTGACTTTTCAGTGAGCTACACAAAATAACACAACATAAAATACCTTGCTCTTGTTCTGAAAACTAAATGAGACTGCTCCTAGGCAAAACTAAACAGCACCTCCGATCACAAGTATAACACTTGTCATCATTCAGATACAAGACAGGAAACACAAAAGGGGACTCAGGGGAACACAATCTCCTATTAACCCGTGGCATTACATACGCCGTCAAATCTGGTTAATTAGGGAACAACAGGGGAACACAGGAGACTACTCTTCACATTCACAATCTCCTACTAGCCCGTGGCATAACACAAACGCCGTCAGAGAGGGCCTAGAGGAAACAATGAAATGGCTTAGGACAAGGGACAAACAACAAAACACAACTATACTCATCAGCTCAAAGAAAAGTCACTCAAACAATAAACACATTTACTCAAAATGACCGGACAAAACAAAATTACAAAAACCGATTTTTCTGTAAGAAATGTCAAATCAATCAAAAATAAATGGCACAAAAACGGTACACTTAATTTGTTACTGTAAATAACTTAAAATTCATCTCAATATCAAAACATTATTTAAAATTCAATTTAAATATTCAAACTCAAAATATTTGCTTTCATTTACCAATACAATAAAATACATATAGAAAAATTTCTACAGTACACGAAATAAAAAAAAACAACATTACATATGTCAATATACAACAAATACATCTGTTGATATACAATAATACATATGTTAATACAAGAACAATACATAGACAAAACAACAATACATATGTTGATACAAATACATAAACAAACTGTTTGTGGGACACCGGGGCACTATTCGAAAGACAGGGTTTCATATAAATGACTGAAAACTAGGGAAACATTGAAAAAGATATATGGCTAGGGGATAAGGAATCAAAATCTAAGAGATGCCACACGTCGGGGCGCCATTTTTGTAACGACAATATTTTGCCTACCACAGGGGCATTAATATGAGGGGCAGAAAATTGGGGGAGAAACTATTGGGGGTGAAGATAGGGCAAGCAAAATATACGTTACTGATGCGAACGGACACTCAGGGTTTCGTAGGAGAGCTGGGGTCGTGGATAAGTAAAATAAAGGGGCATTGGAATGGGGGAACTACAAAAAAATGAAATAAAGGGGTCTTGGGATAAACAAAATAAAAATAAACAAGAAACACCTCAAGGAATTTAATATAGGGCGCCACTTGAGGTGCCTAATTATGCCTATTACAACCACTAGTTGTAACTAGGAAATAATTAGAAAACAAAATCAAAACATAAAAAACATATCTTTTTCAAATAAACTCAAAAAGGGTTACTCAAAAAAAAATAAACAAAAAGTTAAGACAACAAAATTTTACCTTTAATTATGTGTACCACAAACAGTTACAAAACAAATGATAATTACAAAAAACAAAATTGAAATCATATAGATCTTTCAATGCAGTTTAGATTAAGGTCAACTTAAAAAAAAAACAAAACAAATTCAAAACTTATGGTTAGTTATGTGTATAAGAATAATTATTATGACAGCCAAATCCTAATTATTATAATTTTACTTATTACAAATTTTTCAACTTGTCATGAAAGCAATTATTAATGATAAATGTCTATTTTTTAAAAAAAAAAAAAATTTAACAAAAAAAGTACCTGACTTCACCAAATATTAGTTTTGGGGCTGGAACTGGTTTTCTAAACACTGCAAAATAACACTAACGTCTCCAAGCTTCAGAATGGTCTGGAATGACCAGGGACAAACAAATAGACGAAGGAAGTTGAAGTTCGGCTGGATCATCGGGCTTCGGGTAAAAAAAAAATTGCAAACTTCTAAGCTTGGCTTTTCAAAACTTCATTGAAAATACGATGGCCTCTTATATCGTTGTAACACCTTACAAATCTTCCATTTAGGACATATTACAACACATATAACTTTCTAGAAACAGGATCTGTCGGCTTTCTGAAGATTACAAGCCGAGCTCTTAACTGCTACCACACTACACATTTTCCCATGACAAAAGAGAAAAAAAAAACGAAAAAAACATTACGAATTTGAAGAAAAATTCGGACTCCAATAAAACTACAAACGCTCGTGACAGCGGTTTTCACCGAGAGTGAAGAAATTAAAAATTTGTTCGCTTAACTTGAAAATCAACGAACTGCTGAAATAGCAAAACCAACGAACGACGTAGATATCCTTTGAAACGCATTTACATGAAAAGAAATCGCCGCAGTAAAATAAACAACAATTAAATGGATTTATTACTCTACGACGTTAGAATGATTGAAAACACTTTTCGAAAGATACGAACTAAAAAACAGAAAACATTCTTCGTTTTATTAAGACGATTTCATATACGAGGCGACTTTAAATATACTTCAAAGAATCAATCAAATTTAAAATGCTACAATGTTTGGGCACCTGAAGAAAGAATAATTATGCTCTAAATATGTATGTAATTTCGATATGGTAGGGCAGAGTATAAACTCGACTACATAGTTGCACCTAGTTGCTCCTGTGTTTAAAGTCCAATCATTGTTTTCAATCATGTTATTTGGATCACAGCCAAATGAAAAGGTGCAAAATGATAAAGAAAAACATCAAGAAAAATCGGTAGCTAAAACTATTTCACGTACACCTAGAACTCAAGCCAACAAAAGAAAAGCAGTAGATACGAAATCTGAAGAAGTGTACTCGGTAATGAGACAACTAGCAAGTAACGTGAAAAAGCGAGATGACTTTGATGTATATGGTGAATATGTAGTAACCACCTTTGCGGAAGCTTAAAAGCAGATCGGTGCAAATCAACGCCAAATTTGACATAAACAATATTCTCTTCAGAGCAGAGTGTTCAGACATAGAACCTAGAACATTCACCACTTCTTTCGCTCACACTCTCAATCACACAATACATCTGAGGCTTTTTCCATTCCGCCCACTACACCTACATCCGCTACTTCTACAGCTACACCAATTCAAACAGACACTGACACTTAAATCATGCACAGGTGCAGAAGGTAATACTGAAGAATTAAATTTTTCAGAATTGATATTTTCCCTAAACAATGAATAAAAAGTTTAAAAATATATTTACGTTGATTCTGTCTCTTAAACAGTCAATGGGAGCGTCACAAACTTCTGGCACAATATTCGAAATACTTTGCTTAGAAAATTTAAATAAATAGCTTAAAACTTTGGTAGGAATCTCCATTTGCTAAGAATCTTATCGTAACTGCTAATCTTTCTCTTACTGGAATTGTATCTCGAAATTTTCAGTCTTTCCTGCCTATTTTATGGCCGATTTCGTTTATAAGAAATTTAAAATCAGAACTTTTCATTCTTAAGAAGTTTTTAAAACTGCCATCGCATTTAATGTCTCCTAGCGATGGGTCTATGATGAAGAGATGACTCTTTCCAGATCAGCTAAAAGAGCTGTACCACTATATTTTGCTCGAGCTGCTAATGAAGGCCGCATCCAAAATCTTTGTTTAATATATCGATGTCGCCTGCACAAGTGCTGCTGCTATGACGGTAGAATTAGATTAGAAATATGCTTTATTGTCACTGAAAATTATTGAACAATTTTATGGACAAAGCTAAAAAATAAATCAGTCAAATAGTACAAAAAGTATAAAACAAAAACAAATATAGTAAAAAACAGAATAACACAATTTTAAATTAGTAAAATTATTGTATAACCTACATAATTTGTACAGGCAACAACAAATGAGACAAATTGTAGCCACTGCTTGAGACACCCAAATGTAATTATAAACAATACTAATTTTGTTTCTTTGTTATACATTAAGAAACTCGTTAACTGAATAATATGGTCTTTCTGAGAGATAGATTTTTGTCACCTTACGAAACTTAATGAAGGATGTTGCGGATTTAATTTCTCTTGGAAGGTGATTATAAAGTTTCTTTGCACGATATAGAATAGAATTCTTTACTAGCTGAGTGGACGGGATCGGCAAATAAACGTTACAATCCGAATTTCTAATGGAGTAGCCATGGTCAGGTCTATCGGAAAAATGTTTAGATGCTTTCGAATCAAAAAAACCGTTTCCAAAATAAATAAAGAGGGAAGCGTCAAAATTCCGTGATTTTTGAAGTAGGTCTTGCAATGAGTTGTTTGTTTGAGACCAAATAGATAACGGATTGCTCTTTTTTGCAACTTAAAAATAGTATCAAATTGGGCCGCTGTACTAGAACCCCAAAATGGAAGCCCATATCGAAGATGGGACTCGAACAATGAGAAATATGCCATTTTGGCAGAAGATAAATTTAGTTCCTTCGAAACAGATCTTATTGCAAAGCAAGCTGAGGCTAGTTTCTTCCTTAAGGAGTCAGTATGCAAGGACCATTTGAGATCACTGTCAATGAGAATACCTAGAAATTTCACGGAATTTACGATATTGATTTGGCTCTCATTCAAAAGCAAGGGTTGCATGACTCCTTTATAAGATAATGCTACAGTCGTATCCACGTTAAAGCTAAGTAAGTTGGAGTCTGACCAAGCCTTGATTATAAGTAAATCAGCGGTTATAATTGAATGAAGCGTTGAAATATCAGAGCTGCTCCAAGTAATACTGGTATCATCAGCAAATAGAAAAATTTTCCCTTTAATTTTCAAGTAAGTGATGTCATTAATGAAAAGTAAAAAAAGAATGGGACCTAATACTGAACCTTGCGGTACTCCACACTCAATATCTTTACAACTAGAGTCGGTGTCATTTATTCTAACCAATTGTTTCCTACCTACCAAGTAAGTTTTGAACCAGTTCAAAGACACACCCCGAACTTCATAGAAAGTTAATTTTTTTAATAGAATGTCGTGATTTACGCAGTCAAAGGCTTTGGAATAGTTGCAGAAAACGGTGGCGGAGGAGAGGTTACTGTTTAATGATAGATATACATCATGTAACACAGAAAATATGGCATCACTAGTGCATTTATTAGACAAAAAGCCGAACTGATTTTGCGATAAAATATTATATTTAAGGAGAAAGGGCATAAGTCGAACTTTTATAAGTCTTTCAATAATTTTTGATAGTGCTGGTAACAAGGCAATAGGTCTATAGTTGCAGGCATCAGATTTTTCTCCACCTTTATGAAGAGGAATGGCAGTCTTTAGGCAGTTAGGGAATGTACCTTTTTCAAGGGAATCATTTACTAGCGAGACCATGACCTCCAAAACATTATGCGGTAGATTTGAGAAAATTTTAATAGATAATCCATCTGTAATACAGGACGATGTGCTTTTTATACTACGAATTGTTGAAATGAGTTCCGTCTTATCAACTGGTCTTAAAAAGAAGGTATCAGCAATGTTTTTTGATTTAGAGAGATAGGAAACTGGATCTTGTTGTGGCGAAATAGTTGAGGTTATATTTAGTAGGTATCTTCTACGTATGACGCAATTTTATATACTGCCTAACCTACCAGACATCCAGCTAAAAGTTATTCGTATTTTGTTGTGTTGTTTTTTGTTATATAGTCTGAATGCTATGTTATATTATAACAAGTTACAAAACAAAGTTGTAAAACAAATTTGTTGTACAACTTTGTTATTTAACATGTTTTGTTACATAGTTTGGAACCTACATTAACATCTTACTCTCGTATAGAGATTTTCTATCGTAATTCCGGGCTGAGCTATAAATTCAATATAGTTAAAAATTAGCTCTAGAGTGAACCAAACACACATTTTTAGATAAGAAATGGCAAAAACCATACCTACCTTTAAATAAATATCCGTTTTCTATAAGTCTAATTAGAATATTTCTTTTTAGATATGAGTATATGCAGAGTGAACCAAATGTCTAGAAAATCTTGGTCCGAATTATACTAAAACAGGAATATACCTATTTTGCAATATGAAGATTTGAAATTTGATATTTGTAACGTTGACAGATTTACCATATTTCTGATATCATTAGTCACTTTGGGATTTTAAATACAACAACCTGTATTGAAATCTCCACTTTAATACTACTTTAACCATCAGGAATATCATAAATCCTAAAAAGTTTACTACATTGCTAAATTAATGTCTACCTAATCAAGTGTTCAAAATATCATCCGTTTTTAACAGTTGCTTGTTTAATTTTATAAATTCTACTTTTCAACTATCCTCAATAAAAATTATCTGCAGCATTCAAACCGGGTGAACGAGGAGGCTATTAAATGCTACCTAATTTACTAATATATTGTCCGGGAATTGTCTGATCTAACTAACGCCGAATATATACACCAACATAAACTGGAGCTCCTTTTTGCTGAAACCATATCTCATTAAAATTGACTCAAAACTTGTTTTTCAGGGCACGTACAATTTTATTTCTTAGTAGCATTTCATAATTATCGCTTATTAAATTTCCTTTTGTAACAATCGGCCCAATTAACTGAGTACCCACTATACCCGACCATACATTTAGTTTTTGTGGTCTTTTAGTATGGTTTTCACGTATCCAGTGTGAATTTTCACTCCAATACCTTAAATTAAGACCTTAATAACGAAGTTCTCGTTAACAATTTTATTCATGATTACATCACTAAACAGTAATCTACGGTCGTAGTTATCTTCATTAAATTCTTGCAACAACTGGATTTTGTAGGATTTAAATGAATTCTTATGTAATACATGCAAGACTGAAGAATGACCCACATCATGTATTTTTGCAGCTCGGCATGAGGATGTATATGGATCTTCAACGAATATCTGCATTAAATCTAAAGTTTGATAGTAATTTCTAACAGTTTTTGGTTTACCTGTTTGAATGTCATATTTTACTCCTCCAGCTTCCTCAAAGCGCTTTCCAATGTTTTGTCCCGTCGCGTCGCCTTATGGAGATCGGAGATTCGTTTGGAAAAGTATCGTTGAACAAGTTAACTACTTAACTTTTTCTATCTATCTCTATTCATTCTTTCTATCACAAGTTTTTCTATCCCCATGGCCTCTAATCATTAAAAAGTAATTTACTCTTTTTCATGAAAAACCATCTTTGATGTAGATCTTTTAAAAACACATAAAACAACTGTCAGCTTTAGTTATTAAGACCTTCGTGACTATACAGGATGGTCCTTAAGTAATTGCACAAAAAGAAAGCGTATATTCTGCACTTTAAAATATTACAATTTAAGTCAACTTGCTTTAGTAAAATGTTGATATTAAGAAAGATACAGGGTGTTAAAGTGGAAATTTAAAATTTTATTTTTCGCTATAACTTTCACGTTTGTACATGTTTATGGACAAAAATTAACAGTTGGATACTGTTGAGTAAAAGAAATTATAATTTGATACATAATTTAATGTAGCTGATAGAGGGCGCCACATATGACACATATGTGGCATAAATTTGCGCTTAATTCTGTTTCTCTTTAAGTTAGCCCTATTTTTATTAAAAAATATTAAAGACACATTATTTTTACAAACAAAAGGTATACTTGCTAATAACTTCAAAATTCAACCGTTTTCGAGATAACCGCATTTTATAAGTCAGCTGCATAATCAATATTAGTTGTGATAATTTTGCGGCAAAGCACTGAATACCTGTGAATAAGCATAATTATTAGTTTGTTCTTATTAAAAACAACTCAAATATGATAATGTAATTACCCGAAATGATTTGTTATGGTTGCTAAATGTCTTATTGGAGAGAAGCTTCCATCTTCTTCTTTCAGTGCCGTGTTTGTATTCAGAAGTTGGCCGTCATCATGTTTACTATTCTTTATCCATCGCTTTTATAAGTTTCTATGCTGGCGTTGTATTACTTTTTCTTTGTTGTAAAATCCTGAGGTGAGCGTCAAAGAAGAAGCGCATCGAGACGGTGTCATGAGCGCTACGTGACGCTGTAGCGCTCACGCTATGGCGTGACGTTTAACGTTAGTTGTCAATAAATTCCTTTCAAACTATAATCAAATTGTATTTTAAACGCCTTATTGATTTTATATAATAATTAAATTTACTATCAAATTAATGATCGAATATCAAATACTGTATTTTGTTTATACGTTAGGTGGCGCTACTAGCAAACTTAATTTATTGAAATATTTGAATATAATATAATTTTTTTTTAATATAAAAAATAAATAATAAAGTTACATTATTAAATGTTTAAAATATTATTTAAAAAATATAGAAAACATGATATGAAACTAAGTGCCAGTCTAGAGTGTCAGCTATGGTACCTACCACGTTTTTTTAAGGTAGTTTTGATGCCAGTAGACAACCCCAATGCATTAAGGGAAATTTTATAGTAGGCTGATGTCACTAATGCTTTTGAAAACTAAAAATAAGTCTTGTTTTGTTTAATCAGTAATTTTTTGCAATATCTAGTCTATTTTTTTTCTTAAAGAAAAGCAGAAAATGCCAAGGCATAATAATTTTTCTAATATAAATATAAGAGATATGGTTGCTGTTTATTGTCAGCAACACTTTAACGGGCGAGCAGCGAAAAGGGAATATTTAAGAAGATACCCAAACAGGCTGCAACCCAATCACTAAACATTTAAACATATATTTCGAAATTTAGGCGAAAATGGTTCATTTCGTCCTAAACGTGACAACTTTAGGTCGACTAAAAATCATTACGCCTGATCAAGAAGATGAAGTAATGGTTCACGTTGACGATAATTCTCAAGTAAGTATACGACGTTTATCTTCAGCGTTAGGAATCAGCAAAACTTTAGTTTTAAAAATTCTACACCGTGAGCATTTTCACCCTTACCATTTTACACCTGTGCAAAATCTATTACCAGCAGATTTACCTCTAAGATGCAGATTTGCAAATTATATCCGAAACAGGCCAAATCTTGACAACTTTTTCGTCGAAAGAATATTATTTACGGACGAAGCTACATTCACACGCCATGGTGTCTTTAATTTAAGGGACAATCATTTTTGGGATACTAAAAATCCCCACTTTAAGAAAGAAAGGCATTTTAAACATAAATTTAAACTAAACGTATGGTGTGGAATCATTGGTAATCATTTTTTAGGGTGACGCGAGTTACCTCGTAATTTGAATGGTGAGAACTATTTATATTTTTTACAAAATGAATTTACTGATTTGTTGGATGAATTGTCATTAAACTTAAGGCAAAATATGTGGTTTATGCAAAATGGTGCACTACCACATTATACAACAGCAGTGAAAACATACTTAAATGCCAACTTTCTGGAACGTTGGATTGGTCGTGGTAGTCATTTTCCTTGGCCACCACGTAGCCCAGAATTGAATCCGTTAGTTTTTGGTGTATGGGACGCAATGAAACGTGTCTACAATAATCCCATAAACACTCGCAACCAACTTTGGGAAGAAATAAATACTGCAGCAGTTTATATTGAACCGATGATGCTATTTAATATGAGACGATCTTTTATGGAACGGATTGATAAATGTATTGAGGAAAATGGTGGATATATCGAACACTTACTTTGACAAAGAGTTTAATCTTAATTAGTTTAACTATTTCTTAATTTGGTTTGAAAAATAAAATGTTTATAACTTTAATTTAATATAAAACGCAAAATGTTTGATGTCAAATCCAATTATCCTATTATTTTGTCAAATCATATTATTAATTATCCTGTTGACATATTTATTATATTTAATATTTCGTTAGCTATTAACTTTATTAAAGATATTTTATACCAAAATTCAGAAGTATTAATGTTCTTGTCTATTTTTCTTTCGTTGCCTGGAGTAATTGCGGTAAATCAGAATTTTGCCGTTGAATTGTAAAATGCGATTATCTCGAAAACTGTTGAGTGTTATAGTTATTAACAGGTATACCTTT
This sequence comes from Diabrotica balteata, assembly GCA_918026665.1. Classification (NCBI taxonomy): domain Eukaryota; kingdom Metazoa; phylum Arthropoda; class Insecta; order Coleoptera; family Chrysomelidae; genus Diabrotica; species Diabrotica balteata. The sequence continues at coordinate 79,946,153 of OU898278.1, read as the reverse complement.
TTTATGTTAAAATAATGTATCTTTAATATTTTTGATAAAAATATCCATAACTTAAAGAGCAAAAAAGTTAGATGCAAATTTATGCCACATATCTGGCATATGTGGCGCCCTCTATCAGCTATATCAAAGTGTGCACCGAATTATAATTTACTATATTAAATAGTACCCAGTTGTAAATTTTTGTACATGAATGTTAACAAACATAAAAGTTATAGCGAAAAATAAAATTTAAAATTTCTACTTTAACACCCTGTATCTTTCTTAATATCAACATTTTACTTAAGCAAGTTGACTTAAATCGTAATATTTTAAAGTGCAGAATCTACACTACACATTTTGTACAATTACTTAAGGACCACCCTGTATAAAATTCCAAGCATTACATATGGTTTAACTTGTATTGAAGTGAGGATTCTAATAATAATACAACATAAAGTTACATTTAAAAACCAAAGTGACTAATGATATCAGAGAAATGGTAAATATGACATTGCAAGTATCAAATTTGAAATCTCCATATTGCAGAATAGGCACATCCCAGTTTTTGCACATTTCATACAATACATTTTAAGAGATAATTAGGTGTTTCCAGACTTTTGGTCCACTTTAATATATAAATATATATATATATTAAAAATATTACGGTATTTTCTTATTTTAAAATATTATTCTCTGCTTTATAGGCACCATGAACGGTAATGGCAACAGCAATATGCATCGTCCTCACAGCGTGGCGCATTTCACCATGTCCAAAAACACCAAACACGAACTGAACGGGAACATTCCGTCGTCTGGAAAATACCTCCAAAACGACATTACCAGATTGGCGCTCAGTCAGCCTATGCTAACACAGTCAGAGAACAGATACAGACAACATTATCATTTCGGAAGCCAGAATTGGAGGAAGCACGGCCCGCTGGATAGGCCAGATATATTTTATCAGGGAAGTCTGATGAACATTCCATCGTATAGATCCAAGTAAGTTGGTTGTGTAATATAAAGGTGTATCAATAAAAGATCTCTTCTTGAAAAATATTGCTCTGCAAAAATACTGTCCGATAAAATATTGCATCAGCATTGTTTTAATATTAATAGAAAACTGAGATGCTTTTTCTTAATTTTGAAATGCTTATTATTTTTCTATGTATACCTTATTTTAATATTCGCAACTGAAATTCACGTTCCACCATATTCGCCAAGAAATATTAGACGCCAGTCTATTTTTGTTGGGGGCAAAATATTGTCTTTATTCCTCTTGATTTACAAATTTTGTCGATTTTTCAGTGATACCTTTGATGTAACGAAGAAAATCTTTCGTATGATGATGGTCTGAGTCTTTCAGTTAAAATTGAGTGACTTAGGGTAACAGAGTAAATTGAAACCATTTGCTAAAGCCTAAGTAGGAATTTTCGAAATAGCGGTATTAGAAAAGTTATGAAACACTGTAGTTGGTTTCAACCTTGTGGTTTTTGGAATTTGTTTGGGAATTAGATGCGCTAATTTGCGCTTCCGAGTTTCAGTCTTAGGCGCGCCGCACATTCAGACGCAGGTGACGTAGGCAACGCAGCGTAGGACAGCACAGGTTTCTGTTTTCCGTACAATTACATTACCCCGCGCGAATTTAAACGCAGGGCAGGGCAGCACAGAACTATGTTTAAGAAAACCTGCCAGTGCAGTCGTCCGGACACAGATTCCTGTGCCACATGCAGAGCAGTTTGTTTGTTTCTAGTAAAATTTTGTGTGGTTATATTCGAAATGAATGAACAATTAATCGAATTGGTGAGAAGCCAGACAATTCTTTACGATACCAACGATCCCAATTATTTAAATTAAATAAGTAATTTACAAGAAGATAGTGAAGATGAAGACCCACAACAGGAAGACTCCATAGTTGATCCAGAGAGTGAAATTTTTGACGAGGTGACCAGCGACATTCGACATGATACCGAAGAAATCGAGAGTGTTAAAAATGACATTGTTAATGAGCCGTGTACGTCTGGTATTGTTATACAAAAAAATAACGAAAAAGAAAATGCCAAACGTAAGGAAACTGACGACCAATCAATCACAACCAAAGCAGCTAAAAATAAGAAACCTAAAAATGATGATATACAGGAAGTGATAAAGCAATCAATTATGCAACGTCAAAAACGGGCCGAGGAAAGAGCAGTTGAAAGGGCAGCACATAGGCCTTTGGATGATGATCTCTATCATTTTTATATGTCGATGTACAAAATAACCAAAAAAAATCCTCCTAAATTTCAACATCGTGCAAGAAATGATGTGTTTCAAGCTATATCGCAGCTCGAAGCTGCATATCTAGAAATTCATGATCTCAGTCAAGAAAACTATACTCATAGTGAACAAAGAGTTTTTACAAGTGCATATGTTAATACCCATATTCAGCAGCCCCATTACTCGTCAACACCTCTTCCATCACCAAGTTTCAGTCACAGTAGTTGACATACTAAAAATCAACATTGTAATAATCCTCTATCTCCTATTCCCAACAACTCTTTTTTATGCTCAAATGATTAGAACTCTAGAAGCACCAGTAATTATTCATCTACTACACTTACCCCCAGGTTGTCTGCTGCGACTTCTCCTCAAACCGCTGATACCGGTAGTATTCGTAATTTTGTGGAAAATTATAGAGTATAGAATTATGTTTGTTTAAAATGATATTTTTGTATTTTTTAATAAAACAAAATTAATAAAAGTAATACCTTAAAAAACAGCTAGTTTTTCTTTGGTTCCTATTGGTTTTTGGGCATTACAACCATCTGAATAAATACTGTTTTCTATTATATTATGTACTTCATCAACTTGTTTTCTGCTTAACCGAAAATATTTTAAATAACGAGACTCAGAGAATTCTGATGATAGTGCAAATTCCCCATGAGTATTTCTCTTTTTCATATAGTTCTTTTACAAAATGATTTTTTTCTCTTTGACATGTTGAATAATAAAACTGTTTCTTCAAATTCTGCGTCTGACTCTGATTCGGATCTGTCCAGAAATGACGCCATTATTTAAATTATAAAATTCTCTTTCTATGTTCATATAATATATTCGATATTCGCACCTCAAAATTTTCGAGAAGACTGCTTCCAAATATGCGCTCACACTGCGTGACACGTATATTTTCTGACCTGTGTAGCCTGCCCTGCACTGCGTTACCTGTGTCACCTGCGTCCCAATGTGTTGCTTACTTTAGATTCGAAAATGTTTAGGGATGTCTGTGCGTTGATATGATATAAACGGTCCCATATAATAGGATGTACATTACGTCTGAAAAACTCAAGAGAGTTCAAATTATTTTGCATCAAACTTCCTATTTTGTTTTTAGTAAAACTACATGGTACTTTAAGGATCTGAGGGACTAATTGAAAAAACTTCTCCAATCGAGACAAAAGATCCGCCGGCTCATGATATTTAATGCTTTTATGCTCACATTAGAGTAACTTTATTTTATGTACAGAATTGCTGGAGAGATCGGTTACTTCGTCTATGAAGTTAAATTTGCACTAGGATGCATCCGATGCTACTCAAAGAGACATTACAGAAAGCTTTTTGATATATTTTCATTGACTGATTCTTCCATTCATCTTTCTCAATCTCTCTACTTGACTTCTGTCAAACTTATGAGCTTGGCTGAGTTACAAGCATACAGCTAGCCTTACCGAGATAAATTATTTATGGTTTTTCTCATTAGGTTTTAAGTAGTTTACCACAATCAACCAGTGTATAGTTTCATAAGTCAGTTTGAAAATTGTTTTTTTCGTATAGATGTTTCAGGAAAAGAAAGATTCAATGTTGCGCGCTGGTGTTCCTTAAGAGAAAAATTGTAGAGATGAATTATTTCCACCGTAAAATAATTACTGTAAAAGTGCAAAAGGTCTAATTAGATCAAACCTCACATAATTATATGAAGACAAAAATTACATTCCAATCTAGTGATAATTATGATGGGAAAACAGCCTTTTATATGTTTTCAGTTGTCCTCTTTGGGTTACTTGCGTTTCGTTTCTGGCCGGATGTTTTAGGTCTTTAAATTCAACGCGTTTGTTGATTTTAGGGTAAGTCTTATATCGCATCCACACTCTCGTCGACGTACGCCGAAAAGAATGTTTTCTTCTTTATAAGACAAAAAAAATTCCCACACTCTTTCTTGTTACGGCACAGACCACATCGATGAAATTGGTGTTAGAGACCAGACGAATATATCTTCCATACCAACCTTACCTGCATTCGACGAGAGTGGGGATGTGATATTAAAAGTGTGAAATTACCTTCTCTTTGTTTTAACAGCCCATATATCATAATTATCACGATTTACAATTCACAATATTTTCCAAATCACGATACAATGCATAATTTACAATAAATTTATTCGTAGTATAAATAGTTACCACTTTAAAAAATTAGAAGCTTAAATCAGATAGGCACAATTTCGAATTTGTTATTTAAATTACAATTAGGCGTTTGGTATAGTAAAAGATGAATCATTGATGCATTACTCAAAAATAAAACCAAAATTGTGATAATTACAATGAAAAAACTTATCAATAACAACCTATATGTAAGAAATGAAGAAATGGAACAAGTATAAAACTAAAACTGTCTAGAATAAATATCAACAAAGAGAAATTAGTACATACGAGATATAAAAATAAAATTAGAGAAAGTCAGAAAAGCGTTAAATAAATAAACTACAAAAAATAAATACCTAGTGGTCTTTTTTGGCCTCATAGTTTATAGAGGCGCCAACGGTGAATAAATACTACATGAATAAACTAAAAGTGTTTAGGATGTGGCCAACTCCGAGAATCTTTAAAATCTCTGAGGAGATTGACAATTAAAACCAAAAACGATATATGGGATATTTTACACGTAGATATAAATACCAATTGTTACAATTTATTACGCAAGTAATGATTGGGAGCAAGCACTGCATTCACAGGAGAACAATGTCTTGGTTGAGAAATTTAGTACGCTCAGAAAATAGTATGCTAGCAGTGTTATATTTAACTCTTCCGAGGACTAAAATTGGACTGGATTCTAGCCAATCTTTATAGCGGAGAGGGCACAAAAAGTAGAAGAAGCTAATAAAAAAATGCTTGTGTTATAAAAGCTCTCTGTAAGAAAAGCAAAATAAGAAAAGCTGCTAATCGTTAATCAACAAAAAAGGCCAACAGAAAATAAGACTTTGGTATGTATCGAAAAATCACGACGTCGAAGAACACAAGTAAGACAATAAATAATAATTGTAGCATTTAGGCCAAATTCTATAAAAGAAACCGAAGAAGACAAATAGCGGTATACTAGTTACAAGCAACCCAGAATAAATATAATTAAAAGAGGCGTTAATAAAAAAAATAAGTATACATACGGCAAAATGCTTCTTACCCTTCTTAACGAAAGCATATTCGAAAAAACCATCCAACAGGTCAATATCTATTTCTAATGAAGGATATTTCTATTATAAAAATATTTTCTTTAACTCCCTTTACAATACTGAGATCCACCCCATTGAATATTTTAAATGATAACAGGGATAGATAGGATGACAATTGCTCATATCAAATGATTTTAATTTAATATTCTTCTTCTTTTGGTGCACTCCATTACTGGAGGTTTGCGATCACTATATCAAAATGTGTTCTATGCAGAACCACTGTTAGTAATTCTTGAACGTTCATGTCTGTCCAAGTTATGATATTGCGAAGCTATGACATGGCTCTTCTGCTCTGAATGTGTTGTATCCATGATATTCTGAGCATTCGGCGATAAAGCCATATTTCAATGGCTTTTAGCCGTCTGATGATATTTAATTTTTATGTCCAGAAATTAACTTTATACAGAAGGACTGACAAAACGTATCATTTAATGAATCTAATTTGGACGTCCAAGCTTAGTTTTGGGTTATAGATCATTTGCTTCCATCTATTGTACATATTCCTAGCCTGTTGATTAGGGTTTTTATTTCTATATCTTGATCCCAACATTGATCATTTAGTATTATATATATATTATATATATATATATATATATATATATATATATATATATGGTTTGAGTCTTCTTACAAACTCCTTCTGATGACGGGTAGACCCAGAAACACGTGTCAGTGAGTGGTAAGAGACTCAAATTAAATCGAAACGCAACCTTCTTCGTATATTTATCGTCCTTACTCGACGCAATGAGTACAATAATGATGGTAATTTATATGGCTAAATTGTTGGTGCATAGTGGAATATAATTATTCTCAGCACCGCCGCTCTGAATGGCTTGATTAAGCTTGGGTATACAGTTTTCTTTAATTGCTATCGAGGTAATCTTTATATATATATAATATATATAATTTATATATATATATATATATATATTTATATATATATTATATATATATTATATATATATATATAATACAGTGTGGTGAATCGTCAAACGGGCCATAGGAAACTCAGTGGGAAATTCTAAATTGTTGAATTCCTGCTTCCCTAATTATTTTACATCAAAAGTCATGAGATACTATTTGTAGAGGACTCAAATATGTATCGAAAACAACTGTTAAAATTATTCTACGACTTAAACGTATTCCAAAATGTTTGCTAAAATATAATACATTTTTCTGTGAAAAAATGTGTATTACGTGTTGCGTTTTCTCATATTATTGTTTCTGATATTTGACAATATTTAAATCAATTATATTACATTTATCTATGATTTAAATGGCCAAAATTTTGTGATTTATTGTTAAAAAAAAATTAAAAAAATAAGTTGATTAAAAAATGTACTCAGTTGAGAAGAAAAAAGCAATAATAAAAATGTTTTATTCATGTTTTATTATAACATTTGTTATAGTTTTATGTTTAGAAATTATCATATATTATTATTAGGAATAAAGATCACAGTAACAGTATATTGGAATTCATTGAATTGTTGTATAACTTAACTTAACATGGAATTAAATTTTAGTGAATTAGAATATCTTACGTTAATTAAAGATCCGGTAGTAGCAGGAAAAGGTTCGCGCTATTGCCTGAATACAACATTATGCGATTTTTCGTCAACAGTACATTTCATTATATTGATCGATTTGTAAACAATATAATTTATTGTTCACAAAGTAATAATGTTCATTAGTAGTAGTATTTAGTAAAATTCATTGTTTATAATTTAATCATAAAATAAAAAAATTGACAATTCAAATTGTCAAACATCTGACATAAATATGATAAAACACAAACGTCCTAATATATATTCTTGCATTACGTGTGGCCTAACTTTTAGGGGTGGCCTGAAAAATGTATTATATTTTTGCAAAATTTTTAAGTACATTTGAGTCGTAGAACGGTTTTAACATTTGTTTTTAATTCAGATTTTAGTCCTCTACAAATAGTTTTTTATGACTTTTGATCTAAAATAATTAGGGAAGCAGCAATTCAACAATTTAAAATTTCTCATTGAGTTTCCTATGGTCCGTTTGACGATTCACCACCCGGTATATATATATATATTATATATATAATATATATATATATATATATATATATATATAAAATATATATATATATATATATATAAATATATATATATATTATATATATATATATATATATATATAATATATACAAACAACACAGTTTATTAGGGTTGCAGTCAGAATATTGGCCGGGATGTTAAAAAAACACTCTTTTGACTTTTTGTCGAGCTTTCGGAATGGTTTTATTCCTTTTTCAAGACACTGTAATAAGACAAATATGTAAATATTTAAAAAATATCACAATTCTTCAGTGTAACTTACTAGTCGTTGAGATTATTTATATAAGCATTGACACTCAACATTTATAACACACATTAAAATATACAATTATGGACAGAATACATTATAAAACTTTTAAAATTTATTGTAAAAATAGTAAAACTTAGTTGATGGCATGTTTTACTGGTGTGTGTATTAACTCATACAGAGAATGGAAAGTAAAATCACTGTAAATTAATATGTAATTAGATGTAATTGATGTTATCTTTCTTTTCAAGAAATACTAGGTGACTATACTTTTTAAACCTGTCTTATTACAGTGTCTTGAAAAAGGAATAAAACCATTCCGAAAGCTCGACAAACAGTCAAAAGAATGTTTTTTAAACATCCCGGCCAATATTCTGACTGCAACCCTAATAAACTGTGTTGTTTGTTTATATCGACAGTCACTAATATCCAGTATTCCTTATATATATATATATATATATATATATATATATATATATATATATTATATATATATATATATATATAATGCTCGACGTTTCGGCTCCCATTTTGGAGCCATTAACAAGAGGGATACGGTTCGGTTCGAGTTCGGGGTCTCAATCTGCCTGCTCCCCTCACTCGAAACGTACCAGTTTCGTATTCTGGCTGATATATCTAGATACCTATTCCAGTTTGCAATCCACAGAAGACGGCTTTCATTCTGAAAACTTACCAGTATATATCTTTTTTTTTTTTTTTTCTTTAATAATACTTTAGAGTTGTTCCTTAGTTTTTTAGTTATTGTAAGTTTCCGGTGTTTGTTAATTTGGATAGCTATCCCGTGTTTTAAAAGGAATTAGGGAAGGTACTTCTAGGGAAATAAAAATGTACTCCATTAGAAACAGAAATCGATCTGTTCGAGAGTTTTGTCTAATATATTACTATCATTAACGATTTAGTAGTGGAAACACTTAGTAGGAGGGTAAGTCGCATACGTCATCGCCGATAATAAAATGTTCCATTCATAAGTTTACTAATATTTGTATCAGGTCAGTTTTTATTTGGTTTTTTGTAAAAGTATTTTGCACTTTCATGCAGTGTGTGCACAAAACTGCTAATTACATGTATATAATGTTTATGCATCTCCTTCTATTATACTTAATATAACAGGCCCTAATTACAATTTTAAATTATCTTTCATTAATAGCAAATTCTTTTTAGATTGAATTTAAGGAGAGGCGACGAAGGTGAATTCATGGAACGTCCCCCATCAACAACATACAGCAAAAGACACGAAACTGAGTCTCGAAAATTATGCGGATGCCTTCCATGCAGCGATGAGGTAAATATTAGACTGTATTTTATATATAAATATATCTAAAATAATAAAAAAAATAGCTTACCTATTTTATCTAGGCTAGAAAAAAATCCGTACACGAGAATCCATACACCGAGAATCTGTACAGGAGAAAATTAACTATCGAAATGGGTTATATATAAATATATATATATATATATATATATATATATATATATATATATATATATATATATATATATATATATATGTGTGTGTGTGTGTGTGTGTGTGTGTGTGTGTGTAATCTCTTGCGCCACATATTTGGCTTTTCAATTTATCAAATCTTTTGCTGAAATATGTAAACTTTTGCAAATTTCGTAAAGCTGCTCAAAAGACAGAAAACGATATTATTAAAGTAGATGTCACTTTTGTCGCTATCAACTTGAAGTGTGAAATAAGCAGGATACATTGGCTGGCCGGTCTGTGTGTGATATTGTATCAGCCCGAGTCTCTGACGACGAAGGTAGGCAGAAATAACGTTATAAGACCCTATTGATACCGATTCATACATGGATGGTTTGACGAACTGTATTATTACGCTATATATTTAATTTTTCAATTGATGTCCATTCAATTCATATAATATATACATAAGATCACGAGGAAGATCCCCAACAAGATGGATCGATCAAATTATAGGCATATGCAAAAGACCTATGCATGAGTTAAAAGAAATGACCGTAAACAGAGATCTTTAGAGGCGGACAATACACGACATCACGATGACCACTACACTCTCTCTGGGGGGTCAGAATTGAAGATACATATAATTTAACTTCTAGCAAATTTTGCGCGTCAGCTTCAACAGACACTTCATCCTTCCACCTTTACCGTGGCCTTCCTTTTGGTCTTGCGCCCTGCATTTTACTATCTAGGGCTCTTTTCGGCCATCTTTCGGTTTCCATTAATACTATATGACCAGCCCATCGAAGTCTTTGAAGTTTGATGAATTCTGAGATCGGTGTCTCTTTGAACAGTTGGTGGAGTTCATCGTTATACCTGGATCTCCATTCTCCGTTTACGTTAATAGGTCTAAATATCTTCCTTCTCTTTTTTCAAATACTTCCAGCTTTCTTTTGTGTTTTCTGTTATCACCCATGTCTCACATCCGTAACATACTATTATTCTGATAATAGTTTTTTAGACCCTGACTTTAGATATCCAGTGTGTTTTTGGAGCGGAGCACATGGGCGAGCGAAAAATAAGTGTCGTTTCACTTTATTATTCCTTTTTGAATTTCTGGTTCTTCTATTCTATCCGTGCTTAATGCAACTCTTAAATATGTGAAACTTTCTACAGATTCAATATCGTCCTCTAGGGAAAAAGTCGGTGCTTGGAAAAGAAGAACAAGCGTTGAACTATATGACTTACACCGATAATCCAACAACTTGGGTTGCAATTTGGATTATTAGTGGCAATTGTATTAATGTAAGAAGAAATTTTACAAAATAGAGAAAATGGAACAACACATTAATAAAGAATATCCTGATCCAGTCATATTTCTGTAATCGCATAAATCGCGATTACAGAAATATGACAATGCCATGCATAAAACAGTTACCAGAAAGGCTTTGGCAAAGAAATATATTATTGCAATAACATTTAAAACAACTAATGTATTAAAATCGCTTTTGTCCAAGATTAATTCTACTGGTATCTAGCGATATACCTTTGATATACCTATTTCTGCATATTATTCTAAAATTTTAGCTTATCATTTTATTTCCGGATGTTTTATTTGTTTGTCTGTATAATATCCTGACTTGCTTACACTATAACGGTTCTTTTACACTTCTAATATTAGACTTTGTTCAAATAGTTTATCATCATCATCATCATCATTAGCCATTTTGCGTCCACTGCTGAACATAGGCCTCCCGTAAATAATTCCATTGCATCCGATCTTGAGCAACTTGAATCCAGTTAGACTGGATGCGCTTTAAATCGTCCGACCACCTTGTTGGAGGACGTCCTCGACTACGATAAGCATCGTGTCTAGGCCTCCACTCTAAAATTTTCTTTGTCCATCTTCCATCTCTGACCCTAGCAACATGTCCTGCCCAGTTCCATTTCAGGGTTGTAATTCTTTCAACTGCGTCCGTCACACCAGTTTTTCTCCTTACTATCTGACTCGAAACTCTGTCCCTGAGTGATACGCCCAACATTGACCTCTCCATCGCTCTCTGTGCCACTTGTATCTTATTAATTACTTTTCTGGTAAGTGTCAATGTTTCTGCTCCATATGTCAGAACTGGAAGTACACACTGATCAAAAACTTTTCTCTTCAAGCACATGGGAATAGCTGATTTAAAGACTTCCCTCAGTTTTCCGTAAGCTGCCCATGCCAGTCCTATTCTCCTTTTTAACTCTGTTGTTTGATTGTCTCTTCCCAATTTAATCTCGTGGCCCAGATACTTATAGGAATACACTTGTTCAATTTGCGTGCCATTAGTGGAAATGTTTTTTGCCAGTACCAGGTTGGTCATGTATTGTGTTTTGGAAAAATTAATTTTAAGGCCAACTCGTGCACAAGAGCTCTGAAGGTCTTGAAGAAGTTGGCATGCATGATCTACCTGATCTGCAATAAGGACTATGTCGTCTGCAAACCTCAAGTTGTTCAAAAATTCCCCATTTATATTTAATCCAATATTTTCCCAATTATTTTTTCTCATAGCACTCTGTAATAGGGCGGTGAATAGTTTAGGAGAGATAGTGTCTCCTTGCCTAATACCTTTCTCCAAGGGAAATGTGTCTGTGTCACCATAGTACATTTTTACAGCAGCTGTTGCGCTATCATATATATTTCGAAGAAGAGTTGTGTACCTATGGTCAATACTGCACTCTGTAAGAGCTCTTAACATGGAGCTATGCTGGACTGAGTCAAATGCTTTCTCAAAGTCTACAAATATTAATATCAATGGCTTGTTGTATTCTATAACTTTCTCTATCAAGGATTTTATTACTTGTAGGTGGTCATTTGTTCCAAAGCCACTCCTAAATCCGGCCTGCTCTAGAGGTTGATGAAAATCTAGCTTAGGTCCCAGTCTGTTAGTAATTATTCTCATAAAGAGTTTATATAAATGAGATAATAAGTTGATAGGTCTGTAGTTGCCAATTTCTGTTACATCTCCTTTTTTATGCAATATTATCATAATGGCATTATTCCATTTTTCTGGCGTATTTCCTTCAAAGAGGCAGGCATTATAAAGGGTTTTTAAAGCCTTTATGACGCATTCGCCTCCTAGTTTTATCATTTCACTTACAATGCCATCTTCTCCAGGTGTTTTGTTGTTCTTCATACCTTTTAATGCTGACTTAATTTCCTCTTCGGTTATATCTGGAAGTTCCTCTGACCCTTGATTTAGTATTGCTGGAATTTCTACTTCGGGAATGTGATCATCTCGACTATATAATGTTCTATAGTACTCTTCGATGATTTTTAGTATCTCTTGTTGTTCATGTATGACATGTCCTTGATTATTTTTTAACTTATAAATATTCCTCGTTCCTGTTTTCAACTTTCGTTTTAGAACTTTTAGGCTTTTGTTTTGTTCTACGGTATCAGTTATTTCCTTAGTGTTAAAGTTCCTTATGTCTTTCCTAATGGCTTTTGAAATGGTTTTGTTTAAATTCCTTAGCTCTGCAATGTTCGTTGTATGCTTTTCTTTCATTTCCCTTCTTTTTTGCATTAGGTTTCTTGTGTCTTCTGTGAGTTTTTCATTTTTTGTTGATTGCTTGGCTTGGCACTTCTTCTGTGACTTCTTCAGGACTTCTACCAATTTTTCGTTAAGCTGTTCAATACTGGTTTCATCTTGCAGGTCTTTCTGTAGATTACTCTCTATTTCTTCCTGGTATGCCCTGGTGTTAGTAATCGCAGTGAATGTAACATTATTAGTCCTTGTTACCATATGTCTTCTTTCCTTCTGTATATTTAAGACTATCTTCGCCCTAACCATTCTATGGTCACTTCCAGTTGAAAATTGATTTAATACAGTTACGTCTTGAACAGCGTCTTTTTTGTTAGTAAATATAAAATCAATTTCGTTCTTGTTTAAACCATTTGGTGATTGCCAAGTCCACTTTCTTTGGTCGCTTTTTTTAAAGTGCGTATTCATGACATATAGCCTGTGTTGCAGAAGAAATTCTATAAGAGTTTGACCCCTTTCGTTTCTATCGCCATATCCGTGAGGTCCAATTACAAACTCCGAATCATCTTGCTTGTGGCCTATTTTGGCGTTTAGGTCTCCCATCAGTATAGTAAAGTTGGTGTTTGTCTCTTGTATGGCAGTGTATGGCACTGCCATACAAATAGTTTATAATAACAAATAAATAATAACATATATTTGTTTATTTTCTGATGCTACAATGGATAATTATAAGATGGATAAGAATGTATAAAAAAACCGTCCTATATGTCCCTGAACCATAATCGTATGACATTATTTTTTGTTCGACGCTTCTGATATTCCATTCCATTGTATTGATAAATTAGACAAGGGATTTGGGAAAGTCAATATAATTTTTCACAAATAAGTATCTCTTGGAATGATTTGTTTTTTTTTATCTTCAGGTTCGAGAAATGTTGGACTGTGCTCTGTTGCGCGATGTTATTTTTCTAATATTCTCCCTCAGCAATTTATTAACCAGCATCGGATTCAATGTGCCCTACGTGTACCTGGTACCCAAAGCGAAGGATTTGGGAATGACTATAGAAAAAGCGGGCATGCTGATCTCGATCATCGGTGGAGCGAACACTGTTGGGAGGATAGTTCTGGGGTATATTTCGGATAAGCCTTGGATCAACAGACTGTACATATACAACTGGAGCCTTACGATTTGTGGGGCCGGTAAGTACTAATAACCTTTTAATCTTTTAATTTACTCTGTGTTATTTCCCTGTATGTTTTTAATATTATTGTATAGATCTAAAATTTGTTGCTGAAAGGCATATTGCTCTGTACTTTTCTAGATTGGTATAGTTCCCATATTTTATATAATGGTAATAAAATTGTTTTCTCTTATTGTCGTATTTTCGAAATTTAATTTTTGCTAATCAGTAGCTGTAATAAAAAATATATATTGTGGTTTAACACGTTACGTCCGTTCATTTTTAATAATTTGTAGTTAAGCATTTTTGGAATGTTGTCTACGCTATAAATAAATAATTTTCGGACAAGTATTTTTTGGCCCACAATGTTGAATCGTTTTATCTTATCTCGGGACATGTTCATATCTAATCTGGTAGAGTGTTCTATATCATCATCAACAACTATTCCATCCATCGGGGGATGTAAGCTTCCGTTGGTGTTTCCATTCATTCCTTTTCGTTGTTTTTTTTTTGCATTCAATGGTGACTAACTATTCGCTTTATGGCATCAGTCCACTTGGTTTGAGGTCTGCCTCTACTTCTCTTATTTGCTCCTGGTCCCCATTCAACAATGCTTCATCCAACGGTTATTTTCCGTTACTTTTGATCGTCTTCTTATTTCTTCATTGGATATACGATTGCAGTGAGCTTAATGTTGAGCATTATCCGATCCACAGCTCTCTGAATCATTTAAAGTTTGTGGACTATGTTGTTGTTAAAAGTCCATGTTTCAGTTCTATATGTCATTACCGAAAATACATACTGATCGGCAGATTTTACCTTTAAAGTATTTGGTAAATTTTATTGAAAGACTGTTTGTAATCTGCCAAGTGCTGTCCATGCTAAGGAACATCTTCTATTTAAATCAGTTTTAGGTTAAGCTTTAATAATTTGATTTCTTTTCCTAAATATATATACCTTTTCTACATTATTTTCCAGAGTTATATATATTCTCAGTTATATCTAAAGATCCGTTTGTTAGATATTTAGTTTTTTCTAGATTTATTTCCTATTTCGTTTGATTTTGTATTTGAGTGTAATAGCATTTCCTGCAATTTTTCTCTGTGTTTTACTAATAACTCAACATCATCGGCAAATTTTAGTTGGTTCAAGTTTTCGCCGCGTATCGTCACTCCTTTCCCATTTTCCCATTCAAAAATTCGAAACAAATCTTCTGGGGCTAAAGTAAAAACTTGGGTGAGATAGAATCTCCTTGTCTAAACCCTCTCTGCAGTTTTATAGTTTCTGGTTTTTCTTTTGTTTTGCTATATTGCATTCTTATATTATAATATACTTAATGATTTTTGTATATCGTTCATCAATTATATTGTTGTTTAGGGCATTGAGGATTGCTCAAATTTCTATGGAGCCAAATCTTTTATGGAGCCTTCTCGTAATCTACCATAGCTATCCAAAGTGATATTATATTCATTTGACTTTTAGATTAGTGTCCTTATTACTTGTATCTATTCTTCTTCTTAGTCGTTAACCTGATGCAGGTATCGTGATATCATGAAGCTGTTAGGTAATTTTTCCAATGTTGCTCCACGTTTTTCTATCTTCTGCCAATCTAGCACATTCTGACAATGGAGCGCCAATGGTAGCAACAATATGGTCCGTGTATCGTGTAGGAGATCTACCTCTACTTCTTTTGCCTTCTACTTTTCCCTGGATGGTAAGTTTTTCAAGACCATTTCTTCGAAGCACATGTCCAAAATAGCTTATTATCTGTTCTGTTATTTGTGTTCTTAGTGTTTTCTTTATGTTTAGCTGGACCAGTATGAATTCATTTGTTCTTCGGGCCACCCATGGTATTCTCAGCATTCGTCTCCAGCAGTACATCTCAAATACATCTATGTTCTTTTTGTCTTTCTCAGTAAGGGTCCAGCATTCCGATGCATAAGTAAAAACTGGAAAAACTAGACTTTTTTGTTAATTTTGCCATAGCGCTTTTTGCGATTGCTGACCGCCGCTTTATTTCTTCAGTACAGCCTCCTTTGTTGGTTATTAATGAGCCCAGATACACAAATTTATCTACAACAGCGATATTGTTTATCCTAACCACATGATTTTGATTGTTGTTAGCTCTGTCAATTATCATGATTCTCGTTTTATCCCTGTTTATTTTAAGGCCCATCGTTAAGCTTACGTCTTCTATCCATTGTAGCAGGTGAATCAATTCAGTTTCAGAACTAGCGAGGATAGTAGTATCATCTGCATATCTCAAGTTGCAAATCTTCTTCCCGCCAATGGTGATGCCACCGTTCCAGTCCTCAGTAGCTTTCCGCATTATCCGTTCACCATAGATGTTAAATAAAATTGGGCTTAGTATGCAGCCTTGTCTCACGCCCTTTGTGACCCTGAAACTGTCAGTTAGTTCCCCATTTATTCTAACTCTGGCATAATTGTTATTGTACAGGCTTTTAATTGGCAGTATCAGATGATTAGGGACTCCCATTTCAGACAAAACCTGCCACATTTTACTCCAGTTGACCAAATCGAAAGCTTTACTATAATCTATGAAGCACAAATATGTTGTGATGTTGAATTCTCTGGATTTTTCTACAATCTGCCGTACGTTTAAAATTTGTTCTCTAGCACCACGTCCTGGGACGAAACCTGCTTGTTCCTCCGCAATGTTAGGTAGTAAAAAGGGCTTTATCCTCTCGAGAATTATGTGTAAGAGTATCTTACTGCAATGCGCAATTAGAGCAATTGTGTGATAGTTGCTACATAAATCTTTCGCTCCCTTTTTATGTATGGGAATATATAGTGATTGTGTCCAGTCCTCAGGCCATTTACCTGTCTCCCACACTCTTTGACAAATTTGATGTATTATATCCACTTCAACGTCATCTAGGGCCCAAATCATTTCAATAGGTATGTTATCTGGACCGGCAGCTTTTTGACTTTTTTGCCTCATAATTGCTGCTTCAACTTTACTTTTGAGTACGTCAGGTTCCGTCGCAAAACTGGCATCTTCTTGTTGTGATGGGGCGTCTGAGCTTTCCTCCATCATCAGTCGTCCACAGTATTCTTTCCATCTGTGTAAAATATCTTTTTTAGAAGTGAGTAGAGTTCCGTTATCATCTTTGATAGCAGGGTAGTTTGGTGTAAAGGAACGTGTTATCTGCTTTATTTTTTTTAAACATGTCTCTGGTCTCAGTTTTGGTTTTATGCCCTTCTATTTCCATGCAGATTTTGTTCAAGTGTATGTTCTTGTCCTTTTTGCAGAGTCGTTTTATTTGGCCGTTCAGCGCTTTATAGGCCTCTTTATCACTTTCACTGTTCAGTCATGTGGCTTTTAAGCACTTCCTCTCCTGTATTTTAGTCCACGTGAAGTCCGTTATCCATTGTTTCCTTCTTTCTTCTCTATCACTCTTAATATTTTTCGCAGCATTATTCAATATGGATTTTGTTTTTGTCCATATGCTGTTTGAGGACTCGTCTGGATTTAATGATTGTTTGAAGTCACATAGCTTTTGCATTGCGGCTTTTTTGTACGGATCGTTATATCTTAGATGCCATTTAGTTGTTGTATTTCCTGTTTTTGGACTGTTTCTTAACTTCATGCGGAATTCAGCTGATAAAAATTGATGGTCGCTATTACAATCTTTTCCTGGATAGGTCTTAACATCCTTAACAGCGCTCCTCCAACGGGTTTTTACCAGTATAAAATCTATCTGATTTCTGTATCTATTTCCTGGTGATATCCAAGTGTATAGTCGTCTTGGGTGATGTTGAAAGCCTGTATTAGTAACAAACAGGTTGTTGTCTATACAAAAGTGTAGCAAGCGTTCTCCTCTGTCATTTCTTTGGCCAAGTTCATATAATCCGACGGCCTCTCGCAAGTAATGATCTTCTGTAGTTACACCAATTTTAGCGTTGAAATCGCCTACGACTGCTGTGATTTCTCTATTTGGAAGCTTCCTAAGCGTCTGCTCCAACGTACTATAAAATGTTTCGATTTCTTCATCGTGAGCTTCGCTTGTTGGGGCATATGTTTGTACCACATTAAGATTAACTGGACTGGCATTCATTCTGACAACAATTATCCGATCGCTGACGGTTATGTATTCTTTTACGGAGGTTTTAAAGGCATTATTTACTATCACTTGTATCTATAGTGCATGCCCTTTTCTTAATCTTGCCTGTTCCGGAGGCTGATAATTATTCAGTTTGTTTGTTATTCGCAATGTAATTATCTTCACAAACAACTTGTACAAGACTTATAACAGTCTAATGGATCTATAGTTTTGTAATTTATATTTATTTCTCCTTTTTAAATAACAGTATTATAAGAGCTATTTATCCAATCTGTGGGTACTTTACTTATTTCTATACATTTATTAAAAATAAATTTTAGCATTTTTTTGGTGTGTTGTCATCAATTCTTTATCCTTTCTGTTTTGTCTTCACGTAGAGCTATTTTATTTCACATAGTGCTCATTGCGTTTTTTATTTCTTTTCTATTATATCTGGTATATCTTCAGATCCAACATTTTTTACTATTTTTCGGTAATTGTCCTTGTTTACTTGATGGTGGTTTTGTTTTTAACTAGTATAGTTGGTGATAGTTTTCTATCATAATGGTTAGTTATCTTTTGAATTTCTTCGTTTTCATCATTAATTAGTTTTGTAATTAGATTTCTATCTTTGCTTAAAAAGCTTACTTCTTCTTCTTCTTCTTCCTCTTTATAAGCAATCCTGCTTGTTCATTGGCGGATTAATGGAAGGTTGTAACTCCGTCTTTTGCGCGGTCGTCCGATACTTCTTCCGCCGATTTTCCACTTATCTCTTGTTATTTGACGACACGGGTCTCCTCCATTCTTCTTATGTGGTTATTCCATTCTTTTTTTTTCTATTTTTTGTCCATTCATTTATACACTGTACGTTACATTTGTCGGTCAGATAGCCAAGCGGGCTGGGCGGCCGGTTCCCATTCGCTTTACTGCGAGTGGTTCAGTGGATGTGGGTTCGATTCCCAGCTCGGTGTATAGAAAACAAAAAGGTTAACGCAGCAGTTTAAAATTCTAGATGAATCTGCGGCTTAGACTATATGCTGGTGTCTGATCGGCCTGTGGTGGAGCAATACGGCAAGAGATAAGGCCTTGCGGCTCGGTGATACTCCTCCATAGATCCCTGCCGGAAGGGCGTGTTGCCTAAATACCGGTGTATATATACGTTACATTTTCTTCTAATGTCTTCACTTCTCTTCCGATCTCTCAGCGTATTTCCTCTAATTCTTCTCAGTACTCTCATCTCTGCCATTTCCAGTAACATTTGCGTTGTGGATGTGTCGGGTCTTGTTTCTGAGGCATATGTCATTATTGGTCTTATACTGGCTATATAAATTCTTGACTTCATCTCAGTGTTAATGTGTCTGTTTCGCCATATAGTGTTACTAAGGCATCCTGCAACTCTATTTGCTTTTTCCAGGTCTCCATAACTAGACAGTGTAATTTCCACGTATTTTATTTCCATAACTTGTTCAATACTGATGCCATCAATTTCTATTAAAAAAAAAACTTACTATTTTTAACTATTATTTTTAGGCTGGTCACATGTTTATATTGTAACCCTAGGTTCTTTGTATTATTTCAGCTACTTTTATTAGTGCCTTCTGTAGTAGTTTTTACACTTTGGCCATATACAGCGCCGTTTTCGGTTTCACTGCCGGCGCCTACGTCGGACTCACATCCGTTATTCTCGTCGACCTTCTGGGTCTGGAAAGCCTTACCAACGCCTTCGGTCTGCTACTGCTCTTCCAAGGGATTGCCTCTTTGATAGGACCACCCATAGCCGGTAAGTTAATGTAAAATATATTTTTAATAAATAAGTAAAATTTCGACTTCATTTTAAATCAGAAAAATAATATCATGGAATATTCCATGATACTGATATTGATCCATCCATCCAAATCCTACATTTGTTAAAATACCAAATTTCTACGTATGTTATGACATAGTATCAAAGCTGGACTACATCTGTTTTATTGTAGGTATCTTTTCACCTATTTATTTGTCTTTCCCTATTCCCACTTAGACGACCTCATATATATATATATATATATATATATATATATATATATATATATATATATATATATAGTTGGTTTGAGTTTAGTTCTTGAACCTTAATATATATTTTTTAGTGGATTTTCTTGGGCCTAGGGTCATAAAAAAAATTATTTTGTGACATTTTTATATATTTTTTCGATTTTTCGGCAGGAAATCCATGCCTTTTTCAAGAAGTAATATTGACTAAAAAACATTTTATCATAAGATAATACGGTTTAAAAGTGAAACTTTTGACTTACCAAGCATGTAAACATTCGGTGCTAACAAGTATACATAGACGTCACAATTAAAATAATATTAAAAGCATAGGACCGACCCACTAAGTCACTACATGTAAAATGTATTTTAAAATTTAATATGTTGTTTATCGATGTTTGTTTATCGTTTAAACAATCAGTTATTTTAACATCATAGGCGTTCGGAGATTATCTTTTTGTGTGTTCAAATTAAATTCAAATATATCTTATTTAAATTTTTGACATATTTTTTATCATTTATTGCGTTATTATTCTTTTTGATTTGTACTCTACAAGCTCCCTCTTCTTCCTGTTATATTCACTTTTTAGGATCTTGGTTTTGTCAAAATCAAATTTATATTTCTTTTTGTTTTCATGTTTTGTGAGGGTAGGTTTTAAGAAGAAGGAGGGTAGGCCGAAAACCAGGTGGAAGAGGGAGATTGATGATGAGAAAGAGACATAGAACAAATCTAAAATTGGAAGGGCAAAGCAGAAGACAGGAAAGAATGGAAAAGAATAGTAATTTATATATATATATATATATATATATAATATATATATATATATATATATATATATATATATATATATGTATATATATATATATATATATATATATATATATATATATATATATATATATATATAATGTTAATTAATGGGAGACGTATAATATAGATAAGAAAAATTAGTGGCAAAACTCAGAACTCAGTAGAAAAGAAAATATATGAAGGTGGAAGGGCAACCATAAGTACGTTTTCCTGACTATTTGGTCGTCATCAGTACGGTGTAGGAAAGTTAGAAAAGGAACAAATTAACTTGAGAAAGGATCTACAGGAGCCATACGACCAATAGTGGCAGGACTTTTAGAAGTCCCTGCATTCCAGCCTGGTGACTCTGCAATACAGCTACAGCGGAAGTTACAGCTCAGCTGTTTGGCATATAGGAATGCAAATAAAACTCAAATCGAACATGCCAAATATATCGGTATGCATTTAGACCGCTATCTAACTGCTATTAACTCATTGGCCACAAATCAAAATTGTCCTTAGAGGTAACAATTCCAAGATAAGGTGCTGTGTACCGTAGTCAATGCCAAAGAAGTGATTAGGGTCGATAACTCTCTAAAATCCGTCAAAGAAGCCATACAACGTTTTGGTGCAAAATACTGTGAAGGAGTGCTTGTGCATCCTAATGTGCTTTTTTATGGGAAGGGGGTAGTAAATAGCCGTAGCACCTATGATACTGCTGTACGGTGGAAATTGAAGAAATATAATTGTAATATTGATAATTTGTAAAAAAGTTTCAAGGTACCAAGGTGGTTATAATATACAAGATAACGATCAATGGTAGGCCATATACCTTGTAACGATAATATTTTGCCTACCACAGGGGGCATTAATACGGGAGATAGAAAATTGGGGGAAGAAACTAATGGGGGTGGAGATAGGGCAAGCAAAATAATCGCTACTGATGCGAACGGCACTCAGGGTTTCGTAGGAGAGCTGGGGTCGTGGATAAGTGAAAGATAAGGGGAGTGGAATGGGGCAACTACAAAGAAATGAAATAAAGGGGTCATCAATCTCTTGGGATAAACAAAATAAAAATAAACAAGAAACACCTCAAGGAATTTAATATAGGGCGCCACTTGAGGTGCCTAATCATGCCTATTACAACCACTAGTTGTAACTAGGAAATAATTAAAAAACAAATCAAAACATAAAAAAAACATATCTTTTTCAAATAAACTCAAAAAGGGTTGGCTCAAAAAAATAAATAAAAAGTTAAGACAACAAAATTTAACCTTTATTTATGTGTCACCACAAACAGTTACATGGAGAAATACAGATAAATACATTCAAAAACTTACATGTGTCATCCAATAACAAACTACATTGCTACAAAACTTACAAAATTGCATAGAGGTTAACCTTTAAAAAAAAAACAAATCAACATCAAAAATACTAAAACGAGCTGTCATAACATTAAATTTCAAAAAAAAACTAAACACAAATTGACAGCTTTACTCAAAACCTAAAATTTACAATTTTAAATGTGAACGAAAGCAATTATTATTTAAAAAAAAAATGTCTGTCTTTAGTTTAAAATTTGAACAAAATGTTACCTTAATTCACATGATCACACTTAATTTTTTGAAACCATAACTGGAACCTGGAATTGAGGGCTGCACTCTCTCTGCATCACGAAAACCTCCATCTTGAAACTGCCAAAAGCCTTTAATAGAAACAGGAACAAAAAAAAACGAGGATGTCCTCCAATCCTCACTCAAAACATTAATAATTTAAGCATTTACTGCTACAAAACCAATAACAAACTGCTACATATTCTTCATAATAAAAGATGAAAACAGAACACTTTACAAATTCGACGTGAATTTGGACATAACGTTGAACCGCTATTCAAAGCTGCTACAACGAGAGTGACGAAATTATCTATTAAAATTGAACGCATACATACAAACGCTGACATAACAAGACACCACGAAACGACGTACATATCCTTTTGCGACGCATTAACTTAAAAAGAAATTGCCGAAGTAAAATAAACAACTCTAAAATGGTTTATTTTAACTTGGCCGACCTAAGAAAGAAATGAAAAGATATTTGGGTTTAAATACGTACGAAATATTTTTAGATCTATCAAAAATATACAAGGTGATTTTAATATTTCGTATACGAGGGGACTTCAATATACTTCAAAGAATCAATGAAATTGAAAATGCTACAATACCCCCACGTAAGAGCGAAAACTGGACTAACAGGAAAAGTTTTCGTTTAGGGCGAACAACAATCAGGTTGGAACAACAGTAGCATTTTCCAACTACTGCAACAATACATAATGACTTCAATAACTCAAACAGAACAAAAAACAACAAACAAAAATCATAACCAAAACTACACATCATAACTGTTTATGGTTCTAACATAATAACATACAAAATAAAACTGGATGCTCGATTTGACGAATCGGCACCAGGCACAGTTAGTTGGCTCTTAAGCACAAGGACACAATGGCAGATTTCTACAAAATGGCTCTAGCCTAATCAAAAACATGGAACAGACCAGTGTTGAAGTTTCTGGAAGCGAAAAGAAAGGTGTTTCCAGCTCAACAAAGGCGGGTGGCCAACAACACAGCTTAGACAAGCTTCGCTATGGTTATCCACATAATAGATAACCAAAACAATATCAAAGAATAACAAACTTGACTATAACAGTCAAGCAATGAATTTTCAACAACTGGTTGAAAATTAAACACAAACAGAAAAAAACAGGATGGCCAATAGTTCCATAGAAATATCCTCAGGAATCGATACAGCAAAAAATTTCCAAGTCAGGAAACTCCCAAAAGGACAAAAGAAGAAATAAATCCAAAACGTTAAAACACAATCTTGGAAAAGAAGAAACAAAGGGGCACATGGCATAACAAGCCATAACTGATACACTCATCAGTTTAGTCTCAAACCAAATACTTCAAAAGAAACAAAAAAAAAATCGTAAGAGTCTTCCAAAGAAAACAAAAAGTTACAACAACACTCCAAAACAAACAAAAACATCATTACAGATCTCCAAGGGAACATAAGAAACACTATAATCTTCAAAAAGAACAAAAAAATCGTTACAGTCCGTCATCAACAATAAAACTTCCAACTGGGTACACAAATCTCAAAAGCAGGGCAAGAAGGGTAAAGAAGAAGAAGAGTATATATATATACACAAGGCAAAAACTAATGACTTATCTTCCTTAAAAGCTCAACAGGTCACCTGGCGGACGAATCCAAAACTCATCGACCTAGCCGTTCCTCTTATGACAACTAATAAGGTCAAAGACACAGTTTGGAAAGGGAATAAAGGGACAACATCAACAAATAAACTTCATCATTTCACGGATAATAATCGAATACAACGTCATACAAATCACAAAGAAACGTTCACTATTCTTCAACAAAACTCGAACAGGATCACAACAATATAAGTCTGGCGAATTCTAAGTGGGTCATTCAATGGTAGTACTAAAAATACTTCAGATCTTTCACGAACATGGTCTCACAATCGATATAAACAATATTTTCACAATAAACGGCGGCCAGGTACTTTCACCGCAGCAAATCAAAACGTCACAATGGACAATGCCAGTATTTGTACCTCCGCTTCCACCAAATCATCAACACTTCATCACAAACACTACAACAAGAAGGAATGCTATTGAGACTCAAATCAATAATCTTACTTCAACACTTAGAAAGGCTTATCCTTTCTAATAATTCACGGAAAGGGGATGCTGCTACGCAGTCTTACACAACAACAGAAAATATCCAAGGATACACAAATCCAGGTCACATGCCTGTACGTCCTATATGATATTTCAACAACACAATACTCAAATCACAAACTAATACATTTCAGACCATCAACATATCTCCACTACAATATCTGACCACACAAAGACACGGAAAGACACTAAACTAACAGACAGAAAAAACATCACAATACTTTCGCTAAGTATTCTCAACAAATCGGCCTTAGCCAGGAATACACGAAGTCGTATCACTATTCTCTCTCCTACTTGTACACAAAAAAGGAATAGGGAGAAACACAAGACTAACAGACAAAAGAAAAATATCAATACTCCGCTTTGTCACTAACAAATCGGCCTTAGCCAAGGACAAACGGAATCGTATCATCACTTTCTCCTACTTATAACACAGAATAGGAACAAAGAAAACTCGGGGAAACACGAAAATAACAAACATAAGGGAAATAACAATACTTCGCTTTGTCACTAACAAATCGGCCTTAGCCATGGACAAACGAAATCGCATTATTACTTCCTCCTACTTATAAAACAAAAGACAACAAGGGAAAAACAATGGACAAACGTGGACTGTAACAGAAAACATTTTCTTTTTCCGGGCTTAAAAAAAAATTTCACACATTGCCTGGACTATTAAACTATAAAGATACGAAAAAATTTGACCTATATTTTTCGTACTACAGCTGATTTCTATAAACACAGGAGGAAGAAAAAGAACAACTTTATACGAAGGTCAAAGGTTTGCCTACGAAATTTAAACGTAAACAAATTCATTTCTCAGACATGAAATATTTACTTAAGACGAATCTAGAAATAAACACACTAATTATCTTACCACTCAGAACACCGCGAATAAGAAAATCGCATGGCAAGCATAGCATTCTAAATACGCATTATTTAATTCACAAGGAAAAATAGACGAGAATTAAATTTCAACGTAATTTTTCGAAAACTGGACACAGAAGAAAATGGAAATCCTAGCAGTTAACTTGGGACAGGAATAGACTTGATTTAACGAAAAACTGGATAAAGCAAATCACAATATAACTGAAAATACAATTCGAAGCAAACTCAGACGAACTTCACATACAGGGTGGGACAAAAATACTGAAACAATGATTGGGTGAAAGCAAATTACACAAAGAACTGGTTCAAACAACTGACTTAATGAACTTCATATACAGGGGTTATACAAAACAACATACTCGATAAACTTCACATACAGAGTGAGACAAAATACTAATAATATTGAAAACTTGACCTTTGAGTGAGCTACACAAAATAACACAAAATAAAAAACCTTGCTCTTGTTCTGAAAACTAAATGAGACTGCTCCTAGTCAAAACTAAACAGCACCTCCGATCACGAGTATAACACTTGCCATCATTCAGATACAAGACAGGAAACACAAAAGGGAACTCAGGGGAACACAATCTCCTATTAACCCGTGGCATTACATACGCCGTCAAAGCTGGTTAATTAGGGAACAACAGGGGAACACAGGGGACTACTCTTCACATTCACAATCTCCTACTAGCCCGTGGCATAACACAAACGCCGTCAGAGAGGGCTTAGAGGAAACAATGAAATGGCTTAGGACAAGGGACAAACAACAAAACACAACTATACTCATCAGCTCAAAGAAAAGTCACTCAAACAATAAACACATTTACTCAAAATGACCAGACAAAACAAAATTACAAAAAACCGATTTTTCTGTAAGAAATGTCAAATCAATCAAAAATAAATGGCACAATAACGGTACATTTAATTTGTTACTGTAAATAACTTAAACTTCAATATTCAATCTCAAAATATTTGCTTTCATTTACCAATACACAAAAATACATATAGAAAAATTTCTACAGTACACAAAATAAAAAAAAACATTACATATGTCAATATACAACAAATACATCTGTTGATATACAATAATACATATGTTAATATAAATACCATACAAAGAAAAAACAACAATACATATGTTGATACAAATACATAAACAAACTGTTTGTGGGACACCGGGGCACTATTTGGAAAGACAGGGTTTGATAAAAATTGCTGAAAACTAGGGACGAATTGAAAAAGATATGGCTTGGAAGAAAGGAATCAAAAGCTAAAAGATGCCACACGTCGGGGCGCCATTTTTGTAACGAACGTACAAATGGCGCAAATCTAAGACATGCCACACACGTTGGGCGCTATTTTTGTAACGAGAGGTAAAAAAATGGCGAAAATCTAATACAGGCCACACACGTTGGGCGACATTTTTGTAACGAAAAGTAAAAATGTCGCAAATCTAAGAAATGCCACACACGTTGGGCGACATTTTTGTAACGCAAAGTAAAAATGTCGCAAATCTAAGAAATGCCCCACGTTGGGCGCCATTTTTGTAACGATAATATTTTGCCAACCACAGGGGGCATTAATACGGGAGATAGAAAATTGGGGGAAGAAACTAATGGGGGTGGAGATAGGGCAAGCAAAATAATCGCTACTGATGCGAACGGCACTCAGGGTTTCGTAGGAGAGCTGGGGTCGTGGATAAGTGAAAGATAAGGGGAGTGGAATGGGGCAACTATAAAGAAATGAAATAAAGGGGTCATCAATCTCTTGGGATAAACAAAATAAAAATAAACAAGAAACACCTCAAGGAATTTAATATAGGGCGCCACTTGAGGTGCCTAATCATGCCTATTACAACCACTAGTTGTAACTAGGAAATAATTAGAAAACAAATCAAAACATAAAAAAAACATATCTTTTTCAAATAAACTCAAAAAGGGTTGGCTCAAAAAAATAAATAAAAAGTTAAGACAACAAAATTTAACCTTTATTTATGTGTCACCACAAACAGTTACATGGAGAAATACAGATAAATACATTCAAAAACTTACATGTGTCATCCAATAACAAACTACATTGCTACAAAACTTACAAAATTGCATAGAGGTTAACCTTTAAAAAAAAACAAATCAACATCAAAAATACTAAAACGAGCTGTCATAACATTAAATTTCAAAAAAAACTAAACACAAATTGACAGCTTTACTCAAAACCTAAAATTTACAATTTTAAATGTCAACGAAAGCAATTATTATTTAAAAAAAAATGTCTGTCTTTAGTTTAAAATTTGAACAAAATGTTACCTTAATTCACATGATTACACTTAATTTTTTGAAACCATAACTGGAACCTGGAATTGAGGGCTGCACTCTCTCTGCATCACGAAAACCTCCATCTTGAAACTGCCAAAAGGCTTGGATAGAAACAGGAACAAAAAAAACGAGGATGTCCTCCAATCCTCACTCAAAACATTAATAATTTAAGCATTTACTGCTACAAAACCAATAACAAACTGCTACATATTCTTCATAATAAAAGATGAAAACAGAACACTTTACAAATTCGACGTGAATTTGGACATAACGTTGAACCGCTATTCAAAGCTGCTACAACGAGAGTGACGAAATTATCTATTAAAATTGAACGCATACATACAAACGCTGACATAACAAGACACCACGAAACGACGTACATATCCTTTTGCGACGCATTAACTTAAAAAGAAATTGCCGAAGTAAAATAAACAACTCTAAAATGGTTTATTTTAACTTGGCCGACCTAAGAAAGAAATGAAAAGATATTTGGGTTTAAATACGTACGAAATATTTTTAGATCTATCAAAAATATACAAGGTGATTTTAATATTTCGTATACGAGGGGACTTCAATATACTTCAAAGAATCAATGAAATTGAAAATGCTACAACCTATGGGACCATCTGTTGAGTCTTAAACTATCGTTATAACTCATGGCCGTATAGCTTAATCAGTTCTATAAGTTGATGGCGATTTGCTTTATTTTTGAGTAAGTTTTTGAAAGAATTGCAAGTAGAAGACTAAGAGATGATCTGGAGTCTGCATTTATTCACGGTCACAATGGCCATCCACAGCAATGTCCCACTTAACTGTTACTCATGAACTGACATCCTTTATCCTCAATCTACTGAAAGTTCTTTAATTGATGTAATGAATTCACGTCCAGGTACGACTGACTCATTAGGATGTAGGTAAATATTGTCTAGTACACTCTCTCCCTCTCTCTCACACACACATACACACACTCTCCCTCCGAAGTTCTCTTTCAAGTTCTCTTCATTCATCCCTTCATTTAGCAGTAGGTATTTTACTACTGGCTTAGTATAAAAGTGGTACAGCAGAGTTTATGCTTAGGCTTTTTATTAGTTTCCATGATCACCTGCTGTTCTATATCGTGTCCAAGTCGTTCAATATCTTGATCTAAGTGAGGTGTAAATCCATATAGAAAAATGTTAATCTTGAATGCTTAAATATTGGCTGGTTTCTCAAACGTACATATCTCATTACAAAGTGTATACACTGCAGAGATGGTGTACGAACGAAGCTCGATTATTAAAACGTCAATATTAAAATAAATCACAGAATCACAAGCAAACAGCGTCCTAATAGTGTTGACATTGTGGGTGCTTAATTGTAGCTATTTCAAAATTGTAATAACGGTGCGCCCGTTGATTCTGTAAAGGCGAAAAGCAATTTGTTTATTACTTGTTAAGAAAGTTTCTTTTATTTTTTCAACAGTTAATTGTCGAAATAGTTTCAAACTTCTATTTATGTGCAGCTTATAGAGAAATATGCACCTTCTAAAAAATTATGAGTGCTAAAATGTAAGCAAAATCTTCGATTTCTCGACGTAAAACTTTTAATAACTTATGAACTATCTTTTTGTATATAGTTATATAGTATTTTTAATTTATTTTTGGCTGTACTTTACGATGGAACTTTAAGTTGTAAATTAAAATATTCCAATTTGAAAATTTATTTATAAAAAAATTGTTTATTAAAATTGGTACCACTTTTTGAGATCTAGGGGGACCTACATATTAGGGGAACCTACTAACTCATATTCAGCGAAAAAATTTACATAAGATAGAATAGTTTTCCCTATCCACCCTTCCATGTTTATAGAAAGGTACCCAGCGAATATATATTTAAGTTTTACAATATTTTTATAATTTTAATTCTTCCATTGAATTGTTAAAATGTACTAATTTGTAACCAACCATGCAAACTGAGATAAATTCAGATAAAACAGTACTGGACAAACTAATGATGCTTTACTTTTTCGAACTCCCAAGAAATTAAATCACCATATAATTGAAAGGAATATACACTCATTGACTTTCTGTCATTTATATCGTTTGCCCAATCTGCATCAGAATAGCATATTAGATTTTTATCGAACAGATATTTATAGAATAAGTACATATTTAGATTACTCACAACTTTGAAAGTGTCCAAAATAACTAACGCAATAATATACATCAGAACAAGTAGCTAACATTATATACATCAAACAACCTAGGAGTTCTTTATAAGGTAAGTTTTGAACTGAATAATCAGTAAGATTTCTTTTTAAATTCAAATTCTTTTTAATTTGAACATTAAATGGTTTACAATCCTCTATATTAAAATATTTAACCAAATTATTTATTAAAGATATCTGATCAATTTTAATAAGGACATTGGCGATCATCACGGCCCATTTTACTCTATCTGCAGCAGTTCTGAAGAGTTTCTAACGGTATAATTATAGCATATAGTATATATATATATATATATATATATATATATATATATATATATTATATATATATATATAGTATAAGCCTACCACATTGGGTATCACTTAGTAGAGGGTTGAAAGTGGGAACTGAGCAATTACTGGACTAGAGTTAAGGTAAGCAAACAAGGAATCGTTTGCGAACGGCGACTCTTGTTTTGGGTGGAGATCTGAATCGTAAGTAAGTTAATAAAGGAGGGACTAGAAGGGGTAACTACAACGGAAGAAATCAAAAAATACTTACATAAATTTCCTGGGCAACACACACGACGGTTCCTAAACTCTTTGAAATGGACGCCGTTTAAAAGAATCCTCTTGTTGGGTGGAAATAAAAGCTTTTTTTCCTAAAAAATATTAAAGGGTGAAAATATTTTTACAGGAAATAATTCTGCAACACAATAAAAGTAAAAGTAGAAGAACTAACTGGCTTACTTGAAAGCTGGCAATGGGATAAGATAGGGAGGTTCGCTGAGTCATCTATTATTTACCCTGATCACGAATGAAATAATAAAAAAGGTAAGAACTAAAAAAGGATACCAAATGGAAAAAAATTGTAAAGTCTAATCTTATTAAGACCAGGGCGTTAAGCAACACCATACTGCGGGAAGAAACGAGGGAAGAAATTCTTCGGATATCCCTAAGGATATTCAAGGGAAAAACGCCCACTGTTCCATCCACCAGAATGGTGCTCTGTCCGACTGCTCAGCCCTGGGTTCGTTACCTGTTCATTCTCTCTCTACAGCAATCCCAGAAAGGTACAGGAAATAAAAATACGTATTAAGCCATAACAAAGGTATTGTTACGATAAATATGTCTCGTAAATATTTTAATTCTTATATGTTCTAGATTTTACCTGTTGGTAGAAATTTCGGGCAATACCTACCTGACACGATGGGTCCCCCTCAGATATAAAAAGAACAATCGAACCTTCTGGAAACAGACCGCTATAAAAATCCAGTTCGAGATCATTCGCTGCTCTGTCTGTTGTGGGATTTTCCTTCTATATTATTCAAGAGTTCCGGAGGCCAACCTTCTCGAATAACGGCATGATATATAAATAGAAACCTTTTTGTTGAAAACAGTTAGTCAGAAGAATATATTAATATTGTAAGATAAATTAGTATAAATAAACTTTAAATTAAGTTGTAAGTGTTATAAATATAGAACCTTTGATTAATAATAAAAACAATAAATTAGAATTAATAAACATACTACAGCATATTTATTTAATAAATAAAAAATAAACAAAATCTATATTATGAATGTGAAACCAATATAAATTAAACTAAGACTCAAAGATTATGCCGGTTGCCGGTATGAAATATCAAAAATATAAAAAAAAATACTCAGTTTTATTTTGTTCTGAATGAGTTGTCCAGTCTTTCAGGAAGGGTTCCGATCTTTGTTGAAGCTCGCCGCTGTCGATGGTTGTTGGTTGGTTTAAGGGGAGTTGCTGGTCTAAATAATGGCAATCATTTTCGTCCCATGTTAGTAAATGGATTTCAAATTCCGTTCTGATGCATCAGTGGATTTGTAGGTGGTTGCCGATTGTTGCCCAAGGTATTATGGTTGGTTGCTTTCTTGCTCCCCACGGTAGTGGCTAGAAAATTCAAACAAAGATCAGTTTTCTCCCAAAAAAAAGCCTGATCAGAAATAAAGCTGAGTATTCAGAGAGAAACGATCTCAGCAAAATCTCTGATCACAGCGTGGCATTAATAAAAATAAATTTGTAGAAAAAGATTTTTATTAATAAAATATTAAAGAAAATAAGGTAAAATAGGTACAAGTATACAGTAAAAAAATAAAAGTTAAAATGTTTTAAGCTTTGTTTTAAGAAAGAAAGTATCTGCCACTCAAAATAAAACAAGTAAAAAAACAGAGGCCTAAAACTAGAAAAAGATACCTACCCGTGTATGCGGCCAAGACACTAACCAATTTAAGAATGATTGTAGCGTTAATAGTGTAGAACGGCTACTAATAATATTTATAATTTAGTGAGGTCGCTTATATAGTATGGGGGACAAGTACCAAGCGGAGTTTGGTGTCACGTTCAATTGTTTGATTTGAAACGTTACAAAGTAACTTAATCTGCTAGACGATGCAATACTACTATCTTAAAATGAAGAGTATTTACAACGTATGCTGCACCAATTTAATATATCCCCAGAAAATTTTACATGGTAATTTCCCCAAAAAAAGACAAAATACATGGTTACAACACCAAATTTATTAGGATGTAAATTGGAGCTGGAAAGTCAGATGATACAACAAGTGATGGAGTTTAAATATCTAGGCATCACATTATCTAGCTACGGAAAGCTCAAAACTGAAGAGGAAGATCAATTGAATAGAGCAAACAGTGCCGCAGGTTGTTTGAATGAAACACTATGGAGAAATAAAAATATTGGGAACGAAATGAAAGGCAGAATTTACAAAACAGTCACCAGACCAATAATGATATACGCGGCAGAAATACGACCTAACACAAGGAGGACAAAAAGGATGTTAGAAACAGCAGAGATAAAAACACTTGGTAAAATTGATGGTAAGACACTATCGGACAGAGCTAGAAGTACAGATATACGACGTAGATTCAAGGTGGATAACATCAAGAACTGGCTACGAAATAGAAGAGTAGAATGGAACGATCATAATTATAGTGGTATAGCCCTCAAAATGCCTCGACCTTCTCAAACTTTCTGTGGTATTTTGATCTATTCCTTGCATTGGATTGGATTTTCCAGTTGGCAACAACGATCTTTTCAGCATCCTGTGTTTCTCGTCTATCCACCTCAGCTTTGGTATACCCAGTCTTCTCGTTCGACTGAAAATCAATGTTACTTTTGTCCCATAGTTCATGAAACATATGCAATAACAAATTTATAGACATTATCGATAAATGATACGAAATATTTATTTTTGTTATAAGGAAATAAGTGTAATTGGTCCACATACGTCAATATGTATTAATTTTAAAACTCCTTTAAATGATGTAGTATGGTAAATTCTATTGTAAATACTTCTGTTTTGTACACATACTTCACATTTCGTAGTTTTTACAATTTTTTCATTATTTTTACTTATTTCAATTAAACAGTTATAATTCAAATGACCATAACGTTTATGACATAACTCAAAATCATTATTTATAGTTAAATTAGCTTGCTAAACAACATCAAAATTTAATTCATAGGTATAAATTACCTGACTTTTGACCTTAAATATATATATTTTTTTTCATTCTTGTTTATTAAATCATCTCCATTTCCACATGTTTTCGAATCCGGCTGGAACTGATAAAAGAATGGCCCATACACATGGTATACAATATCTATATTTCAGTGTGATGTTTGTATTATCAACGTATGAGTTGTAGATCAATCACAGCATATAGAGTTTATTATTGTCCCTTCTTCTGCTATTGTATGGGTTTAGGTTCATCGAATTCTTTAAAAATTTTAAGAATATTCTTATTGTTGACGTAGCTCTTGAATTAAGATACTACCATACACTGTAAACGTTGGAATATAACGATGCCATAAAGGCGACATTATAAGGTAGTGATGTCAAATAAGGCCAGTGTCTTAATAAGGCCAATTGTAAATATTTCCTTAAATATAGATATTATATACTAGATGTCACCGTAAATCGCTTTCCCAGTCAAAATCGTCTACGCCATTCAGTCGGTAGTATCAAATAGCAGCGCGAAGTATACTAAATAGACACGTGTTTACTACGGTGTCGAAGTTCGGTAATAAATTTTAGGTAAGTTATAAAATCACTATAAAGTTACTTAAATAGTATATACCAAATATTATTTCTTTGTAATGCAATAGAAAATTAATACTCTTTTAGAAACTGGTACTGTTTTTTCGCTATATTGCTTTTTATTATTGTTCTTTTATGTTAAATAGAAAAGTAACTAATAAGGCAAATTGTGGCCTTATTAAGAGCTGGTTGATATTATAAACAATTTGTTGACATAATCGTTTAAACTATTTTTTCTTTGTAGATATGTACACCAGGAAAAGGGCACAGTGGACCGAAGAGGCCATTGAAGTTGCAATGAATGCCGTACAAAATGGCATGGCTATTCATAAGGCAGCACTTACATTTAATATTCTTCGACGTACGTTACGTAACCATCTAGCTAGTGATAATCCACAACAACGACTTGGGCGGCCTCTAGTACTTACAAAACCTCAGGAAGATGAATTGGTTAGGCGTATAGGAAGATTATGTGACGTGGATATGCCATTAACCCCCAAAATATTACGAAAAAACGTGTATGCTTTTGTCAAAGAGACAGGAATAAGGCATCCATTCTCGGTTAAAAAGGAGATAGCTGGAAAAAAATGGATGAAATTGTATTTTCTTAGCATCCTGACATTTCAAAGCGTCGGGCTCAAAAACTCAATTTTGAGACCAAAAAGATAATCAAGAGCCCAAAAATTAAATCGTACAGTTATAAGTGACTATTTCGAGAAGAAACTTCGACAGATTTTATATGATAAAGGCTTCGCAGGGAAACCTGCTCAAATTTACAACATGGACGAAAAAGGATGCCAGCTTACACTGCATCACCAACAAACTGTATTGGCTTATCATATCAGCATTCCGCCACTTATCATTATGAAAGGGCAACGAGTTAAACCAGAATGGTATTGTAATCTTCCAGCAGAAACAAAAATTATAATGTCCAAGAAAGAAAGCATGACAGCAGATGCATTTATAGAGTGGTTAGATCACTTCTGTCGATTCAAAAATCCTGGACCAGCCCTTTTAATTTTTTATGGAGCTTCATCTCATTTAGACATTAGAATTGTAGAAGCTGCAATTAAAAAATATCTGTTTTGTCTATTGTCCAACACCACCCATGAGCTTCAACCACTCGATAAAGCAGTCTCCAGGAGTTTTGAATCTTACTGGGATGAGGAAGTGTTAAATTTTTGGGTGAACCATAATAACGAACGTACCATTAACCGAGCAAGATTTGGTCAAATATTTACGCCGATTTGGAAAAACGCAATTCCGGATGCTGCCTTTGCACCTAGTTGTCTGACACAACGAGAGATTGAAACAATCGCCAAAGATTTTCAAGAAAATCCTACAACTCAACCAGAAATTGAAACAACTGGCAAAAAGAATACAAATTTCGAAGAACAGCTATCCTGCAGCGGTGTAAACAAAAATAATAAAAGCAAAGCATTCTCGAGCAGTGAGAAAAGGAAAATTACCAAAAAAAAGAGAACTTACCAAAGTTTTTCAAACTTAATCTCAGATGAATACAGTTTGAGTTTTACCCAAGTGGTACAGCTTCCAGCGAGGATTATAGTGATGCAGTTTACACGTCAAATAAATATGATAAAAATAAAGTTGCAAAAATAAGTAAGACAGAGCTATGTGAAGAACTAAATGCAAGTTTTAGTTCCAGTGGTTTGCTGATTACACCGGAGTTAAAAGTATGAACAAAAAAACGTCGGCAGGCCATTAATGTGAAAGCACAAGAAGTTACCAGAGATTTATTTAGTGCACAATCTCATAGCTCAGCAAAACCAAAACCGAATTTAAAAAAAGATTCATGGTACTGTTTCTTGTGTGCTGAAGATAGAGTGGCTGATATGCGCAAGTGTGTTTGTTGTAATAAATATATCCACGAGAAATCTATAGGATTAACAAAAGAAGACAAGGATATATTTGTATGTCGTCAATGTGTGTAAATGTGCGATATATCTACTTAATTTATTGACAAATTTTTGTTTTTAATACGAATAAACGTTTCTTTCACTATACTTTGTATTTATTCTTTAATTCTTAGGTTTAAAATTTATTAGCCACGTAAATTTCCTTCAAAAATGAAACTGGCCTTATTAAGTTACCAGTTCCAAATAAGGCCAAATATTCAAGATTTATTGAATGTTTAAATTTTATATTTCTTTATTTATTATTTTATCGTAAAATTCGATAGCTAAAATGTTGGCAATACGTATACAAGACTTTTCCCCCATATTTTTGCTGAATAAAATATTCAGACATTTAAACCTGAACGTGGCCTTAATTGGCGTCCTTACCTTATTTATTTCTGGCAATAGTTGAATTTTGGGAGTAACTAACGTCTTGAACTATTTCTTGTTTAGTTTTGCAATTAACAGCCCGATAACAAAGTTTTTTACAGATGAAACATCTTACTCCACACACATCTTTTTAATGGCCTAACATTACACAGTGAATTGAATTCCAGAAAATTATTTTTCACTGCTGACAGCTCTAGATGATCCTCAGAAATGGTTCTTATTGCCGTAACAACACTTTCATTTTCAATTGGCATTGTTAAGAGGAAACCTGCTATTTCTGAAAACCGGCCCCCAAGTTTTTTAATTTACAAGAAATTTAATCGTATTTGAGAAAATGTTTCTGCAAATCATTTTTACTGCTGTATCGCAGGTATCATTTCCTTCAATAAATATAATTTTAAGCAGGTACTTTTCATGGCGAATATTTTTTTCTATTTTTTTTTTCAATATATCTACTGCGTCGTAAATATCTTTTATGTGCTCCAAATGGGTGTAGTTTACGCTTTGTATAATTAAATTTCTTGTCTTATTGTTCAATTTTAACCAAAATTCATCTTATGTATCAATTAGTTTCAATACATCATGTACCTTAGTAGCTCTGAGCGGGGATTCTATGCGGAATTTCCAATTATTAAAATTAGTACCAATTGAAGGAGCAATTCAATGTTTATTGATCCCTTTGTGTTTACTGGTAATGATTGCTATTAGTTTTTCAACGAATAGACTTGTTGCAAGAATTCCACGTGATATGACCACTGAACTTTTTGGTTATATTCACTTTTTATACTTAAATTCCTGGGTCCATAACCTTTTGTTAGATTATTAAAACAAATGTTGGTGTAAAAAGATTTATTAAAGTTCAGGATCGCAAAAATGTATAATCATATTGACGACAATGACCACGACGCCAACTTACTACAACCAAAAAATAACTCAGATGTACCAATAAAAAAATATTAACAGCTAGATACTGTCTTACCAAGCCTCAGGACCCGGCAGAAATTATTCAATTTCTAATTTAACTGAGCTGCCACCGTACTTCGAAGGGCACGAAAAGACGTCGGTATCTGCTACGTAAGAAGTCTTAACAGTAAAACCTGAGCCAGAAAGTTACACATATAGATGTACAGTAAGATATGCAATACGTACGTTGATAACAGCTCCCAAAAAAAATTGATTTAAAAATATATTGGGCTTGACATTAAAAAAAAATGCAATTTAAAGGGATTCGAGGCTTTCGAACTCTGGTTATACCGCAGTGTATTCAAAATATCATGAGACCACGTGATGAGAAGACCAAAATATGAAATTTTGAGACTCAATACACGGAAAAACTCGAGAAAGATCTGTTAGCCGAATACAGAATTCTTGGTTGAAAAATCTATGTGATTGGTGTCAATGCAGATCGATTGATTTCTTTATAGCAGCAAGTTCAAAAATAAAAATAGCCATTATAATTGCCAACCTTCTTTTCGCGACCTAGTATTGTATATGTATTTTATAAACTAATAACTTGATAGCTCCATAGGTGAGAAAAGTGGCCCTGTTCTATTAATGTCGATATAATCCAACTAGTTACTAGTGGTCTGTGTGTGTTCATTGTATCATGGTCTGTGGATGTAACATACATATGAATGTTACATCATTGATATAATCATATTCGTGGTTATGGGATTTAGACCAATTATAGTGATGGTTACCGTCTTATCCTTTTTATGTCTGCATGACAGAAGATCTAGACAAAAAAAGCTATTGAATGTTATCTCTGAGGATTTTATGTCCAAATCTCAAGTTTCATAAACTTATTTAAAATAAAGCAGATAAAAGTATAGTCATCGAAAGTCTGCAATAACATCCGCAACCAATCCTGTTTACTCTATATCTGGAAGAAATTCTCCAGTTCTATGTTTTCGAAGTCCACAAAGGATATAAAAAATTAACACAGAAAAAGAAACTAATGTTTTATTTGAAAATATAAAACAAAAAAGCTTTATAACCTACTACATAATGCAAAACACGTAAATCTAAAAATATATTTTA